>CM055348.1:590936-616623 GCA_029228515.1 Populus alba x Populus x berolinensis
ATGTAGAACAAGTAGCAGAAGCATACATGCTCAAGAGGGATCACCCGAAATTCAAAGGCAACTGAATTTCGGCAACCGGGGCATCAAGTCGGAATGCCGCGAAACTCACCGAGTCAAAGCGTTTCGCCTTTGCGGAAGAAAGTCTGATGTAGAACAAGTAGCAGAAGCATACATGCTCAAGAGGGATCACCCGAAATTCAAAGGCAACTGAATTTCGGCAACCGGGCATCGAAGTCGGAATGCCGCGAAACTCACCGAGTCAAAGCGTTTCGCCTTTGCGGAAGGAAGTGTGATGTAGAACAAGTAGCAGAAGCATACATGCTCAAGAGGGATCACCCGAAATTCAAAGGCAACTGAATTTCGGCAACCGGGCATCGAAGTCGGAATGCCGCGAAACTCACGAGTCAAAGCGTTTCGCGTTTGCGGAAGGAAGTGTGATGTAGAACAAGTAGCAGAAGCATACATGCTCAAGAGGGATCACCCGAAATTCAAAGGCAACTGAATTTCGGCAACCGGGCATCGAAGTCGGAATGCCGCGAAACTCACCGAGTCAAAGCGTTTCGCTGTTTGCGGAAGAAGTCTGATGTAGAACAAGTAGCAGAAGCATTCATGCTCAAGAGGGATCACCCGAAATTCAAAGGCAACTGAATTTCAGCAACCGGGGCATCGAAGTCGGAATGCCGCGAAATTCACCGAGGCAAAGCGTTTCGATGTTTGCGAAGGAAGTCTGATGTAGAACAAGTAGCAGAAGCATACATGCTCAAGAGGGATCACCCGAAATTCAAAGGCAACTGAATTTCGGCAACCGGGCATCGAAGTCGGAATGCCGCGAAACTCACCGAGTCAAAGCGTTTCGCTGTTTGCGGAAGAAAGTCTGATGTAGAACAAGTAGCAGAAGCATACATGCTCAAGAGGGATCACCCGAAATTCAAAGGCAACTGAATTTCGGCAACCGGGGCATCGAAGTCGGAATGCCGCGAAACTCACCGAGTCAAAGCGTTTCGCTTTTGCGGAAGAAGTCTGATGTAGAACAAGTAGCAGAAGCATACATGCTCAAGAGGGATCACCCGAAATTCAAAGGCAACTGAATTTCGGCAACCGGGGCATCGAAGTCGGAATGCCGCGAAACTCACCGAGTCAAAGCGTTTCGCCGTTTGCGGAAGAAGTGTGATGTAGAACAAGTAGCAGAAGCATACATGCTCAAGAGGTCACCCGAAATTCAAAGGCAACTGAATTTCGGCAACCGGGGCATCGAAGTCGGAATGCCGCGAAACTCACCGAGTCAAAGCGTTTCGCTGTTTGCGGAAGGAAGTCTGATGTAGAACAAGTAGCAGAAGCATACATGCTCAAGAGGGATCACCCGAAATTCAAAGGCAACTGAATTTCGGCAACCGGGCATCGAAGTCGGAATGCCGCGAAACTCACCGAGTCAAAGCGTTTCGCTGTTGCGGAAGAAAGTCTGATGTAGAACAAGTAGCAGAAGCATACATGCTCAAGAGGATCACCCGAAATTCAAAGGCAACTGAATTTCGGCAACCGGGGCATCGAAGTCGGAATGCCGCGAAACTCACCGAGTCAAAGCGTTTCGCTGTTTGCGGAAGAAAGTCTGATGTAGAACAAGTAGCAGAAGCATACATGCTCAAGAGGGATCACCCGAAATTCAAAGGCAACTGAATTTCGGCAACCGGGCATCGAAGTCGGAATGCCGCGAAACTCACCGAGTCAAAGCGTTTCGCTGTTTGCGGAAGGAAGTGTGATGTAGAACAAGTAGCAGAAGCATACATGCTCAAGAGGGATCACCCGAAATTCAAAGGCAACTGAATTTCGGCAACGGGGCATCGAAGTCGGAATGCCGCGAAACTCACCGAGTCAAAGCGTTTCGCTGTTTGCGGAAGGAAGTGTGATGTAGAACAAGTAGCAGAAGCATACATGCTCAAGAGGGATCACCCGAAATTCAAAGGCAACTGAATTTCGGCAACCGGGGCATCGAAGTCGGAATGCCGCGAAACTCACCGAGTCAAAGCGTTTCGCTGTTTGCGGAAGGAAGTGTGATGTAGAACAAGTAGCAGAAGCATACATGCTCAAGAGGGATCACCCGAAATTCAAAGGCAACTGAATTTCGGCAACCGGGGCATCGAAGTCGGAATGCCGCGAAACTCACCGAGTCAAAGCGTTTCGCTGTTTGCGGAAGGAAGTGTGATGTAGAACAAGTAGCAGAAGCATACATGCTCAAGAGGGATCACCCGAAATTCAAAGGCAACTGAATTTCGGCAACCGGGCATCGAAGTCGGAATGCCGCGAAACTCACCGAGTCAAAGCGTTTCGCTGTTTGCGGAAGGAAGTGTGATGTAGAACAAGTAGCAGAAGCATACATGCTCAAGAGGGATCACCCGAAATTCAAAGGCAACTGAATTTCGGCAACCGGGGCATCGAAGTCGGAATGCCGCGAAACTCACCGAGTCAAAGCGTTTCGCCGTTTGCGGAAGAAAGTCTGATGTAGAACAAGTAGCAGAAGCATACATGCTCAAGAGGGATCACCCGAAATTCAAAGGCAACTGAATTTCGGCAACCGGGATCGAAGTCGGAATGCCGCGAAACTCACCGAGTCAAAGCGTTTCGCTGTTTGCGGAAGGAAGTGTGATGTAGAACAAGTAGCAGAAGCATACATGCTCAAGAGGGATCACCCGAAATTCAAAGGCAACTGAATTTCGGCAACCGGGGCATCGAAGTCGGAATGCCGCGAAACTCACCGAGTCAAAGCGTTTCGCTGTTTGCGGAAGAAAAGTCTGATGTAGAACAAGTAGCAGAAGCATACATGCTCAAGAGGGATCACCCGAAATTCAAAGGCAACTGAATTTCGGCAACCGGGCATCGAAGTCGGAATGCCGCGAAACTCACCGAGTCAAAGCGTTTCGCTGTTTGCGGAAGAAGTGTGATGTAGAACAAGTAGCAGAAGCATACATGCTCAAGAGGGATCACCCGAAATTCAAAGGCAACTGAATTTCGGCAACCGGGCATCGAAGTCGGAATGCCGCGAAACTCACCGAGTCAAAGCGTTTCGCGTTTGCGGAAGGAAGTGTGATGTAGAACAAGTAGCAGAAGCATACATGCTCAAGAGGGATCACCCGAAATTCAAAGGCAACTGAATTTCGGCAACCGGGCATCGAAGTCGGAATGCCGCGAAACTCACCGAGTCAAAGCGTTTCGCCGTTTGCGGAAGAAAGTCTGATGTAGAACAAGTAGCAGAAGCATACATGCTCAAGAGGGATCACCCGAAATTCAAAGGCAACTGAATTTCGGCAACCGGGGCATCGAAGTCGGAATGCCGCGAAACTCACCGAGTCAAAGCGTTTCGCTGTTTGCGGAAGGAAGTGTATGTAGAACAAGTAGCAGAAGCATACATGCTCAAGAGGGATCACCCGAAATTCAAAGGCAACTGAATTTCGGCAACCGGGCATCGAAGTCGGAATGCCGCGAAACTCACCGAGTCAAAGCGTTTCGCTGTTTGCGGAAGAAAGTCTGATGTAGAACAAGTAGCAGAAGCATACATGCTCAAGAGGGATCACCCGAAATTCAAAGGCAACTGAATTTCGGCAACCGGGGCATCGAAGTCGGAATGCCGCGAAACTCACCGAGTCAAAGCGTTTCGCTGTTTGCGGAAGAAGTGTGATGTAGAACAAGTAGCAGAAGCATACATGCTCAAGAGGGATCACCCGAAATTCAAAGGCAACTGAATTTCGGCAACCGGGCATCGAAGTCGGAATGCCGCGAAACTCACCGAGTCAAAGCGTTTTCGCCGTTTGCGGAAGAAAGTCTGATGTAGAACAAGTAGCAGAAGCATACATGCTCAAGAGGGATCACCCGAAATTCAAAGGCAACTGAATTTCGGCAACCGGGCATCGAAGTCGGAATGCCGCGAAACTCACCGAGTCAAAGCGTTTCGCCTTTGCGGAAGAAAGTCTGATGTAGAACAAGTAGCAGAAGCATACATGCTCAAGAGGGATCACCCGAAATTCAAAGGCAACTGAATTTCGGCAAAACGGGCATCGAAGTCGGAATGCCGCGAAACTCACCGAGTCAAAGCGTTTCGCTGTTTGCGGAAGAAAGTCTGATGTAGAACAAGTAGCAGAAGCATACATGCTGAAGAGGGATCACCTCAAATTCAATGGCAACTGAATTTCGGCAAAACGGGCATCGAAGTCTGAATGCCGCCAAACTCACCGAGTCAAAGCGTTCCGCTGTTTGCGGAAGAAAGTCTGATGTAGAACAAGTAGCAGAAGCATACATGCTCAAGAGGGATCACCCGAAATTCAAAGGCAGCTGAATTTCGGCTACCGGGGCATCGAAATCGGAATGCAGCGAAACTTACGAAGTCAAAGCGTTTCGCTGTTTGCGGAAGGAAGTGTGATGTAGAACAAGTAGTAGAAGCATACATGCTCAAGAGGGATCACCCGAAATTCAAAGGCAACTGAATTTCGGCAACCGGGCATCGAAGTCGGAATGCCGCGAAACTCACCGAGTCAAAGCGTTTCGCTGTTTGCGGAAGAAGTGTGATGTAGAACAAGTAGCAGAAGCATACATGCTCAAGAGGGATCACCCGAAATTCAAAGGCAACTGAATTTCGGCAACCGGGGCATCGAAGTCGGAATGCGCGAAACTCACCGAGTCAAAGCGTTTCGCCGTTTGCGGAAGGAAGTGTGATGTAGAACAAGTAGCAGAAGCATACATGCTCAAGAGGGATCACCCGAAATTCAAAGGCAACTGAATTTCGGCAACCGGGGCAAAGTCGGAATGCCGCGAAACTCACCGAGTCAAAGCGTTTCGCTGTTTGCGGAAGAAGTCTGATGTAGAACAAGTAGCAGAAGCATACATGCTCAAGAGGGATCACCCGAAATTCAAAGGCAACTGAATTTCGGCAACCGGGCATCGAAGTCGGAATGCCGCGAAACTCACCGAGTCAAAGCGTTTCGCCGTTTGCGGAAGAAAGTGTGATGTAGAACAAGTAGCAGAAGCATACATGCTCAAGAGGGATCACCCGAAATTCAAAGGCAACTGAATTTCGGCAACCGGGGCATCGAAGTCGGAATGCCGCGAAACTCACCGAGTCAAAGCGTTTCGCTGTTTGCGGAAGGAGTGTGATGTAGAACAAGTAGCAGAAGCATACATGCTCAAGAGGGATCACCCGAAATTCAAAGGCAACTGAATTTCGGCAACCGGGGCATCGAAGTCGGAATGCCGCGAAACTCACCGAGTCAAAGCGTTTCGCGTTTGCGGAAGAAGTGTGATGTAGAACAAGTAGCAGAAGCATACATGCTCAAGAGGGATCACCCGAAATTCAAAGGCAACTGAATTTCGGCAACCGGGCATCGAAGTCGGAATGCCGCGAAACTCACCGAGTCAAAGCGTTTCGCCGTTTGCGGAAGAAGTGTGATGTAGAACAAGTAGCAGAAGCATACATGCTCAAGAGGGATCACCCGAAATTCAAAGGCAACTGAATTTCGGCAACCGGGGCATCGAAGTCGGAATGCCGCGAAACTCACCGAGTCAAAGCGTTTCGCTGTTTGCGGAAGAAGTGTGATGTAGAACAAGTAGCAGAAGCATACATGCTCAAGAGGGATCACCCGAAATTCAAAGGCAACTGAATTTCGGCAACCGGGGCATCGAAGTCGGAATGCCGCGAAACTCACCGAGTCAAAGCGTTTCGCTGTTTGCGGAAGAAAGTCTGATGTAGAACAAGTAGCAGAAGCATACATGCTCAAGAGGGATCACCCGAAATTCAAAGGCAACTGAATTTCGGCAACCGGGCATCGAAGTCGGAATGCCGCGAAACTCACCGAGTCAAAGCGTTTCGCCGTTTGCGGAAGAAAGTCTGATGTAGAACAAGTAGCAGAAGCATACATGCTCAAGAGGGATCACCCGAAATTCAAAGGCAACTGAATTTCGGCAACCGGGGCATCGAAGTCGGAATGCCGCGAAACTCACCGAGTCAAAGCGTTTCGCCGTTTGCGGAAGGAAGTGTGATGTAGAACAAGTAGCAGAAGCATACATGCTCAAGAGGGATCACCCGAAATTCAAAGGCAACTGAATTTCGGCAACCGGGGCATCGCAGTCGGAATGCCGCGAAACTCACCGAGTCAAAGCGTTTCGCTGTTTGCGGAAGGAAGTGTGATGTAGAACAAGTAGCAGAAGCATACATGCTCAAGAGGGATCACCCGAAATTCAAAGGCAACTGAATTTCGGCAACCGGGGCATCGAAGTCGGAATGCCGCGAAACTCACCGAGTCAAAGCGTTTCGCCGTTTGCGGAAGGAAGTGTGATGTAGAACAAGTAGCAGAAGCATACATGCTCAAGAGGGATCACCCGAAATTCAAAGGCAACTGAATTTCGGCAACCGGGGCATCGAAGTCGGAATGCCGCGAAACTCAACGAGTCAAAGCGTTTCGCTGTTTGCGGAAGAAAGTCTGATGTAGAACAAGTAGCAGAAGCATACATGCTCAAGAGGGATCACCCGAAATTCAAAGGCAACTGAATTTCGGCAACCGGGGCATCGAAGTCGGAATGCCGCGAAACTCACCGAGTTAAAGCATTTCGCAGTTTGTGGAAGGAAGTCTGATGTACAACAAGTAGCAGAAGCATACATACTCAAGAGGGATCACCTGAAATTCAAAGGCAACTGAATTTCGGCAACTGGGCATCGAAGTCGGAATGCCGCCAAACTCACCGAGTCAAAGCATTTCGCTGTTTGCGGAAGGAAGTCTGATGTAGAACAAGTAGCAGAAGCATACATGCTCAAGAGGGGTTACCCGAAATTCAAAGGCAACTGAATTTCGGCAACCGGGGCATCGAAGACGGAATGCCGCGAAACTCACAGAGTCAAAGCGTTTCGCTAATTGCAGAAGCAAGTCTGATGTAGAACAAGTAGCAGAAGCATACATGCTCAAGAGGGATCACTCGAAATTCAAAGGCAACTGAATTTCGGCAACCGGGGCATCGAAGGCGGAATGCCGCGAAACTCACCGAGTCAAAGCGTTTCGCTAATTGCAGAAGCAAGTCTGATGTAGAACAAGTAGCAGAAGCATACATGCTCAAGAGGGATCACCCGAAATTCAAAGGCAACTGAATTTCGGCAACCGGGGCATCGAAGTCGGAATGCCGCGAAACTCACCGAGTCAAAGCGTTTCGCCGTTTGCGGAAGGAAGTGTGATGTAGAACAAGTAGCAGAAGCATACATGCTCAAGAGGGATCACCCGAAATTCAAAGGCAACTGAATTTCGGCAACCGGGCATCGAAGTCGGAATGCCGCGAAACTCACCGAGTCAAAGCGTTTCGCCGTTTGCGGAAGGAAGTCTGATGTAGAACAAGTAGCAGAAGCATACATGCTCAAGAGGGATCACCCGAAATTCAAAGGCAACTGAATTTCGGCAACCGGGCATCGAAGTCGGAATGCCGCGAAACTCACCGAGTCAAAGCGTTTCGCCGTTTGCGGAAGGAAGTCTGATGTAGAACAAGTAGCAGAAGCATACATGCTCAAGAGGGATCACCCGAAATTCAAAGGCAACTGAATTTCGGCAACCGGGCATCGAAGTCGGAATGCCGCGAAACTCACCGAGTCAAAGCGTTTCGCTGTTTGCGGAAGGAAGTCTGATGTAGAACAAGTAGCAGAAGCATACATGCTCAAGAGGGATCACCCGAAATTCAAAGGCAACTGAATTTCGGCAACCGGGGCATCGAAGTCGGAATGCCGCGAAACTCACCGAGTCAAAGCGTTTCGCCGTTTGCGGAAGGAAGTCTGATGTAGAACAAGTAGCAGAAGCATACATGCTCAAGAGGGATCACCCGAAATTCAAAGGCAACTGAATTTCGGCAACCGGGCATCGAAGTCGGAATGCCGCGAAACTCACCGAGTCAAAGCGTTTCGCCGTTTGCGGAAGAAAGTCTGATGTAGAACAAGTAGCAGAAGCATACATGCTCAAGAGGGATCACCCGAAATTCAAAGGCAACTGAATTTCGGCAACCGGGGCATCGAAGTCGGAATGCCGCGAAACTCACCGAGTCAAAGCGTTTCGCCGTTTGCGGAAGAAGTCTGATGTAGAACAAGTAGCAGAAGCATACATGCTCAAGAGGGATCACCCGAAATTCAAAGGCAACTGAATTTCGGCAACCGGGCATCGAAGTCGGAATGCCGCGAAACTCACCGAGTCAAAGCGTTTCGCCGTTTGCGGAAGAAGTCTGATGTAGAACAAGTAGCAGAAGCATACATGCTCAAGAGGGATCACCCGAAATTCAAAGGCAACTGAATTTCGGCAACCGGGGCATCGAAGTCGGAATGCCGCGAAACTCACCGAGTCAAAGCGTTTCGCCGTTTGCGGAAGAAGTCTGATGTAGAACAAGTAGCAGAAGCATACATGCTCAAGAGGGATCACCCGAAATTCAAAGGCAACTGAATTTCGGCAACCGGGGCATCGAAGTCGGAATGCCGCGAAACTCACCGAGTCAAAGCGTTTCGCCGTTTGCGGAAGGAAGTCTGATGTAGAACAAGTAGCAGAAGCATACATGCTCAAGAGGGATCACCCGAAATTCAAAGGCAACTGAATTTCGGCAACCGGGCATCGAAGTCGGAATGCCGCGAAACTCACCGAGTCAAAGCGTTTCGCCGTTTGCGGAAGAAGTCTGATGTAGAACAAGTAGCAGAAGCATACATGCTCAAGAGGGATCACCCGAAATTCAAAGGCAACTGAATTTCGGCAACCGGGGCATCGAAGTCGGAATGCCGCGAAACTCACCGAGTCAAAGCGTTTCGCCGTTTGCGGAAGAAGTCTGATGTAGAACAAGTAGCAGAAGCATACATGCTCAAGAGGGATCACCCGAAATTCAAAGGCAACTGAATTTCGGCAACCGGGGCATCGAAGTCGGAATGCCGCGAAACTCACCGAGTCAAAGCGTTTCGCCGTTTGCGGAAGGAAGTCTGATGTAGAACAAGTAGCAGAAGCATACATGCTCAAGAGGGATCACCCGAAATTCAAAGGCAACTGAATTTCGGCAACCGGGGCATCGAAGTCGGAATGCCGCGAAACTCACCGAGTCAAAGCGTTTCGCCGTTTGCGGAAGAAGTCTGATGTAGAACAAGTAGCAGAAGCATACATGCTCAAGAGGGATCACCCGAAATTCAAAGGCAACTGAATTTCGGCAACCGGGGCATCGAAGTCGGAATGCCGCGAAACTCACCGAGTCAAAGCGTTTCGCTGTTTGCGGAAGGAAGTGTGATGTAGAACAAGTAGCAGAAGCATACATGCTCAAGAGGGATCACCCGAAATTCAAAGGCAACTGAATTTCGGCAACCGGGGCATCGAAGTCGGAATGCCGCGAAACTCACCGAGTCAAAGCGTTTCGCCGTTTGCGGAAGAAGTCTGATGTAGAACAAGTAGCAGAAGCATACATGCTCAAGAGGGATCACCCGAAATTCAAAGGCAACTGAATTTCGGCAACCGGGGCATCGAAGTCGGAATGCCGCGAAACTCACCGAGTCAAAGCGTTTCGCTGTTTGCGGAAGAGAGTGTGATGTAGAACAAGTAGCAGAAGCATACATGCTCAAGAGGGATCACCCGAAATTCAAAGGCAACTGAATTTCGGCAACCGGGGCATCGAAGTCGGAATGCCGCGAAACTCACCGAGTCAAAGCGTTTCGCCGTTTGCGGAAGAAGTCTGATGTAGAACAAGTAGCAGAAGCATACATGCTCAAGAGGGATCACCCGAAATTCAAAGGCAACTGAATTTCGGCAACCGGGCATCGAAGTCGGAATGCCGCGAAACTCACCGAGTCAAAGCGTTTCGCCGTTTGCGGAAGAAAGTCTGATGTAGAACAAGTAGCAGAAGCATACATGCTCAAGAGGGATCACCCGAAATTCAAAGGCAACTGAATTTCGGCAACCGGGGCATCGAAGTCGGAATGCCGCGAAACTCACCGAGTCAAAGCGTTTCGCCGTTTGCGGAAGAAAGTCTGATGTAGAACAAGTAGCAGAAGCATACATGCTCAAGAGGGATCACCCGAAATTCAAAGGCAACTGAATTTCGGCAACCGGGGCATCGAAGTCGGAATGCCGCGAAACTCACCGAGTCAAAGCGTTTCGCCGTTTGCGGAAGAAGTCTGATGTAGAACAAGTAGCAGAAGCATACATGCTCAAGAGGGATCACCCGAAATTCAAAGGCAACTGAATTTCGGCAACCGGGCATCGAAGTCGGAATGCCGCGAAACTCACCGAGTCAAAGCGTTTCGCGTTTGCGGAAGAAGTCTGATGTAGAACAAGTAGCAGAAGCATACATGCTCAAGAGGGATCACCCGAAATTCAAAGGCAACTGAATTTCGGCAACCGGGCATCGAAGTCGGAATGCCGCGAAACTCACCGAGTCAAAGCGTTTCGCCGTTTGCGGAAGGAAGTCTGATGTAGAACAAGTAGCAGAAGCATACATGCTCAAGAGGGATCACCCGAAATTCAAAGGCAACTGAATTTCGGCAACCGGGGCATCGAAGTCGGAATGCCGCGAAACTCACCGAGTCAAAGCGTTTCGCCGTTTGCGGAAGAAGTGTGATGTAGAACAAGTAGCAGAAGCATACATGCTCAAGAGGGATCACCCGAAATTCAAAGGCAACTGAATTTCGGCAACCGGGGCATCGAAGTCGGAATGCCGCGAAACTCACCGAGTCAAAGCGTTTCGCCGTTTGCGGAAGAAGTCTGATGTAGAACAAGTAGCAGAAGCATACATGCTCAAGAGGGATCACCCGAAATTCAAAGGCAACTGAATTTCGGCAACCGGGCATCGAAGTCGGAATGCCGCGAAACTCACCGAGTCAAAGCGTTTCGCCGTTTGCGGAAGGAAGTCTGATGTAGAAAAGTAGCAGAAGCATACATGCTCAAGAGGGATCACCCGAAAATCAAAGGCAACTGAATTTCGGCAACCGGGGCATCGAAGTCCGAATGCCGCGAAACTCACCGAGTCAAAGCGTTTCGCCGTTTGCGGAAGAAGTCTGAGGTAGAAAAGTAGCAGAAGCATACATGCTCAAGAGGGATCATCCGAAATTCAAAGGCAATAGAATTTCAGCAACCGGGGCATTGAAGTCGGAATGCCGCGAAAATCACCGAGCCAAAGCGTTTCGCTGTTTGCGGAAGAAAGTCTAATGTAGAACAAGTAGCAGAAGAATACATGCTCAAGAGGGATCACCCGAAATGCAAAGGCAACTGAATTTCAGCAACCGGGGCATCGAAGTTGGAATGCCACGAAACTCACCGAGTCAAAGCGTTTCGCCGTTTACGAAAGAAGTGTGATGTAGAACAAGTAGCAGAAGCATACATGCTCAAGAGGGATCACCCGAAATTCAAAGGCAACTGAATTTCGGCAACCGGGCATCGAAGTCGGAATGCCGCGAAACTCACCGAGTCAAAGCGTTTCGCCGTTTGCGGAAGGAAGTCTGATGTAGAACAAGTAGCAGAAGCATACATGCTCAAGAGGGATCACCCGAAATTCAAAGGCAACTGAATTTCGGCAACCGGGCATCGAAGTCGGAATGCCGCGAAACTCACCGAGTCAAAGCGTTTCGCTGTTTGCGGAAGGAAGTGTGATGTAGAACAAGTAGCAGAAGCATACATGCTCAAGAGGGATCACCCGAAATTCAAAGGCAACTGAATTTCGGCAACCGGGCATCGAAGTCGGAATGCCGCGAAACTCACCGAGTCAAAGCGTTTCGCTGTTTGCGGAAGGAAGTGTGATGTAGAACAAGTAGCAGAAGCATACATGCTCAAGAGGGATCACCCGAAATTCAAAGGCAACTGAATTTCGGCAACCGGGGCATCGAAGTCGGAATGCCGCGAAACTCACCGAGTCAAAGCGTTTCGCCGTTTGCGGA
Source organism: Populus alba x Populus x berolinensis (assembly GCA_029228515.1). Lineage (NCBI taxonomy): Eukaryota > Viridiplantae > Streptophyta > Magnoliopsida > Malpighiales > Salicaceae > Populus > Populus alba x Populus x berolinensis. The sequence continues at coordinate 602,836 of CM055348.1, forward strand.
AGAAGTCTGATGTAGAACAAGTAGCAGAAGCATACATGCTCAAGAGGGATCACCCGAAATTCAAAGGCAACTGAATTTCGGCAACCGGGCATCGAAGTCGGAATGCCGCGAAACTCACCGAGTCAAAGCGTTTCGCTGTTTGCGGAAGAAGTGTGATGTAGAACAAGTAGCAGAAGCATACATGCTCAAGAGGGATCACCCGAAATTCAAAGGCAACTGAATTTCGGCAACCGGGCATCGAAGTCGGAATGCCGCGAAACTCACCGAGTCAAAGCGTTTCGCTGTTTGCGGAAGAAAGTCTGATGTAGAACAAGTAGCAGAAGCATACATGCTCAAGAGGGATCACCCGAAATTCAAAGGCAACTGAATTTCGGCAACCGGGGCATCGAAGTCGGAATGCCGCGAAACTCACCGAGTCAAAGCGTTTCGCTGTTTGCGGAAGAAGTCTGATGTAGAACAAGTAGCAGAAGCATACATGCTCAAGAGGGATCACCCGAAATTCAAAGGCAACTGAATTTCGGCAACCGGGGCATCGAAGTCGGAATGCCGCGAAACTCACCGAGTCAAAGCGTTTCGCCGTTTGCGGAAGGAAGTCTGATGTAGAACAAGTAGCAGAAGCATACATGCTCAAGAGGGATCACCCGAAATTCAAAGGCAACTGAATTTCGGCAACCGGGCATCGAAGTCGGAATGCCGCGAAACTCACCGAGTCAAAGCGTTTCGCCGTTTGCGGAAGGAAGTCTGATGTAGAACAAGTAGCAGAAGCATACATGCTCAAGAGGGATCACCCGAAATTCAAAGGCAACTGAATTTCGGCAACCGGGGCATCGAAGTCGGAATGCCGCGAAACTCACCGAGTCAAAGCGTTTCGCCGTTTGCGGAAGAAAGTCTGATGTAGAACAAGTAGCAGAAGCATACATGCTCAAGAGGGATCACCCGAAATTCAAAGGCAACTGAATTTCGGCAACCGGGGCATCGAAGTCGGAATGCCGCGAAACTCACCGAGTCAAAGCGTTTCGCCGTTTGCGGAAGAAAGTCTGATGTAGAACAAGTAGCAGAAGCATACATGCTCAAGAGGGATCACCCGAAATTCAAAGGCAACTGAATTTCGGCAACCGGGCATCGAAGTCGGAATGCCGCGAAACTCACCGAGTCAAAGCGTTTCGCCGTTTGCGGAAGAAGTCTGATGTAGAACAAGTAGCAGAAGCATACATGCTCAAGAGGGATCACCCGAAATTCAAAGGCAACTGAATTTCGGCAACCGGGGCATCGAAGTCGGAATGCCGCGAAACTCACCGAGTCAAAGCGTTTCGCTGTTTGCGGAAGAAGTCTGATGTAGAACAAGTAGCAGAAGCATACATGCTCAAGAGGGATCACCCGAAATTCAAAGGCAACTGAATTTCGGCAACCGGGGCATCGAAGTCGGAATGCCGCGAAACTCACCGAGTCAAAGCGTTTCGCTGTTTGCGGAAGGAAGTCTGATGTAGAACAAGTAGCAGAAGCATACATGCTCAAGAGGGATCACCCGAAATTCAAAGGCAACTGAATTTCGGCAACCGGGCATCGAAGTCGGAATGCCGCGAAACTCACCGAGTCAAAGCGTTTCGCTGTTTGCGGAAGAAGTCTGATGTAGAACAAGTAGCAGAAGCATACATGCTCAAGAGGGATCACCCGAAATTCAAAGGCAACTGAATTTCGGCAACCGGGCATCGAAGTCGGAATGCCGCGAAACTCACCGAGTCAAAGCGTTTCGCTGTTTGCGGAAGAAGTCTGATGTAGAACAAGTAGCAGAAGCATACATGCTCAAGAGGGATCACCCGAAATTCAAAGGCAACTGAATTTCGGCAACCGGGCATCGAAGTCGGAATGCCGCGAAACTCACCGAGTCAAAGCGTTTCGCTGTTTGCGGAAGAAGTCTGATGTAGAACAAGTAGCAGAAGCATACATGCTCAAGAGGGATCACCCGAAATTCAAAGGCAACTGAATTTCGGCAACCGGGGCATCGAAGTCGGAATGCCGCGAAACTCACCGAGTCAAAGCGTTTCGCTGTTTGCGGAAGGAAGTGTGATGTAGAACAAGTAGCAGAAGCATACATGCTCAAGAGGGATCACCCGAAATTCAAAGGCAACTGAATTTCGGCAACCGGGGCATCGAAGTCGGAATGCCGCGAAACTCACCGAGTCAAAGCGTTTCTCTGTTTGCGGAAGGAAGTCTGATGTAGAACAAGTAGCAGAAGCATACATGCTCAAGAGGGATCACCCGAAATTCAAAGGCAACTGAATTTCGGCAACCGGGGCAACGAAGTCGGAATGCCGCGAAACTCACCGAGTCAAAGTGTTTGGCCATTTGCGGAAGAAGTCTGATGTAGAACAAGTAGCAGAAGCATACATGCTCAAGAGGGATCACCCGAAATTCAAAGGCAACTGAATTTCGGCAACCGGGGCATCGAAGTCGGAATGCCGCGAAACTCACCGAGTCAAAGCGTTTCGCTGTTTGCGGAAGAAAGTCTGATGTAGAACAAGTAGCAGAAGCATACATGCTCAAGAGGGATCACCCGAAATTCAAAGGCAACTGAATTTCGGCAACCGGGGCATCGAAGTCCGAATGCCGCGAAACTCACCGAGTCAAAGCGTTTCTCTGTTTGCGGAAGGAAGTGTGATGTAGAACAAGTAGCAGAAGCATACATGCTCAAGAGGGATCACCCGAAATTCAAAGGCAACTGAATTTCGGCAACCGCGGCATCGAAGTCGGAATGCCGCGAAACTCACCGAGTCAAAGCGTTTCGCCGTTTGCGGAAGGAAGTGTGATGTAGAACAAGTAGCAGAAGCATACATGCTCAAGAGGGCTCACCCGAAATTCAAAGGCAACTGAATTTCGGCAACCGGGGCATCGAAGTCGGAAGGCCGCGAAACTCACCGAGTCAAAGCGTTTCGCTGTTTGCGGAAGAAAGTCTGATGTAGAACAAGTAGCAGAAGCATACATGCTCAAGAGGGATCACCCGAAATTCAAAGGCAACTGAATTTCGGCAACCGGGCATCGAAGTCGGAATGCCGCGAAACTCACCGAGTCAAAGCGTTTCGCCTTTGCGGAAGAAAGTCTGATGTAGAACAAGTAGCAGAAGCATACATGCTCAAGAGGGATCACCCGAAATTCAAAGGCAACTGAATTTCGGCAACCGGGCATCGAAGTCGGAATGCCGCGAAACTCACCGAGTCAAAGCGTTTCGCCGTTTGCGGAAGAAAGTCTGATGTAGAACAAGTAGCAGAAGCATACATGCTCAAGAGGGATCACCCGAAATTCAAAGGCAACTGAATTTCGGCAACCGGGGCATCGAAGTCGGAATGCCGCGAAACTCACCGAGTCAAAGCGTTTCGCTGTTTGCGGAAGAAGTGATGTAGAACAAGTAGCAGAAGCATACATGCTCAAGAGGGATCACCCGAAATTCAAAGGCAACTGAATTTCGGCAACCGGGGCATCGAAGTCGGAATGCCGCGAAACTCACCGAGTCAAAGCGTTTCGCTGTTTGCGGAAGAAGTCTGATGTAGAACAAGTAGCAGAAGCATACATGCTCAAGAGGGATCACCCGAAATTCAAAGGCAACTGAATTTCGGCAACCGGGGCATCGAAGTCGGAATGCCGCGAAACTCACCGAGTCAAAGCGTTTCGCTGTTTGCGGAAGAAAGTCTGATGTAGAACAAGTAGCAGAAGCATACATGCTCAAGAGGGATCACCCGAAATTCAAAGGCAACTGAATTTCGGCAACCGGGGCATCGAAGTCGGAATGCCGCGAAACTCACCGAGTCAAAGCGTTTCGCCTTTTGCGGAAGAAGTCTGATGTAGAACAAGTAGCAGAAGCATACATGCTCAAGAGGGATCACCCGAAATTCAAAGGCAACTGAATTTCGGCAACCGGGGCATCGAAGTCGGAATGCCGCGAAACTCACCGAGTCAAAGCGTTTCGCCGTTTGCGGAAGAAGTGTGATGTAGAACAAGTAGCAGAAGCATACATGCTCAAGAGGGATCACCCGAAATTCAAAGGCAACTGAATTTCGGCAACCGGGGCATCGAAGTCGGAATGCCGCGAAACTCACCGAGTCAAAGCGTTTCGCCGTTTGCGGAAGAAGTCTGATGTAGAACAAGTAGCAGAAGCATACATGCTCAAGAGGGATCACCCGAAATTCAAAGGCAACTGAATTTCGGCAACCGGGGCATCGAAGTCGGAATGCCGCGAAACTCACCGAGTCAAAGCGTTTCGCTGTTTGCGGAAGAAGTCTGATGTAGAACAAGTAGCAGAAGCATACATGCTCAAGAGGGATCACCCGAAATTCAAAGGCAACTGAATTTCGGCAACCGGGGCATCGAAGTCGGAATGCCGCGAAACTCACCGAGTCAAAGCGTTTCGCTGTTTGCGGAAGGAAGTGTGATGTAGAACAAGTAGCAGAAGCATACATGCTCAAGAGGGATCACCCGAAATTCAAAGGCAACTGAATTTCGGCAACGGGGCATCGAAGTCGGAATGCCGCGAAACTCACCGAGTCAAAGCGTTTCGCTGTTTGCGGAAAAGTCTGATGTAGAACAAGTAGCAGAAGCATACATGCTCAAGAGGGATCACCCGAAATTCAAAGGCAACTGAATTTCGGCAACCGGGGCATCGAAGTCGGAATGCCGCGAAACTCACCGAGTCAAAGCGTTTCGCTGTTTGCGGAAGGAAGTCTGATGTAGAACAAGTAGCAGAAGCATACATGCTCAAGAGGGATCACCCGAAATTCAAAGGCAACTGAATTTCGGCAACCGGGCATCGAAGTCGGAATGCCGCGAAACTCACCGAGTCAAAGCGTTTCGCTGTTTGCGGAAGGAAGTGTGATGTAGAACAAGTAGCAGAAGCATACATGCTCAAGAGGGATCACCCGAAATTCAAAGGCAACTGAATTTCGGCAACCGGGCATCGAAGTCGGAATGCCGCGAAACTCACCGAGTCAAAGCGTTTCGCTGTTTGCGGAAGAAAGTCTGATGTAGAACAAGTAGCAGAAGCATACATGCTCAAGAGGGATCACCCGAAATTCAAAGGCAACTGAATTTCGGCAACCGGGGCATCGAAGTCGGAATGCCGCGAAACTCAGCGAGTCAAAGCGTTTCGCAGTTTGGGGAACAAAGTCTAATGTAGAACAAGTAGCAGAAGCAAACATGCTCAAGAGGGATCACCCGAAATTCAAAGGCAACTGAATTTCGGCAACCGGGGCATCGAAGTCGGAATGCCGCGAAACTCACCGAGTCAAAGCGTTTCGCCGTTTGCGGAAGAAAGTCTGATGTAGAACAAGTAGCAGAAGCAAACATGCTCAAGAGGGATCACCTGAAATTCAAAGGCAACTGAATTTCGCCGACCAGGGCATCGAAGTCGGAATGCCGCGAAACTCAGCGAGTCAAAGGGTTTCGCCGTTTTTGGAAGAAAGTCTCATGCAGAACAAGTAGCAGAAGAATACATGCTCAAGATGGATCACCCGAAATTCAAAGGCAACTGAATTTCGGCAACCGGGGCATCGAAGTCGGAATGCCGCGAAACTCAGCAAAGTTTCGCTGTTTGCGGAAGGAAGTGTGATGTAGAACAAGTAGCAGAAGTATACATGCTCAAGAGGGATCACCCGAAATTCAATGGCAACTGAATTTCGGCAACCGGGGCATCGAAGTCGAAATGCCGCGAAACTCACCGAGTCAAAGCGTTTCGCCGTTTGGGGAAGAAAGTCTCATGTAGAACAAGTGGCAGAAGCATACATGCTCAAGAGGGATCACCCAAAATTGTAAGGCAACTGAATTTCAGCAACCGGGCATCGAAGTCGGAATGCCGCGAAACTCAGCGAGTCAAAGCGTTTCGCAGTTTGGGGAACAAAGTCTAATGTAGAACAAGAAGCAGAAGCGTACATGCTCAAGAGGGATCACCCGAAATTCAAAGGCAACTGAATTTCTGCAACCGGGGCATCGAAGTCGGAATGCCGCGAAACTCACCGAGTCAAAGCGTTTCGCTGTTTGCGGAAGGAAGTGTGATGTAGAACAAGTAGCAGAAGCATACATGCTCAAGAGGGATCACCCGAAATTCAAAGGCAACTGAATTTCGGCAACCGGGGCATCGAAGTCGGAATGCCGCGAAACTCACCGAGTCAAAGCGTTTCGCTGTTTGCGGAAGGAAGTCTGATGTAGAACAAGTAGCAGAAGCATACATGCTCAAGAGGGATCACCCGAAATTCAAAGGCAACTGAATTTCGGCAACCGGGGCATCGAAGTCGGAATGCCGCGAAACTCACCGAGTCAAAGCGTTTCGCTGTTTGCGGAAGGAAGTGTGATGTAGAACAAGTAGCAGAAGCATACATGCTCAAGAGGGATCACCCGAAATTCAAAGGCAACTGAATTTCGGCAACCGGGGCATCGAAGTCGGAATGCCGCGAAACTCACCGAGTCAAAGCGTTTCGCTGTTTGCGGAAGGAAGTGTGATGTAGAACAAGTAGCAGAAGCATACATGCTCAAGAGGGATCACCCGAAATTCAAAGGCAACTGAATTTCGGCAACCGGGGCATCGAAGTCGGAATGCCGCGAAACTCACCGAGTCAAAGCGTTTCGCTGTTTGCGGAAGGAAGTGTGATGTAGAACAAGTAGCAGAAGCATACATGCTCAAGAGGGATCACCCGAAATTCAAAGGCAACTGAATTTCGGCAACCGGGCATCGAAGTCGGAATGCCGCGAAACTCACCGAGTCAAAGCGTTTCGCTGTTTGCGGAAGGAAGTGTGATGTAGAACAAGTAGCAGAAGCATACATGCTCAAGAGGGATCACCCGAAATTCAAAGGCAACTGAATTTCGGCAACCGGGCATCGAAGTCGGAATGCCGCGAAACTCACCGAGTCAAAGCGTTTCGCTGTTTGCGGAAGAAGTGTGATGTAGAACAAGTAGCAGAAGCATACATGCTCAAGAGGGATCACCCGAAATTCAAAGGCAACTGAATTTCGGCAACCGGGGCATCGAAGTCGGAATGCCGCGAAACTCACCGAGTCAAAGCGTTTCGCTGTTTGCGGAAGGAAGTGTGATGTAGAACAAGTAGCAGAAGCATACATGCTCAAGAGGGATCACCCGAAATTCAAAGGCAACTGAATTTCGGCAACCGGGCATCGAAGTCGGAATGCCGCGAAACTCACCGAGTCAAAGCGTTTCGCTGTTTGCGGAAGAAGTGTGATGTAGAACAAGTAGCAGAAGCATACATGCTCAAGAGGGATCACCCGAAATTCAAAGGCAACTGAATTTCGGCAACCGGGGCATCGAAGTCGGAATGCCGCGAAACTCACCGAGTCAAAGCGTTCGCTGTTTGCGGAAGGAAGTGTGGTGTAGAACAAGTAGCAGAAGCATACATGCTCAAGAGGGATCACCCGAAATTCAAAGGCAACTGAATTTCGGCAACCGGGGCATCGAAGTCGGAATGCCGCGAAACTCACCGAGTCAAAGCGTTTCGCCGTTTGCGGAAGAAGTGTGATGTAGAACAAGTAGCAGAAGCATACATGCTCAAGAGGGATCACCCGAAATTCAAAGGCAATTGAATTTCGGCAACTGGGCATCGAAGTCGGAATGCCGCGAAACTCACCGAGTCAAAGCGTTTCGCCGTTTGTGGAAGAAAGTCTGATGTAGAACAAGTCGCAGAAGCATACATGCTCAAGAGGGATCTCCCGAAATTCAAAGGCAACTGAATTTCGGCAACCGGGGCATCGAAGTCAGAATGCCGCGAAACTCAGCGTTTCGCTGTTTGCGGAAGGAAGTGTGATGTAGAACAAGTAGCAGAAGCATACATGCTCAAGAGGGATCACCCGAAATTCAAAGGCAACTGAATTTCGGCAACCGGGCATCGAAGTCGGAATGCCGCGAAACTCACCGAGTCAAACCGTTTCGCTGTTTGCGGAAGGAAGTGTGTTGTAGAACAAGTAGCAGAAGCATACATGCTCAAGAGGGATCAACCGAAATTCAAAGGCAACTGAATTTCGGCATCCGGGGCATCGAAGTCGGAATGACGCGAAACTCACCGAGTCAAAGCATTTCGCTGTTTGCGGAAGGAAGTGTGATGTAGAACAAGTAGCAGAGGCATACATGCTCAAGAGGGATCACCCGAAAATTCAAAAAACAACATCCCGAAATTCAAAGGCAACTGAATTTCGGCAACCGGTGCATCGAAGTCGGAATGCCGCGAAACTCACCGAGTCAAAGCGTTTCGCTGTTTGCGGAAGGAAGTGTGCTATAGTACAAGTAGCAGAACCATACATGCTCAAGAGGGATCACCCGAAATTCAAAGGCAACTGAATTTCGGCAACCGGGCATCGAAGTCGGAATGCCGCGAAACTCACCGAGTCAAAGCGTTTCGCTGTTTGCGGAAGGAAGTGTGCTATAGTACAAGTAGCAGAACCATACATGCTCAAGAGGGATCACCCGAAATTCAAAGGCAACTGAATTTCGGCAACTGGGGCATCGAAGGCGGAATGTCGCGAAACTCACCGAGTCAAAGCGTTTCGCTGTTTGCGGAAGGAAGTGTGATGTAGAACAAGTAGCAGAAGCATACATGCTCAAGAGGGATCACCCGAAATTCAAAGGCAACTGAATTTCGGCAACCGGAGCATCGAAGTCGGAATGCCGCGAAACTCACCGAGTCAAAGCGTTTCGCTGTTTGCGGAAGGAAGTGTGATGTAGAACAAGTAGCAGAAGCATACATGCTCAAGAGGGATCACCCGAAATTCAAAGGCTACTGAATTTCGGCAAACCGGGGAATCCAACGTCGGAATTCAACGCGAAACTCACAGAGTCAAAGCGTTTCGCTGTTTGCGGAAGGAAATGTGCTATAGTTACAAGTAGCAGAACCATACATGCTCATGAGGGATCTCCGATATTCAAAGGAAAATGAATTTCGGCAACTGGGGCATCGAAGGCGGAATGTCGCGGAAACTCACCGAGTCGAAGCGTTTCGCTGTTTGCGGAAGGAAGTGCGATGTAGATACAAAGTAGCATTAGCATACATGCTCAAGATGGATCAACCGAAATTCAAAAAGGACAACTGAATTTCGGCAACCAGAGCGTCCCAAAGTCGGAATGCTTGTGAAACTCACCGAGTCAAAGCGTTTTCGCTGTTTGGGGAAGAAAGTCTGATGTTTAGAACAAGTCGCAGAAAGCATACATGCTCAAGTGAGGATGCCCGAAATTCAAATGCAACTGAAATTTCGGCAACAGGGACTCGTCAAGTCGGAATTAACCTGTGAACTCACCGAGTCAAAAGCGTTTGTTTGTTTGTGGAAGAAAGTCTGATGATAGAACAAGTCGCAGAAGCATACATGCTCAAGAGAGGGGGATTTTTTTGGGTGGTGATGGGGAGGATTGGGAGATATTGGGGATTGGATCACTCGCTCCCCCAATGCCCCCCCCTCTCTCTACTCTCCTCATCCACCCTCCCGCGCTACTTCCCCCACCACCCTCACCTCTGCCCAACATTCAAAGGCTACTGAATTTCGGCAACAGGGGCATCGAAGGCGGAAATGTCGCGAAAAACTCACCGAGTCAAAAGCGTTTCGCTGTTTGCGGAAGGAAGTGACGGATGTAGAAAACAAGTAGCAGAGCATACATGCTCAAGAAGGATCAAGAAATTCAAATGGCAAATGAATTTCGGGCACACCAGGGGGTCAATAGTCGGAATGCCGTGAAACTCACCGAGTCAAAGCGTTTCGTTGTTTGTGGAAGAATGTGTGAATGTAGAACACTAGTAGCAGAAGCATACATGCTCAGGAGGGATGAACCCGAAATTCAAAGGCAATCATTGAATTTCGGCACAAACAAGGGGTGTCCCAAAGTCGGAAATGTCAGTGAAACTCACCGAGTTCAAAGCGTTTCGCTATTTGTGGAAGAAAGTCTGATGTAGAACATAGTCGCAGAAGCATACCATGCTCAAGTCGGGATGACCCGGAATTCAAAGGCAACTGAATGTCGGCAACAGGCGGAATATACAACTCGGAATCACGCAGAAACTCACCGAGTGTCAAAGCATTTCGCTGTTTGCGAGAAGGAAGTGTGCTATAGTCAAGTAGGCTAGCGAACCATTACATGCTCACGAGGGATCACCCGAAATTCAAAGGCAACTGAATTTCGGCAAACTGGTGGCATCGTAGGCGGAATGTCGTGAAACTCACCGAGTCAAAGCGTTTCGCTGTTTGCGGAAGGAAGTGCGATGTAGAACAAGTAGCATAAGCATACATGCTCAAGAGGGATCAACCGCAATTCAAAGGCAACTGAATTTCGGCAACCAAGGCGTCAAAGTCGGAATGCCGTAAAACTCACCGAGTCAAAGCGTTTCGCTGTTTGTGGAAGAAAGTCTGATGTAGAACAAGTCGCAGAAGCATACATGCTCAAGAGGGATCAACCGAAATTCAAAGGCAATTGAAAATCGGCATCCGTGGCATCGAAGTCGGAATGCCGTCAAACACATCGAGTGAAAGCGTTATGCCCTTTGCGGAAGGAAGTGTGGTGTAGAACAAGTAGCAGAAGAATACATGCTCAAGAGGGATCAATCGAAATTCAAAGGCAACTGAATTTCGGGCAAACAGAGGTGCATCGAAGTCGGGAATGCCCGAAAACTCATCGAAGTGAAAGCAATTATGCCCTATGCGGAAGGAAGTGTGTTGTAGGACAAATAGCAGGAGGGCATAAATGCTCAAGAGGGATCAACCGAAATTCAAAAGGCAACTGAATTTCGGCAACCGGGGCATCGAAGTCGGAATGCCGCGAAACTCACCGAGTCAAAGCGTTTCGCAGTTTGTGGGAGAATGTCCTGATGTAGAACAAGTCGAAGAGAAGAAAAGGAAGCATACATGCTCAAGAGGGATGACCGAAATTCAAAGGCAACTGAATTTCGGCAAACGGGGAATCCAAGTCGTGAAAATGACTGCGAAAACTCAACGAGTCAAAGAGTTTCGCTGTGGGGTTTTGGGGGGTTGGGGGTTTAGGGTTATTTTTGGTGGTTGTTTCTGGGTTTGTGGTGGTGTTTTGGGGGGGTGGTGGGGTGGTGGTCTGTGTTGGGTGGTTTTGGGGTTTTTGCGGTAAGGAGTGTGATGTAGAACAAGTAGCAGAGACATACATGATCATCTCAAGAGGGATCACCCGAAATTGAAAGGCAAGGAATTTCGGCAACCGGTGCATCGAAGTCGGAACTAATGCCGCGAAACTCATCGAGTCAAAGCGTTTCGACTGTTTGCGGGAAGGACGTGTGTTGTAGTACAAGTAGCAGAACCATACATGCTCAAGTGGGATCACCCGAAATTCTTAGTGCAACTGAATTTTCGGCAACTGGCAGGCATCAGAAGGCGGAATGTCGCGAAACTCACCGAGTCAAAGCATTTCGCTTGTTTGCAGGAAGGAAGTGCGAGTGTAGAACATGTAGCAGAAGCATACATGGCTCAAGAAGGATCAACCGAAATTCAAAGGCAACTGAATTTCGGCAACCAGGGCCGTCAAAGTCGGAATGCCGTGTGTTATGAAAATCACCGAGTCAAAGCGTTTCGCTGTTTGTGGAAAGGAAAGTCTGATGTTAGAAAACAAGTAGCAGAAGCATACACTGCTCAAGAGGGTTGAACCGAAATTCAAAGGCAACTGAATTTAGGCAACCGGGGAATCCAAGTCGGAATCCACGCCGAAACTCACCGAAGTCAAAGCGTTTCGCTGTTTGCGGAAGGTAATGTAATGCTAGAACAAAGTTAGCAGACGGACATACATGCTCAAGAGGGATCACCCGAAATTAAAAGGCAACTGAATGTCGGCAACCGCTGCATCGAAGTCGGAATTGCGCGAAACTCATCAGAGTAAAAGCGTTTCGCTGTTTGCGGGAAAGGAAAAATGTGCTATTCGTACAACAGTAGCAGAACCCATTCATGCTCCAGAGGTGATTCACCGAAATTTCAATGGGCAACTGGATTTCGGCTACTGGGGACATCGGATGGAGGAAATGTCGCGAAACTCACCGAGTTAAAGCGGTTTGCTGGTTGCGGAAGGAAGTGCGGATGATGTAGAACAAGTTTGCATAGCCATTCATGCTCAAGAGGGATCAACCGCAATTCAAAGGCAAATGAATTTCGGATACCAGGGTGGTCGCTAAGTCGGAATGCCGTGTTTAAAAAACTCATCGAGTCAAAGCGTTTCGCTGTTTGTTGGCAGAAGGAAGTCTGATGTAGAAACAAGTCGCAGAAGCTTACATGCTCAACGGGATCTACCGAATATTCAAAGGCAACTGAATTTCGACAACTGGGGAATCGAAGGAGGAATTGTCGCAAAACTCAACGAGTCAAAAGCGTTTCGCTATTTGCGGAAAAGGAAGTGCGATGTAGAAACAAGTCGCAGAAGCATACATGCTCGAAGAGGGGGATCAACACGAAATTCAAAGGCAACTGAATTTTCGGCAAGCGGGTGGGGCGTCAAAAGTCGGAATGCCGTGAAAAACACACCGAGTCAATGCGTTTCGGTGTTTGTGAGAAGAAAGTCTGATGGTAGAACAAGTCGCAGAAGCATTCATGGTCTAAGAGGGATGACCCGAAATTCAAAGGCAACTGAATTTTGGCAACCGGGGGGAATCCATGAGGCGGAATGAACGAAAACTCACCGAGTCAAAGAGTGCGGTGAGATGTTTGCGGAAGGAAGTGGTGATGATAGAACAAGTAAGTAGCAGAGGCATACATGCTAAAGAGGGATCACCGGAAATTCAAAGCCAACTGAATTTCGGCAAACCGTGGATCGGAAGGCGGAATGAGCGAAAACTCACCGAGTCAAAGCGTTTGCCATTTGTGGAAGAAAAGTCTGATGTTAGAACATGTCGCAGGAAAGCTTACATGCTCAAGAGGGATCAACCGAAATACAAAGGCAATTGAAAATCGGGCATCCGTGGCATCGAAGTCGGAATGCCGCGAAACTCACCGAGTCAAAGCTTCAGTTGCCTTTGAATTTCGGGTGATCCCTGTTGAGCAGTAAGCTTCAGCTACTTGTTCTACATCACACTTCCTTCCGCAAACGCGAAACGCTTTGACTCGGTGAGTTTCGGGCATTCCGACTTCGATGCCCCGGTTGCCGAAAGTCAGTTGCCTTTGAATTTCGCGTGATCCCTCTTGAGCATGTATGCTTCTCCTACTTGTTCTACATCACACTTCCATCCGCAAACAGCGAAACGCTTTGACTCGGTGAGTTTCACGTCATTCCGACTTCGATGCCCCGGTTGCCGAAATTCAGTTGCCTTTGAATTTCGGTGATCCCTGTTCATGTTAGGGTGCTTCAGCTACTTGTTCTACATCACACTTCCTTCCGCAAACGGCGAAACGCTTTGACTCGGTGAGTTTCGCGGCATTCCGACTTTGATGCCCCAGTTGCCGAAAGTCAGTTGCCTTTGAATTTCGCGTGATCCCTCTTGAGCATGTATGCTTCTACTACTTGTTCTACATGTCACTTCCTTCCGCAAACAGCGAAACGCTTGGACTCGGTGAGTTTCGCGGTATTCCGACTTCGATGCCCCAAATGCCAAAATTCAGTTGCCTTTGAATTTCGGGTGATCCCTCTTGAGCATGTATGGTTCTGCTTCTTGTTCTACATAAGACTTCTTCCGCAAATAGCCAAAAGCTTTGACTAGCTGAGTTTCGCGGCATTCTGACTTCGATGCCCCGGTTGCCGAAATTCAGTTGCCTTTGAATTTCGGGTGATCCCTCTTGAGCATGTATGCTTCAGCTACTTGTTCTACATCACACTTCCT
>CM055348.1:616723-658333 GCA_029228515.1 Populus alba x Populus x berolinensis
TTGGCATCCACCTTTTATTAGTAAATTATGGTTCTATTCAATCTCTTTCACTTTCAAGCTTTATTTTGCTTCCAACACAGATACCAAGAACTGTGTCGAGCTGCATTCAAGCAGGTCTCTTATGCGTACTGATAGGCCAACAGATAGACCCGCCATACTATATGTTATTTCTATGATATACAATTAAGCTAAACAACTACCTCTCTCCAAAACGACCAGCATTTTCCAATAGGAGCAAGCAGGGGGTGATTGAAGAGCACAAACAAAAAATCAAGAAAATTGTTCATAAAACCAATAATCAAATCACTGATAATGGAAGCACGTAAAGGGCCCTGTATAGATTTCATGCAAGAGTCCTTTATATGAACTATATATAATATCGATAATCATACTTTGCCAGCGGCCACAAATCACTAGCTGCTAATTATGTACACGTCTTTATTTCTCCGAACCAAAACCTCCTTGTGTGTGTGTGTTCCAGTAATTACATATGTAAAACAGAAGAATGTATCTAGATTCGGGCTCTTAAGCAGGACTTTTAATTGCCCACCAGTTGGTTTGTATTATGACAAACAGTTTATTCATATTAAGGCCGTATTTTCATAGATTAATCCCGGAAAATTTTATAACTACCGAAAAAATAATCAAATGATCACACGCAGCACTCCCTGGACTAGAAATGGTTTTGGGAATTTAGCGTTATGCAGTGATTACAATTAGAGAGTTCTCTGTGATCAGAAAGATACGCATGCCTATGACTTCTAAGCCAGGTATTTATATATATCTCATAACCATAATAAGGCTCCAATCAAATCAATGTCTTCAAAGCAAGGTATTTATTTTCTGACGGTGAAGGATATCGATATTGTTAGATTATGATTTTTAACCAAACTTCAGAATTAGGAGGCAGAAAAGGTAGGAGATACGGAATATTACTTTAAATACCCAAAAAAAGAGAGATGATTTATCTTGTATATTACCTTTCTTATATTCTGCAATGAATGAAAGATGACTAATTTGATATCATATGATGAGCAGGCACTTGAGGAACTCAGAGTCCAAAGCACAGCAGAAAAGGGAGCCTTGGATGTCTCTGGGCTGAAGAAAAGTGGAAGAAATGAGGGCTTCAAATCCAAAAAATACCACGTAATGTTTTCTATGCTTTATTATTATTATGGTGTTCAATTTTAACTTGTACTTGCATCTTAATTAATTTCAAAATATCGGAAGTTAACAATTACATAATAGCCTTTAATTGTCCATACAACAATAAAACTTGTAATCATTAAAAAGTAAATTCAAAAATCTAACTAGTTAAGCTATTCTCAGGGTTATTATTACGACGATATCCTCTTGTTTAGGGGGGTGATCACTGGCATCCTATGGTTAACGCTGTTTGTCTTGATAGCAAGCTAAATGCCTACTGATGAACCTTCCTCCACCAGTGTATTCTGCATTTTCTACTGTCCATGAGGAAGATGGTATCACCATTCCGCATGAATTTATCCTTTTTGCAGAGTTTTTAGGACACAGATGAGTTATTGCAAGAATACTTGCGTATTCTTGCGATTGTGATGGGATGTGTTTTATGGGCAAATCTGTGCGTCCCTAATTTTTCCCAATGGGTATAAAGAATGCTTAACGAAAGCCAATCGGAGCTGATGTGCTGTGGTTCAATACGATTGTGAAGCTGAAATTTGGCAAGCTTTAGATATGGTCTTGTAGGCCGTTGTACAGGGAGACATTGATTAAAGCCCTTATATTATCAAATCAATTGAAAAGGTTTGGGATGATACGTAAGGAAATTAAATTAAGGTTTATTTATCAAAAAGCTTGTGATGAATTGATGTTTCTGTCTAAAACAAACGTGTTTAAAAAAAGATCAAATTTCTTGTGGAAAATCTATATGCTGACCCCGCCAGCCACGCAAAGGGATTCTTTTCTCTTTTGTTTTTCTTCTGTTAACAAAAAAGAAAAGAAAAGCTGGAATTATTGGTAAAAAAGTAAAAAGTGATATTTATTGCCCAATACGAAAGAATCAACCTTTAAAAACTAAAATGATTAGTTATTGCCACAATATCAATAATAAAAATGATTCAAAACTTGTTATGGACAGTTGTATTTGACAAATAAAAGTTCAACAATAGGTATTTTTTTTTTAATGTAAAACTTGGCAGAAAGATACGAGGCTTTTAATTTTTTAAAAAAAGAAAGTATAAATTTTTTTACAGTTGTTCAGATTTACCTTTAAACCTCTCGGGCCGTCTGGTCCTTGTGTTTTTTATGTTATTTTATTTGTTTTTTTGATTTTTTTATCTATAAAACTCCGTTCAAGTCAACTAGGTTATATCAGAAATAACTCTTAAGAACCCAAACTTGACAATGACTCAAGTTACAAGTTTTCAAATCTAACTCCACTGGACCAGAGTTTACATGGACAATAATTCAAAAAAAATTTCCTCGCAACTTACATGTTATTTTTTTTATGTTAAAAAAAATTAATCCAAGCCTACAATATAGCACGAGAAGTTAAAGTAGTTTATTATATGTCCTCTAGGTATCAATATTAGATTTATTTATTAATATTTCATGAGTGGTCAATCCATCTTTTTAGTTGTCTTGTTTGTGCATTTCTACAATAAGTTCTCAATCCAATTTTGTATTTATATAAATAAGATACAAAGAAACATAGCTGAAATTATTAATTAAAAGATATTAAAACCTACTGAAAAAACATTACAGCTCCATAACTTAAAACATTGTTTTATTGGAACAATGTAATGTCGTTTTTCCACCCCTTCTCACAAAAAAAAACTTAACACTAGCTTAAAGAGATTTGATGTCTTTTCACATAATTCATTTTTCACTATAAAATTGATCCCAGGACAAATAATTTTTTTTCCATCTTAATTGCATAGTGAAACTGGGGTATATTTGTATTTTTTAAATGGTTTTTTTCATTATTTGAATGTTAGTTGAAAGGGCAATTTGGTATTTAATCCAAATATAAAAAAGATAATAAACAATTAAAATGACAGTGAAAGGTATAGAAAATATCATTAAAGCAAAACATTTTAAACCTTGAGACCAGGGCTTTTTTTGGTCTTTTGATGATTTGTTTTGTAATTATAAAGTGCAGTATTATATGGCAATATTGGTATTGTGACTATCAAAAAAATAGGTGGTGTTAATGAAAGCAACCTAAGAGAGGCGCATGGGAAGCGCCCACATACTTTGAATTGACATGTTTACAACCACCTCCTAGCATTCAAAAATATCTTCCCACCATCTTTGGAAGCACCATTGTGTACTCTTCTGTGTGGAGTCGACACATAATTTAGCTTGTGGTCGATGGATTTTCATCAGTTGGCCTTTTTTTTTTTTCTATCTTTTTTTCATAAAAAAATTATAATTTAATCCCTCTTTTGTTATTTGACTATTCAATCCCATAGTCTTTTTAATTTGTATTTGTTTCTTCTTGGCTAATTTTATAGAAGTTTTATTTATTTTTCTATTTCAACCTTCAAATATAAATCCCAATTATCAAATATTATTATTTTTCTAATTTTTGTATTTGATTTCTAACTTTTTTTCCTTTTCTTTTTGTAAAACTTTCCATTGATTTTTAATTTTAATCCTTAAATCCAAATTGATGGTATTTTGTTTCTAGGTACAATTGTAAAAGTTACTTCTTGTTTACCATTTTACCCTTCGATCAAAATTTATTTTTTTATGATAGATTTTGCTCTTCATTCTTTGGATTTTTTGGTTTTTTTTTTTTCTAAATTGATTTTCTCTTTTTAATTTCACCATTCAATCAAATATAAAATTTGATATATTTTTTAATCCTTTTAAATTGGGTGCTTTCGAGTCTAATTGATCTGGGTTATGGATTTGAAAAAGTTAACATGATTGTTTTTCCCTAAAAAAAACATTATAATTTATCTTTACTTTTTTATCAGGTTATTTTAATTTTATGATCTAAGCCATGGGTTTGGCGGGATATTCTTGGTTTGACTCGACCTTGATTACCAGGGTTATAGGTTTGCTATGCTAACATCAGGTTTTAACCATGATCAATTTTTTTTTTTTTTTTTTGTCCTTTGTATCCTATCCCATTTTGTTCTTTTATATTTTAATGAGCTATAAAATGAGATATATTATTTATCTTCTTTTGAAAAAAAATATTTTTTCCCGTCAAGTTATTCTAGTCACTATTTCTTTTTTTAAAATTCGAATCCATCTAGTATCGTTTCAACTTATTCTACTTCAATTAAGTTTATGATCTAAGTTGCATTTTTTTTCTTTTTGTTAAAAAAACATCAATCTTATAGCAGTTGAGTATCATTTTATTGCGCAAAAAAATAATTCAGAGCCCCTGTAGTGAAGCGTGGGCACCAAGGCTAATTTATACTAATTGCTTAAAGAGAAAATTCTTCTAAATATATGGGTCGAGGCGATAATATTTACATGATAAAATGGATTTTTGACCATGAGATCCTTAGACAAGGTTTGTGTTACTTGTATATGAATGGGAAGTTCTTTAGATAGGAAAATTTTAGTATATTAAAGGTTTTCTTTGCACAAAATTGTGATGACCCATATCAGAAAACTCTTTCATGTATATAGATTATTTTACATAATAATTAATAAACAATATCTATTTAAAAATAAGTATAATCACACTCAAAAAGTAACAATGATGTATGTGTGTGTACACACTGTAGCGTATACATATATATTTGGTACAAGGAGAAAGATAAGAAAAGAAGTAAAGTCTCATGAACATAGCTTCAACATCATCTATCATCCACAATCCATTTTAATTCATGTAGAGGATGTTTTTAATAATTATAGAAGTAAAACAAACTTGATTAACACCTAGTTTAGCAAGGAAAATATAGCAGCAGAAAGTTTCCATTCCAGACGTATGCTGGAAAGACAACCATTTAGTCTCTAGTTGGATAAATTTTATATGTCACAAAGAAGGACCCATAAATTTATGAGTTTTAACTACTTCTACTTAAAAATTAGGGTAAAATCTCTTGAGAGAAATCAGAAATTCCAAAGATTTAATCTCTTATTTCTTTTTTTACCCTAAGCCCATGCTAAACCTATATCTAATTACTGTCATTTTTGCTTACATGTTAGATATGTTCCCTGTATTGTAAGAAACTTTCATGTCTTTTTTCACCTTTGGGAATGTACCTACCATCTATGACCTAAGAGTTTACTTACTTAAAACTCTTGAAGGATTATAATTGTTTGAAATATAACAACAAATCTCTTAAAGAGTAGATTTCAATGTGATTATTTCAAGATAAAATATTAACCATTATAAAATAACATATGAGATTTTAAATAATTCTTATCTTCTCACAAATGTCCATATGAATAAAAAAAAAAAAAGAAAAAGAAGGATGCTTTTGTATTTTTCCATAGACACTTATACGAAAAGCAAACATTACATGGCATGTGGAATGATTATGTTCATTGTTTAGTCAAACAATAATAAAATAGTTTGATTTAGCTGAGTCACTCCCATTATTAAACATCCACTAGTTTTATATTGTAATATTGAATATTTTTTAAATATTTTTTATTGAAAAATATATAGAAAAATATTTTTTTATTTTTAAAAATTTTATTTTTTATATTAAATATATTAAAATAATTTAAAAAATTTATAAATTTTTTTTTTTAAAAAAAATACTTTAAAACGCTTTATTCCTATGTCGGCAAATCAAAGTCCAATCAAGCAAAAAGATGGTTCATTTACACTGAGGCTGAAAGCACTGAAACTGACGTTGTTACGTCATGTGTTTGTTCCAGGTGTCGATGACACCACTGGTGGTATGGAAAGTGGCCTTTACGGTTGGCCTTTTCATCCTTACACCACGCTCTCTCCTAACCCAACCCAGCAAAGTAGCAAACGGTGGTCATCTGCTCCACTCCCTTTTCATTTTCTTGCTAATAATAGCATTGAAAGGGAAACACACAGAGTAACCAAATTTTTGGAACTCTCATCCATGCTTGGGTCGCTCTCCTTGCCCCTTCATTAAGTTATTTCCCCTCTTATAAGTCTTCCTCCTTTCTTCGCAAATACTAGACAAAAGAGTTAACCCTGATGAATGCAGGTAATGATATCATAAAGAAAAATCTGCAAATTACTAGCTACTGCTTTGGAGAGGATTGTTTCTTCTTGAAAAATAAGTTTTCTTGTTCGGTATTTTGCCTTCCAAGATCTAGGTAAAGAGAAAGAAACAGAAAGTGGAAATGCTGTGAGAAGGTTTTCTTCTTCAGAAAGAGACATAACCTCTGCGTCCTTTATTAGGAATTCTATAACCCACTTCACGTTCATTTTCATTTAAAAGGTTTTTATATCCACTTAAGATTTACGAAAAGAGAAGACAAATACATAAAGTATTCATCCATTCTTACAACTCTTGTATGTGTGTTTTTGTACGAGAAAGAAATCAAGAAGTGGGTTTGTGCTAATAAATAAAGATATCGAGTTGTTTGGGGAATGAATGAGTGAGATCATAATGGACTTTTGGCCAGAGTTTATTGCTAGCAGTTGGGGTAGGGAATTTGTGGCTGGTTGATTTGGTGGAATTGCTGGTATAATTTCTGGTTATCCTCTTGATACTCTACGTATCCGGCTACAAACAATCCAGCTCTGGCTCTGCTTTCGTATTCTTCGCCGAGTTATGAGCAGTGAAGGGCCTGCTGCGCTCTATAGAGGCATGGGTGCACCCCTGGCATCTGTCACCTTCCAGGTAATGGCAAAACATTGGTTTCTTCTATAGAATACAAGTCTATCTTTCCACTTTTGTTTTATGTTTCTTAATTTTAGTTTGAATACAAGTTTGTCATAATCTTCTGAGTTTTTTTTATTGCTGTGATATCTTGGAATGTGCAAGTTCTTGCGGTGAATTCTAAGTGACCACAAATAGGATAATGAAGTTGATGTCTGGCGAAAAAACCTTAGTGAGATGGAGTATGCAAGGACTAGAATATGGCAATGATGAAATTCATGGATTGCTTTTTGTCAATCATTCCGCAACTTCCAAGTAGAACGGATAAAAATTCTTGGAAAGCGACTGGTTTTAATACTTGAAAAAATGTCATTCTCAAGAATCCGCCTGCTTATATGATATTGTTGTTGATAGCTTATTGTGTCTCCTCCATCTCCAGTCTCGTATAAATCAATGGATCTTATTTCCTGATTTTCATTTCCATCGAAAGAAAGGAAGCTTTATGACTTTCCATTTCTGATACAGAAGAAAAATTACTATATGGACTCAGTCCTGACCAACCATACAAATAGATGATCACTGGTTTGCATTGTTTATGCTGGTTCATGGACACTGACAGTGTGTGTGGATTGCAGAATGCCATGGTTTTCCAGACCTATGCTATCCTCTCCAGAGCATTAGACTCATCCGCTTCAGCTAATGATCCTCCTTCTTACAAAGGTGTTGCTCTAGGAGGACTTGGTACTGGGGCTATACAGAGCATTATTCTTTCTCCTGTAGAACTGATAAAAATTCGCCTCCAGTTGCAGAACAGAAGCCATGCGAATCTCCAGGGGTTGCTGTTCCCAAAGGTCCACTAGGTGTTGCCAAGAGCATACTGAAAACAGAAGGTCTAAAAGGAATGTACCGGGGTTTTGTGATCACAGTCCTGAGAGACGCACCTGCTTATGGTGTCTTACTTCTGGACATATGAATACATGAGAGAGCAGTTCCACCCTGGCTGCAAAAGAATGGTCAAGAAAGCGTACGAACCGTGCTGACGGCAGGAGGCCTAGCAGGAGTTGCTAGCTGGCTCTGCTGCTATCCATTAGATGTTGTGAAAACCAGATTACAAGCTCAATCACCATCCTCCCAACTCAAGTATAGAGGCATTCTGGATTGCTTCAGCCGGAGTGTTAAAGAAGATGGTTACTGTGTTCTCTGGCGAGGTCTGGGGACTGCTGTTGCGAGAGCTTTTGTAGTTAATGGAGCTGTCTTTGCTTCTTACGAGACTGCGTTGCGGTTTCTATTCAACAATGGAAACATTCAGGCAGAGAACACCATCTAGGAAAAATTGATCTTCTTCCAGTCAACAGTCATTTGCATGCATCTGAATGTAATAATTCAATAGCAATTAAAAAAAATGCATATGATGCATCAGGACAAATGTGTTTTCATCTTCTTGCTTTCTCCCTGTGTAGAAGCAACTGAAACAACCGGCAATCAGACTTCATCATTGATCATCCTCTGTCACAGTATCATCCAACTCGCAGCTTCTTTCCGCCAAAAGTATCTGTGTTTTATTAAACTTGAGAGTAAATTTGTCTATTTTGTCTTATTTTAAATTTTGAGTTGCTCAAGAAAGTAAATTATATTTTCTCAAAACATGGAGGCAAGGAAAAAAAAAACAGTCTATAGAAGTAGAAGGCTTGATGTAATTTTTCCCTTCATTTATCACATTTAGATATCTCTACAATTAATGCCATATTATATATTAGATTAATGGTTTTCCATTATAATTTTATCTTTATTATTTGATTAGTCGTTGCAATGTTAATATTTTTATAAAAAAAAAATGGTCTCAATAGTTTCATTAAGCATTGCTGAAAGACAGCTCTTTGGATTTTTCTTCATCTTCTTTTTCTTCCTCGTACTACTATTTATGCATCTGTTTTTTCATCTTAATATCTATCAACGGATGCATACACACCCTTCCAACAAACCATTTCTTCATAATAATAACCAACAAAAGTCAATAGTATACACTTGTTACCTGGCTTGATGTTTCGTTGTGAGTCTTGTAAAAAGAATTGATGAAAAAAAAATATAATTATTATTAGTGTTTTATAGCAATAAAAGAAAAATAGATCATGTATGGATGGTATATGTGCATCTATTTATCAGCTCTATATTTGGGAACTTCTCCATTCTCATAGTATTGTCTTTGTTTTAATTTAAATTTTATTTAAACATATAAATCTGTAATAAATATTTGGTTTTTATATTAAAAAATTTTATTTTTACATACTTGAACTTTATATAAATTTAATTTTTTTTAATTACTTTTTGTTTCTGTTCAATAGATTTTTTAAAATATATATATATTTTAATTATTACGGACAAGGTTACCGATGGACTCCATCCGTCGATATATTCCAGAAAATTTGAAAAATATTATTGCAGATGACACTTCAACATCACCAATGTTATTATTCCATCAATATTTTAAAAAGAGTTGAAATAAAATTACTTTAAATACCATTATCAATCACCGATAAAAGAATTATATCGGTACATTTTAGTGGATAATTTTTTTTTTACATATATATTTTATCTGTAAAACTATCAATGTTCTTTTAATCGATAAACATTCTAACAAACCAAAAATTATCAATAATTAGTTTTTCAATAGATGTTTTTTGTACGTGAATCGCTCGATAAAATATGCTCTTAAAGAATGGTAAAGTAAATATCAATAAAACTGTTAAACGTAAAAATGAAAGAAAGTACTTGGAGTCCAAAAGGAACTAACCAATATTAAGGTTACTTGAGTAGCATTTTGGCAATCGGACTTGTATAGGCAACCCTTTGAGGTCTTAATCTACGTATACATTAATGGCCTTTTTATCTTCATAAGTAGAACATCATCTTCATCATGGATAAATCATCAAAAGATTCAATGTCTCTGTCATTTCAAATCATAAACCCTTCAAGTCCACAACACTTATATTTGCACAGAAAAAAGATGTCTGTAAAACACATACAGTTCATCAACCTCTCTTTTAACGAATGTGTGGTAGCCACGATGAATTTAGACCCAGTTTATTTTTATATTGCAAAAGTATTTTTAAAAAAAATTAAACTTTTTAGTTTTTTTTATTTTAAATTAATATTTTTTTGATATTTTCAAATAATTTTAATGCGCTGATCTTACAAATAATTTTTTAAAAATAAAAAATATATTATTTTGATGTATTTTTAAATGAAAAGTATTTTGAAAACAAATCACAATAACATTTTTAAAGAGGGTGTATACATGGCAAGTTATAACTTGAAAACAATTAATTAAATATTACAAAGAATTTATAAAAGGTTTTGTTTATGAAAAAATTAGGGTTTTAACCTGTCCTAGTAAACAATTAAATAACTATTACAAATTTTAGTCTTTTACTTTTACGCCAATGAGTTTAATAGAATATTATGGTAATTGTCATTATGAATATGAATAAATATAGACAGACAATAAAATTTGAAGATAATTAGTGAGTGAAATTAGGAATTGAAGTTGTTAAATATTTTGATCCTTATAATTTCTCCAAGTGCAAATCTTTTAGTTTGTTGGCCATTCACCGATCTTGATGGCTTTACAAAATAATTTATTAAACTCATATTTCTCATGTCTATTATTTATTTTATTATAATTAGGATACAAGAATAAGGAAATTTATAATGTATTATAATTATTTTTTTTATTGCATATTTCTCATGTCTATTATTTATTTTATTGTCATATCTTTTTTTATCATTTTGTTTTTTGTTTTTGTTTTTTTCCTGAGATTATAGATTATGATATGATTATAATATTCTGTATTAATTAATTCTCATAAGTCTCTATATTTGTGATCTCCACAAGTCTCTCTCTTTCTCATGCTTCATGTAGGATATATTTATCTGCAGATTTCCAGCCTTTACATAGGTCTTTGTAGACTTGGTCAAAATGGTAAGCAAAACATGGGAGTGCATCGGTGCCCCTTTTTTCTGATGGTTTTGCATCAAACCTTTCAGTAAGTCTTTTCACTAACCCAAATGAAGTAGCTGAGAGCTGATTGTGGTGTCTTAGAAGGGTGTTTATGACAAAATTGAGTCTTGTGAGGTTGTTTGGAAAGTGGAGATTCTGAGATTGGTTTGTGAGAAATTCAACTTATCGTAGATCATTTATGTGATTTGGATGAGTATTTGGGACATCGGTTAGTGTAAATAATGAATCGTACGTGTGAGGTTGATGTGGATTTTTCCAGGAAAATGGATGGCTTTTCTTGGGAAAAAAAATTGTTGTTTGGATTGAAACTGGAAAGTGAAGATCCTCTGAGATTGGGTTTGTAGCAGCTGATCGAGATTATATATATATATATAAGGGTTAGCGCAGAATGATCAGAAATTTTATAGGGCTTATGTTACATTCACGGGATATTTATATCATACGGTTTGGAAACGTGATGTAAACTGTATTTTATAATAATTTTAATTTTTTTTAATTAAAAATTAATATTTTTTTATATGTTTTGAATCGTTTTGATATACTGATTTTTAAAAATAACTTTTTTTAAAAAAAATATCATTTAATGTATTTCAGCATGAAAAATATTTTGAAAAGCAACCACAATTACATTTCAAAAAATACTTATAGTATAGAAGAGATGAACACAGGAAAAAAAAAAAAAAGAAGAAATAGAAGGAGAGAAAATTAAAAAATATATTTTTTTAATTAAAAAATAATTTATTATAAATTTTTAGTATAATTTTCTTTTTAAAATATTTATCTTTCTTTGTAAATATTTTAGTTATAATTTGAACACCAATAAAATTTTTCATGTTTTAAAGGTAAATTAAAATTAAAAAATATAAATTTTAATTCTCATTTTTTTATTTCCATTCAAGATAGACATGAATCACATGACCAATTTTATAGCATATTATCATAAGCATATAAAACTCATTATCTTAAATATTAACAAAACATATAGAAGATAAATCCTATTAGTAATATTGATAATAGAAGAAGGATCTAATGAATAAATCTTTAACAATAATAATAATAATAATAATAATAATAATAATGAAATGTCAAGGTAATTAACCCAATTTGGCAGACTGCTATGTTTGTAACCCTTAGCGGTCATTGGCTTTTATTATTAGAGCTAACTATTACATTACTCCCTATATTATTATAGTTTAACTAATAACTGAATAGTATAATTCTTTAATTTAGTGATTTTTGTTGTAAGAGTATCTTCTTTCCTAATCAATTTTTTCACTCTTTCTTATATTTCTTTTCTTTACAGTATTTTCCTATTCAATTTTCACTCTATGAACAAATATATTTTGAAAAAAATTGATGTTTGAAATCAATTTCTTGTTAAATATATCTTTCTATCATTTATATTTACCTATTTATCAAAACGTGGTAATATTTATATGAATTTAAAATTTATTTTCACACCATGTATTAACTCTAAAATATTATTATAGTAATTATAAAAGCTATATTTTCATTGATGATTAATCCCTGACCCGACAGGCATTAAATTGATGAGAAAAGGTTCTTTCTATATCTCATAAATCATTGCTAAAACATCGGGTGGGGATGGGATATGTATAACGACTATAAATTTATTTTCAATTCAATTTCCGTTCAAAACAATATTTAGAAAAAAAATCTAAACAACTTGTAAAACTATAAATAGTATTAAAAAACAAATAAAAAAATCGACCATAAAATCTTGAATTCAACTCGGAACAAAAACTATTCTCAAACTTAGATATGATTTAGAAGGTAATTTTAAAGTGGAAAAAGACATCTTAGTTCAACTTTTTTCACCAAATGAAACATACTGACACCGATATCCGATAATTTTGGTGGGCAGAATCAGTGTCAACACTGATTTTCTCTCTCTACCTCCAAAATTTGATGTCATCTCTCAAAACTAGGAACAAGAAAAAAAGAATATTTGCACCAAAATTAAGTTGAAAGATTATTGAGGGATTGAGTAGGTATAATTTGTAAAGTTTAAGGACTAAAGTAAACTTTTTTATGATAACTTTGAAAGCATCATCAATTTGTGGTGCTTTTTTCACTTTGGTCCTCTATTTTTCAATTTTTATCCTTAATCAACAAATTTGATTCAATTGTTCTTTAATTGTGCTAAAAAAGGATGTAGTCGTGCAAAATAGAAGTTTGGGGATCAAAATGATTAAAAACCAAAAATTTTGACTAGCAAATTTAAATCATTGCATACATACACAAAACCAAGAAAATAAAACACAACAACTCTATCTCTTCTAGCCACCCACACACAATATAAGAACCAACTCCTTTTACCTTTTATTTTTGAACAAAAACAGCTCATCAAATTAGCAACACCCAATTACATATCTCTCACCGTTCCAACCACCATCAACTTCATTTATTCTTGATCACGATAGCAACCAATAGTTTCTTAAATTAACTCGACAACATCTCCCCATACCCACAACAATTCTAGTAAGCAGTATCGTTGCTATCATCAACCTCATCTTGGTTAAGACCTAACAACAACCACCATCAGTCATTTTTTCCCTCTCCGCCAAACACTAGCCCACACGCTAACTATCAGTAATAGCTTTCTAATCTAAAAACCAGCAACCAAATCTCGTAGCCCTAAAACCATTACCAATTGATGCCTTCTCCTCAACCACAACACAATGCACTCTTCATGGTAGATCCACAACAACCCAACAATATCAATCAAAATGAGAAGAAAAACTTACAATAGAGAGAGAGAGAGAGATCTAAAAAATAAAAAAATATTGTCATATGTTTTGATTTCTTTGTTTTGCAAGTGGCGATGTTCTCATCACCATTATAGGATGAAAGAAAAGAATAAGCAAATCCTAATCTACCTCATTTGTTTCATTTTATTGGCGACAACGCGTGATTCCACATGCCGCTAATGATGGTGGCACATGGAACCCAGGCATCACCACTGTTTCTGAAACTCTAGTGACTTTAGCAGCTCCTCTTAACCCGTCTTAACAACAAGTTTTGGATGATTTACTGTGTTTTCGATTACATGTGGATAATTGTAAATGTACTCGTTGTGAGTGAAAATTAGTGAGAGAGATGGTGTGTGTGTGTGTTGCATGATTTTATTTTTTTAGTGTTTGTTAAAATAACAACAAAAAAAAGAGGAAAATACTTAAAAAAAAATAAACATTTGTTTTCTTAGATAAATTTGCATTATGACTAAGCTAAATAATTTTTTTTTTAAAAAATACTCTACATGTTTTAGCACTGTAAAAAATGTGTTTTTGAAACTTGTATTTTGACATTAAGAAAATATGTTGGTTTTGCATGTATTTTTGGCCCGATAACAAGTTTAATCAAGCCCATTAAAAGCTTGACCCAAATAAATAGCCTATTAGGCCTTATAACACACATATCAAAAACCTATCTCTTTAAAATAGGTCCAAAGGCCACCTTTTTCATTCTCGCAAGTCTAACGACTATTTCAAAACTTAATCCATGATTATTCGAGGTAAGTGGATTCACAATAAGTATCAACCTTGATATTTACTGACACTAGAGTTAAAAATATCAATCTTGGTATTTATTGATGCCATAGTTAAAAATATCAATTCAATATTTATTAATGTCAAAGTCAGAAATACTATAGCATGGCATAAAAAACCAACATTAATTTAAAACAAACCAGTAATGTAGCCTACCTAAGGCAGGACTATTTAAAGATGATAATATCTTTCATATAGCATAACAAGTTATTTGCCATAGAATCTCTGAAAATCAGTTAGGGTTCATAGTGACTATAATACTAGGTGACAACTCCTTAAATTAGACCTTTCACATATAAAAACAAGATGTTAGATATATATATATATTTTTTTCTAATTCTTAAAGGCTATTGCGATATCAAGTGCGACAGTTATATGATAACAAAATATACGCTTATAAAGTCATGTACATACCAAGTATCATAATGTTTATTTGAGACTACAATAACTACATAGAAAGGAAACCAAAATAATTAGTAATATATTTTTTTAAAAAAGAGTAACTATTAGTTACATATATCTTTTAGAAAATAAAAATAAAAATAAAAGGGTAGCTATTAGTAATATATTTTTTGTAACAATAAGAATTTTTTTAGTGTAAATAATGTTTTAATTGTTTTATTTTTCACCAGTGATTGATGATTGTTAATGTTGAAAGAGAGAGAGAGAATGGAAAATATAACACTAGATTAAGTTTTGATTTGGGTTTAGAAATTGTGTTTGGTGAGAAGAAAGATAAATCATATCAGGAGAGAGAATCATGTCTCAAAAAAGAAAATTGATATGTTGACTACGGATTTATATTATATTATATATTAAAATAAATTTCATTTTTTTTCTATCCAAATTTAAAAATTATATTAATCTATGATGTAAAATATAATTTCAAAAGAACATTGGAAAAGTAAGAAAACAATTAAAAAAATAAGAGGGTTGGAGTGAATTTCCCAAATAATTATACTTTCTTTTAGATTTAATGAGATTTTAGAATCAACGGATTAACTTCTAGATCATTTCAAGTTTGTTTGGAAACATTTTTGAAGTCGGGAAAAGCTTGAAGGATTAACATTTACAACTTTAAAAGGAGCTATGGAAGGATTATTAAGGATATCCTCAAGCTTATAATTTATTTTCAAAAGACAATCTTTCTTGAAAAATAAAGGAAAATCTCTTTAGTTTTCTTATTGAGATTTATCATACTCAAATTGTATCTCTCTTGCACTTATACATTTTATTATTATTATTATTATTATTATTATTAGGCTCTATGAAAACACTTTACTGTGGGTAAATTTTGATTATAAATGATTGAGGTGTATAAAACAAACAATTATGACTTTTCCCTGCCGCTCCAAGGTCTCTCCAATTCTATTCATAAATTATATGAAACGGGACAATAAGTCCGCCGGGGGATGAGGCTCCAGGTGGGGACCACAAGCCGGACCGAACTAGCAGGCTTTAATGAGCCCGAAAATGTCGACGCTGGATTTGAATGCAACCGCATGATCCTCTACGTGGGTGGGGTACACCACAGTTCACCAAACTCTCCTCACACGTGTCAGCCTCTCAGCACATCCCTCCCATCTACGAAATTCAAATTAAAACTATCTGCGAAACACTCACTATTCACGTAAAATTAAAATAATGAGTGGGTCCCCACCATGTGGGATGGTAGGTGATGTTTCTTGCAGTTCTGGATCAAAACGCACCGTACACTACTACCACTTGGGCCAAACACGCCCCTCCCTGATCATGATAGGAAAAAGTTATCGAACCTGGGTCATCACTGTTCATGGATGACATTAATCCAGATCAATAAAAATCACACTTCATTTTATTTTATTTTATCTTTTTAAAAAGTTAAAAAGATATCAACTTTTTATTTAAGATGGATTTTTACCGGATCTCGTTGGTCAATTTCAGATTAATGAAAAGATAATTTTATTTATTTACTTCAAGTTAAATACGCTTAATGTTCATTCTCAAAAAAATAAAAATAAATAAATAGCATTGACTTTAATTTTTCTACATGTTTTATATCATAATTGTAAAATTGCAGTTATGAAAATAGTTCATCTCTCGTGAATTAAAATCATTTTGGGCAAACTATAAAAGTGCCCTCTATCTATTAGGTAAATTTCAATTACGTCTCTCTCCTCCTCAATGCATCAATGGTATTCTTCACCATTAAGGAAATGTGAGTGTCCTCCCTCACCTTCAATTTACATCAACCTGCCCATTATAAATAGGACATGCAACTCAGACATATTAATCCTCCATTTATTTAATCTAATATTATCATTCTCTTATTATTATTTTTTATTTTGTATATTAGTAATAATAAATAAATACCCTTCTTCTTCATTAATTATATACACAAAGTAATTTATATTGTATCTATCCAATTTGTAGCATAAAATATTTTAAATGATATATATCGACTTAATTATTTATTAGAGTACAAGTTTAAAAATTTAAGAATTTTTTTTGAAAAGCTAGCAATGAGACATTTAGATCAATATCATAATAACATTAATTTAGTTATTAACATTATGATATATCCAAATTGATTGCATTAAGAGCATGTTTGGTGCTGCGTTTGCACCTGTGTTTTGCCCAAATTTGAATTTTTTTTAAAAAATTGAGTTCGGTTTGTACTTTTTGTATCGTTTTGATTGTGCTGATGTTAAAAATAATTTTTAAAAAATAAAAAAAAAATATTATTGGCATGCTTTTCGGCACGAAAAGCTATTTGAAAAGCAACCGCTACCACACTACCAAACACGCTCTAAATGTCAACAAACAATTGAAAAAAAAGGAGAGAAAATGGAGTGGAATGGATATCCATGAGTTTTATGTAATTTAACGAAGCAAAATTAAACATCCAAGAGGGGGAGAAGACACTAGCACATCTATGATGGTGCGGTGGTATGAGACGGTGTCGTTAGGAGGATGACCTAATTGAGATGTATCCAATAGATGGAGGGCGTAATTGTAGTTTGTCCAAATCGTTTGTTTTTGAAATAGACAACAAGTCCAATCTACAGAAACACTGCTGCACCCGTAGAAACGCTTGTTCCCTTTCTGTCTTCAAAAATTCAAAATCTACTACAGCACAGCAGTCCTTCATTTTTACTCGACCCCTTCTCTGTCTCTTGTACCTGTCTCTTCCTCCACTAGATTCTCTCTCTATCCATTTTTATCATTTGCAAAAAGCGATCATGTGCTGCTGATAATCTTAATTGCTACCGTTTTCTCTCTTCTAAATTAAAGTTTCAACTTTCAACTTGAATTTATTTTCTTATTTCTCCTAGAGAGAGAGAGAAAAAGGTAAATAAATCAACAATCTCTCCTGCTTTATTTACATATATAAATACAGAGAGAGATAGGGTGGTGTGTGATATGAACAACGGAATGGGAAGGCAGAGATCTCATCATCAAAGACAATACTCATCTTCTGATAACAGCAACGGAATGTTTTTGGAAAATGGAAGATGGCTTCAATCTGCTGGTCTTCAGCACCTTCAGAACAACAACACTTCTTCCTCTTCTATTCCTCCTCTTCAGGTTTTTTTTTTTTTGCCCAGATCTTTTAATTTCTTTTCTTTTTATAGTTTTCCCATCTTGCGCTTGAGTCTTCTGCTCAATCTGTTTGGTCCCTCAGGAAAAAAAGGGGGGGGGAATTTTTGAATCTTGGATTGTTTTTGTGAAATGTTTTTGGTTTCTCGACTTCACTAAAGTCAGGAAACTGGATTTTCCCCCTTTTTTTGCTTTTGATCGGGAGTTGACTATAATTGGTTTATGATGGAATGGAAAATACAGATCTGATACTTTTGATTTCTTTGGAAAATGCCAGTAAAGTAAAGAAAGTGTGGCAAAACAAAAAAAAAAATGTTTTTTTTTTCTTTTTAAATTTTTCCTTACATCACAAGAAGATTTATTTTTTATTTATTGGATGCTCCTGTATCTCAAGCAATTGATTGCGATATTTATGGTGGAATTGAATGCAGGACTATAATTTCTATGGTGGTGGTGGAGGAGGAGTAGGAGGGCAGGCATTGAGAATGTATCGCAATGCGCAAAGCAGTTTTAATAGGGGAAATGAATTTTATTCAGAGCCAACAACACCTCCTGTTAGTTCAAAGGCCATCGAGCCAGAGGAAGAATGGCGAGGACTCTTCAAATGAGTTCAGTCCTGGCCTCTTAGATCTGCATTCTTTTGATACCGAGTTGCTACCCGAGGTGGGTTTTCTGTCATTTTCTCGTGAATTAGTAGAAACGTGGTTTTGGATGATCTAGTGATAGTACTTTAATGTGGCATCCAACAGTTGGGTCCATCCACATTCCAATAAGTTGAAGTTCTATCTTTGCCATATTGTTTGATTTTTTTTTTTTTATAGAATGAAATGCATTCGAGCTTGATTTTGTTCCATACTATCGAAATCTTCTGCTTTGATAATCTACGCTCTAGCTACTTTCAAATTTATAACTGCTTCTAAAAGATATTCTGAATTTGTGCTTTGTAGCTAGTGAAGAACATCTTGTCTTGCACCAAAAAGACGTTTGAGTCCCAAGCTCTTAAGGGTTGCTTGCTTTGCTGATATGTCGCATGTCATTAAGAACTCCTTTTTTGCATGTTTGGATATGGAACATGTTTTTGAATAGCATAGAAGAGCTTTAGGTCTTTGAAACTGGTTCCATTTATAACAAAACAAATTGCATGGCATGGTTTTATGTGGTTTTCCAAAAATAGAAAATACCATTCTAACTTTCTTTTTAAAAGAATAAAAAGGCGTGTCTTATTTATTTTTTGACATGCACACAAGATTTCGAGAAGAAATGGAAGGTAGGATACATGTCATGACCGTTGCTTCAAGAAATAATGATACTATGGTGTCAGCTCTTTAGAAGTTCATCACATTGTCATAAAGCAGGCATTGCTCCTTGGTGTTGAATATGTGATTTGGGATTTCATATTGCAGTTGAGTGTTGTGACTTTGCATCCATATTTATGCTAAGTTTTCTGTATTTTGATGATAGTTGCAAGTTCCAGGACTCTACGATGGTTCTTCTCTGTTTCATCCTGTTCGAGGAAGAAGCTTTGATGACAATGACCCCTACATTTCAAGCAACAAACAAACTGGCAGAGCTCCTGGCTTGCCTGATAACAACCTCCTGAAAAGCTTTGCTGTAGACAAAGAGAAGACAAGTTCTGTTGCAAAGATCAAAGTTGTGGTATGTTTTTCTTTTTTGTTTCATTTGGTTTACTTCTATTTGTTAACTGCTCCTTTCTTTGTCCTAAATACAATGCTTACCCAGCTTTGTGAACTTTGGTAATTTGCTCCGAATTTCATTTATAGAATGACCTCATTTACTAGCAACGTTAATAATGTTTCTTCTTAGTGCAGCATCTGCCTTGCTTGTATGAATGTATTTAAACATTAATATAGTATTACAAAGTGAATTCTTTTAATGCAGGTGCGCAAGAGGCCATTGAATAAAAAGGAACTGGCAAAAAATGAAGAAGATATTATAGACACACACTCCAATTCTAATGACGGTTCATGAGACTAAACTCAAGGTAACTGTTATATCACTTGTTAAAGAAGTCAAATAGAAATAATCAGGTTGAATCACTGGCCGCTGATCAAGGACCTCTGTTTCCTAATTGGTCCTTGGCCTAATATAAAATGAAATAAGAACGAAAACAATAAGATGCATAATAGTTGGGCCAAATTCATCCATGAAGACATTTAGAAGTAGATATTAGATACATAAAACAACAAGAAGGGAGGTTCAAATGTAATCCTAATGGCCATGCTTCTCCTTAATGATTATTATAGACTTTATCTGCAAGAACCTTGATTTGTCCATTTTTCATTAAATTAGATGCTTTGCTCTACTCTGTTTTTTACTGATTTTTCAATTAATAAGCTTTCTAGAGACTTTTATAGTTTTTTCCTTTGATAGGTGATTTGGTAGTAATTGTGGGTATTGATATTCTACAGGTTGACTTAACAGAATATGTTGAGAAGCATGAATTTGTGTTTGATGCAGTGCTCAATGAGGAGGTCTCTAATGATGAAGTGAGTATATTTTTTGTCATAATGAACCAGTGTTTCTAGATAATGCTAGTGTTTTTATAGCTTATGCAGATTTACCTCTTTGCTTTAGGTTTATCATGAGACAGTGGAGCCCATAGTTCCAATAATTTTTCAACGGGTCAAAGCAACTTGCTTTGCATATGGGCAAACAGGTGATTTGTTGTCTGTGCAATATAAGATAGATGCTTTTTACATGCTTGCTTTTGGATTTTTTTTTTTTTTATATATATATATATATAATTTCTATAATTCTTTTCTGTCTTTCATTCTGATTTTTTTTCTCAATTTTTGTAACTTACAGAAGGCATTAGATTACACACACGTGTTCGCTCACACACACACTTGGGGAGTTTATTCCATAATCATGTGATTTCATGCCGAGAATACATGTTTTTTGGACATGCTTTTGAAACTCCCAACTTCGATGTATTTTATGCCCTCTTTATAATCCAACATCAGTAGTCTCTCAATGGTTCACGACTTGATGGATAAACCATTTTGACGTTATCATTATGCATGTTCTTTTGTTGCTTTATACATTTTTCTTTCTGTGTAGCTTTCTCACATCACAGTGATTTGCTTTTAAAATTATTAATATCAAAATTCATGACATTCTGTTTTATTTTTTTAAGTCTGCTAGTTTATAATGTCTTTCACCCCATGTTGGCAAGAAAACCTCTGATGATTTAATAGAACTAGATTGTTGCTGTAAAACCAGCTTACTTTAATTTTTCATCCTTTCAGGGAGTGGAAAAACCTATACTATGAAGCCTTTACCCCTCAAAGCATCACGAGATATTTTGAGGTTGATGCATCATACTTACAGGAGCCAAGGGTTTCAGCTATTTGTGAGCTTCTTCGAAATTTATGGTGGAAAACTGTTCGATCTCCTGAGTGATCGGAAGTTAGTTGCCCTGATCCTTCCTTGTCTTTTATGTAGTTATCACTTGCTCTCTGAATTGGCTGAATTTGAGATGTCTCTTTGTGCAGAAAACTCTGCATGAGAGAGGATGGTAAGCAGCAGGTGTGCATTGTGGGTTTGCAAGAGTACAAAGTATCAGATGTGGAGACAATTAAGGACCTCATTGAGAAGGGAAATGCCTCAAGAAGTACTGGCACAACTGGTGCAAATGAAGAATCCTCCCGTTCACATGCCATACTCCAGCTTGCTATCAAGAAATCAGTTGATGGCAATGAATCAAAGCCTCCACGCCTTGTTGGAAAGCTCTCCTTCATAGATCTTGCAGGAAGTGAACGTGGTGCTGATACCACAGATAACGATAAACAAACGAGGTATGTCTACTCCCTTATCTTTGTGGTAATTTTTGCCACTATTGGCCATACCAGTTGGGCAATTTAAGGTTTCTGTTTCTTATCCTGATAGTGAGGGACACACTCAGTATGCATATGGTTCTCAGTGTACCAGACAGAATTAGGATTAGGCATGGGATATTTTTCCATCTGCAGTTTGGCCATCATCTTAGGGCAGTAGAAATTGATATTTTCACACATCACACTGGACTCAACATCTGGCAAAGGAAAAAAAAGGGTTGTTTAACAATTTCCTGGGAAATAAAATTATTCTAGTGTATACCGATATTGTTACAAGGCGATAAGAAATGTAGATAGTTCATTGTTTTCTATTGTGTTTTACCTATGTCCTCTGTCCCTTTCACCACCTAAAAGTTGATATCTATTTCATGGCGCTTTCATCTCTAGCATCCAGTTCATGGTTTTCTTAATAGCTGATGAATTTCACTGGCATAAATCAGAAATGTTCTTTCCATGTCCTTTCTTTAATTTGGGAGGGTGGGTGGTTTGGTTTGTTTAATTTGGTTGTTTCATATATACGATGCAGGATGGAAGGTGCAGAAATCAACAAGAGTTTACTTGCATTAAAGGAGTGCATCAGGGCTCTTGACAATGACAAGAGTCATATTCCTTTCAGAGGAAGCAAGTTAACTGAGGTTCTAAGGGATTCTTTCGTTGGCAATTCACGCACTGTTATGATATCATGCATTTCACCAAGCTCAGGATCATGTGAACACACTCTTAATACCTTGAGATATGCTGACAGGTACATGAAAATGATTTCAATTGCAAGATGTTTATGGTATAATTTACTCTGTCGTGATCCTTTTATACTGAATTTGCTAAGTTTTCTGTGCAGAGTGAAGAGCTCTCAAAAGGGAACACTTCCAAGAAGGATGTATTGTCCTCAACTTTAAACCTAAAGGAATCAACTACTGTGCCCTTGTCCTCTGTTTTACCAGTTGCATCCGCGTATGAGGACGATGCAAATGATGCATGGGCAGAACAAGATGAGAGAGATGATTTTGATGCATCAGAAGAAGAATCATATGAACAAGAGAAACCAATATGGAAGGAGAATGGGAAGCTAGAGCCATACAATCTTTCTATTTCAGAGGATAAAATACAGAAACCCAATGGTCAGACAAAGTGGAGGGATATGCCAAAATCTAATCTTAAAAACTCGCATTCAGATAATGACTTGAATGCATTGCTACAGGTGATTTAGAAAAGAATAATTACTTAACGAATAAATTCTTTTGAATGTGCTGAAACCTAAATGTCTCAACATTAATTTTCGGTTGCATGCTCCCAGGAAGAGGAGGATCTTGTAAATGCTCACAGAAAACAAGTGGAAGAGACTATGAACATTGTGAGAGAGGTTTGTGGTTCGGCCAAAGCATTCTTAGTTCATTTTTTATTATTGTACTGCTTGCATGCTTTTGTGAGAGTTGGGTTTTGAAGAAAAAGCATGTCCAAGAGCTTACATATAAATGTCATTTCCAAATTTGCAGGAGATGAACCTGCTGGTTGAAGCAGATCAACCAGGAAATCAGCTCGACGGTTATGTTACTAGATTGAATGCCATTCTTTCTCAGAAGGCTGCAGGTATCCTCCAGTTACAGAATCGTCTGGCACACTTCCAGAAGCGTTTGAAGGAGCATAATGTCTTAGTTTCTTCTGGCTACTAGTCTCACGTGGAAGTGCATGAAGTTATTACAAACGAATGCTTCTTTTATTACTGATTGCAAGATTACTGGCCTGGTTATGGATTTGGTTACGCAGCTGTTTCTTTTATGGAAGCATTGCTAGAAATTTGGCATCCATGCAGTAGGTTGCTGTATGGTATTCTTTATGTGGTTTGAGGGTTGGAGATTGAGAGATCTAGAAGGATCCCGTTGCTCCTTCACATGATACTACTACTGGCTTCTGTCTACAATTTTTTATTCTCATTTTTTTCTCTTCAACAAGTTATAAGCAAGCCATTGGATTTAGGTGCCCATCAGGCATGCTTTTGTAAAGCTATGCAGCAGTGTAATTTGATTCATTAATTATATACTTCCTGCCTACTATTTAATGCTTTTAAGCTTGTTTGGCATGGTGATACAAGTCTGCTTGTAAAGTGACTGTTATTCAACTTTCCAATCAATTGCAAATTCTCATTACTCATCCCCACATTTAATAATGCAAATCGGAAGATCAGAACCCTTGAATTCATAGATTATAAAGAAAAACTTAATAAAGCTAAAACAAGATTTTACTATTGAATGAAAAAAATGCTATAAAAATAGATAATTTTTATAGGTTTAAGAAAAGTTTAATAAAGAATAAAAAAATACGAGATGCATTGCAACACAATACATTACTATGAAATAATTCAATTTTTGTATTCTCTTTTCTTAAAAGGTACTTATAGTTCATAGAATAAAATAAATCCTAATAAAGTAATAATAAACTGATATTAAAATACAATTAAAATAACCCAAAATTTATAAAATAAATAATATAAATCCAAAACTATAATAAATAATCTAGGCTGCCGTATGTTTTCATTTTTTTTCCCCTGAAAACAAGTACCTTTGTTAATTAATGTTGTAGCCGACTTTCTGCGTAGGTTTCCTGCCAATCTTGTGTTCTTGAAAATTAAGGAATCCTTGAAAATTAATTGTCCCCCTTGTCGCCGACTTTGGCTCCCAGGAAACATGGAAATTGTGACAATTAAAAGTCTCGAAGCTGCCAACCAAGAATCTTTAAAAAGTAACTTCATAACTATAATTTAAGTAGTTATATTTTCTTTAAAAATTAGTTTAAATCTTATAAAATTTAGGGTTGTTGAAAACTTACATGATTATTAATTTCAAGACCTGTAAGATTAGTCAAGATGCATATAAATTGACCCCAACACCTAAGTTAATAACAATAATAATAAAAAATCCTTAAAAAGTTAATATCCTTGTAAAAAAAAAAAGTCACCTGTTGAATAATTCATGGAAGGCAAAAGCCTATCATTTTTATTCAATCACCAAAAAAAAAAAAAAAGCTAGGAAAAATAGAGGATTCAAGAAAGAGAAAAGGCTTATCATTTTATTCAATCATAAAAAAAACTTCTTTATAAGATGAAAAAGAAATATATAAATAGCATAACCCTAAAACATCCAATTATTGAGCTTGACCCCATCAATTAAATTTGTCTAACATAAATAACTCAAATAAATAAAACAAAACAAAACAAAAAAATAAGCCTAAATGGGCTCAATCTCCTAACCAAAGAGTGATAAGCTGGGCTATCATTCATCATCTTTGTCTGTATACTTGTATATTTTGCGATATGGGTTTGATGCCTCCACCAACTCTCTCGGGATTGAAAAAAACCCAACCTCATCGAGTGTAACTCTAAACAACTTTGATAGTACTTTTAAATATTTGGATCAATCTGCAATAATGTATCTTTAGTGATCCAAGTACAATTTGAATCAGGTCGGCCCACCCAACGAACTAGAAACCCCTGAATCCTAACATCTCTGATAAAAAAAAAACTTGTTCATCCAGAATAAAATCAATATTATCCTTTTGTGTGGATGTCAAGGTAAAAAGGGTAGAGGTTTCAATAGAATCATCATGAGGGGGATTATATGACATCTTAAAGGGATGATTTGGAATAGGATGTGGTTTTCACTATGCAATTAGACCCTCAATATTAATGTAGAGCTAATTCCAAAATCAAGTGGTAAATCAATAACAAAAGCATTTGAATTAACTCATTGTAGCACTTTGAATGGTCTTGCACTACGTGCATAGAATTTTTTTATTAGTTCTCTAGTGATACTGGTCGAGTCTAATCCGTATCATAACATTTTCTCTAACATTAAATTCATTATGTCTCTTTTTAATTACCTCGGTTTGACTATTAGTTTGGGGTGGTAGGCATTCAAAGACTTCAACTTAGTTCCCACTATATGCTAAATTATTTTCCATAAATAACTCCTAAATATAACATCCTTATTCGAGAATTCTGAATTAACTTATAAATATAACATTCTTATTCGAGAATATAGTTGGGGAAGACCATATTACTTGTCAATCTCATCAAAATAAAGTTTTACAACTCTAAAACCATCTATGGTCTTAGAATAAGGGATAAAATGGGTTATTTTAGAGAAGCAAATCGGTAACTATAACGATACAATCATGTTTCTTTGCAGTACATAGATACCCAAACACAAAATCCATACTTACATCTTACTAAGAGCAAGCAGGAACATGCAACAAGGTGTAAAGACTAGTGTTTGGTTTTTTATGCTTTGCTAGTTGACATGTTTGACATTGACTTACTAACTTAGTTATATCTCTTTTTAAACTATACCAAAAAAACTGACATTTCACCTTTTTAATGATTTTATTTTTCCTAAAGTGTCTTGAAACACCTCTGGCATAAATCTCTCATATAAAAAAATCATGCACTGATGTCTTTGAGATACAAAGCTTATTATCTCGAAACAGATACCCTTAATAAAGGTAATAACAATCTAAAACACTGTTATTCTCATCTCTAAAAGCCATGTATATTTCTTCAAATTCTTGACAAGATTTATATTCCTTATTAAGTATCTCAAATCCAATAATTTCAATATTCATTATGGATAATTTTCAATATTCATTATGGATAATAGCATCACCTAGTAATTTAAGGCATTTGTCACTTTATTCTCAATTCCATATTTATGTTTCAATACAAATAAATAAGCTTACAAATAATCAACCTCAATGATCATGCCTATGATTGAGCTTCTTTTGGGAGTTGAGATAGTGAAGAGCCTCATGGTTGGAGTAAAGAACGAACTTTTATGATGGAAAATAATGACGCTAATAGCACAAGGCTTAAACTACTATACATTTTTTTTAATCATAAGTTAAGTACTTTTTTTTTACCTTATTAAGTTTCTTACTAAAATAAGTTAAAGGGTGACGTTCTTGACTAAGTACTTCATTTATACTAACTCTCAAGGCATCATATTATACTTTAAACACCTTAGTAAAGTCAGGAAGTCACATCACTAGGGCTTTATTTTTCTTAACCTTCTCAAATTTCTTATTAACTCATTTACTTTATTTAAACTCACTTTGTTTTAAATAATCTGTAATAAGAGACATGATGATGCTAAATCCTTTGATAAAACGATGATAAAAAGTCATAAGCCTAAGAAAACTATAAACCTCATGAATATTCTTAGGCTTGGGCCAATCTACAATCGCTTGGACTTTTTAGGGATCATTAGAGATTCCCTTACATGATAATATAAACCCTAAGAAAATCATTTGATCCATGAAGAAAGAACACGTTTTAACATTGGCAAATAAACTCTATTTTCTTATGGTGGTACAAACTTGAATAAGGTGATCTAAATGTTCGTTCTTGGTTTTGATATAAATAAGGATTTCATCAAAATACATTACCAAGAATGTTTCCATATATGGCCTAAACACTTATGTTATTGCTCTTATAAAAGTACTTGGTGTGTTAGAAAGGCCAAAATGTATGACTAATATGATGATACCCACTATTTAAGTCAATTTTAGAGAAAATTTAGGTTTCTGTTATCATATCTAACATGTCATCTAATC
Organism: Populus alba x Populus x berolinensis; assembly: GCA_029228515.1. Lineage (NCBI taxonomy): Eukaryota > Viridiplantae > Streptophyta > Magnoliopsida > Malpighiales > Salicaceae > Populus > Populus alba x Populus x berolinensis. The sequence continues at coordinate 644,106 of CM055348.1, forward strand.
GAGGAATGAGAAAACAATAATTGACTGTAATTCTATTGATGACTCAATTAACAAACGTAAAAACAAATACGAAAGCAAAAACAAAAACGGATGCAATAAAGACTCTAATAGCCTAAAACCATAATAGATTATACTAACCTGAAACTAACAATAACAAATAAATGGAATTAACCGACTATACAAATTGATTTCACTAAATGTTGATTTGTCAATGACAAATAAAAAATTCAAGTTGGTTTGTAAGTACACTAATTCTAATGAAAACAATAACTTGCTAATTTCTTAAGATTTGAAACTTTTAATTTTTATGGTAGAATCACATAATACAATTTCAAACCTCTCTCTCTCTCTCTCTATATATATATATATATATATATATATATTATTGATTCGATAGTATTGAAATCCAACATGAAATTTTTTTTATAAACTATTGGCACAAATCAAATTGAAAAACAAAGAAAAATTAACGCGGAAACTTAAAGATAAATGAACAAATAAAAATTGAATTTAGAGTCTTACTCTGATGCCAACTAATGTGAATTTAAAGGGTAAGAAATCTTTAACCATATACAAGAAAGAACCACCTAAAAAAGCTAAAATAAGATCATAATAAAGAACCCAACATAATAATTACTTGAATTAAAACACTAAAGTTATTGAATGAAAAAGACCTCAACCTTATAATTATAATGAATCACAAACTAAGGTATAAAGAAAGAATGTCGCACAGACAATTAATCTTTAATAAGTTCAAGAAAGGTCAAATGAAAAGCCAAAAATATGAACTACCTTACCACACATAAAATATTAATATGGAATAATATAATCTTCATGTTTTTCCTATTTATAGTTCACAATATAAAATAACCCCTAATAGAGTAATGGAATGATATTAAAACCCAATTAAATTAACCTAAAGTTTATAAGATAAATAATAAAAACCTAAAACTATAAAAAATAATGTAGGCTGTGGCATGTTGTCCCAAAAAGAGTTTCTGAAAACAACCACCCTTGTTTAATTAATGTTTTGGCTGACTTTATGCCTAGGTTTGCTGCTAATTTTATATCCTTGAAAACTAGGTAATCCTTGATAATTAGTTACCCCCCTCGCTGCCGACTTGGACTGAAACACGAAAACTGTGACAATTAACTCTCTAAGCGCTACGGGTGTTCACGGTTCGGTTCGGTTTAAGACTCAAAAAACTAACCGAACCGAATTACAGTAATTTTGTAAAATATTAACTGAACCGGACTGAAAACCGGTTCAAACCGAACCGGTCCGGTTCGGTTAAATCCGGTTTTTTTGGCAAAAAACCGGGAAACCTAATCCCACTTTTTTTGGATTTTTTTAAAGCTTACATTAAATTGAGCTTTTATAGCTTTGAATTCACAGATTTTTTCCATAAATTAATGTAATGAATAAGCCCATATATGATGAAAAAATGCCGTGCCAACTTGAGAATTACAAAACTATTACAGATTAGCAACACAATTGTAGGTTTCAAGAATATCATTAAAAGCACTTAATAGGGAGTTTTTGCTCGTAGATGGACATTTTTTTCAAACCTGGGTATAGGATCCATCCCAACTGCCTTCCAGTTAAGCATTACATCGTGCATAAATTGTCAGCCACTGAAGAATACCCCACCAAAAATAGATAAAACCAAAGAGAAATTGTAAATAAATAATTCTCACAACATCCATTACAGTAATCGCAACATAAGCATACTATAACAAATCAACAACCTTGTAAATAAATATAGGAAATGAATACATAATAGATCTACAGAAATTAAAAAAAAAAAAAGTAAAAAGAAACAAAAAAATTAAGAGATAAAGATTGAAGAGAGGGGGGCTGCTGTTTGGTTGTTAATCCATGAGTTTAGTCGATTATGCTTAAAGAAAAGAACAAAAAAATGGAGAGATGAGAGATAAGGATGGTTCGTTCACTAGATCTACTTTGTGGGAGGAGGGGGGGTTGTGCTTAAAGCCTTAAAAGGTTGAGAGAGATGAGAGATGAAGATGTTGGCTGGGGAGGGGGGACTGTGAGAAAGGTTGAGAGATGAAGATGAAGATAGGGGGCTGTGAAAACGGTTGAGAGATGTGAGAAAGGTTGAGAGATGAGAGATGAAGATGGGGGGCTGTGCTGAGATGAAGATGGTGCAACATGGGTGGCGGCTAGGGTTTAGAAAGTATGTGGGGGAGAGAAAACAGGAGAGAAGAGAGGGATGTGCTGGTGCAAACTTTTTCTATTTATACTAGCCTAGCCTAGGGATCCTTTTTTTGAACCGGTCTGGTCCGGTTAACCCGGTTTCTCTGCACTACAAAATCAAAAAACCGAACCGAACCGGGGGTTTTTCTACATAATCTAATCGGTTTAATCGGGTTTTTATTTTTTTGGTTCGGTTTTTTTCGGTTAATTTTTTTGTCGGTTTTATCGGTTTACTCGGTTTATCGGTTTTTTTGAACACCCCTATTAAGCGCTACCGAATAATTATATATTTATTTTTATGTTTTAAAAATATTTTTGAAAAAAATTAAAATTTTTATTTTTTATTTTAAATTAATATATTTTTAGTGTTTTTTTAAATCATTTTGATATACTAATATCAAAAATAATTTTTAAATAAATAAATAAATATTATTTTGATGTATTTAAAAAAAATATTTTGAAAAGCAATCACTATCATATTCTGAAACATCTTTATAAAAAAATTTATAAATCAAAATAAAAATAATTCTAAGTCAATTAAAAAAATAATATAATTTTTTTATAATAATTTCAGGTTTTAATCACTCCAATTGTTATTGCCTTTTAACTATATATAAAACATGATTTTTTAAAATACTTTGTAAAATATTAACTCGATAAAATTAAAAATTATACTTATCAAAATAAAATTATATATTATAAAAAAATTAAGCCTAAAATCACCTTTTTAACCTTCTTTACCGTTGACCTTGTCATTGATCCAATCAATATCTCCAATGATTCCTTTTGTGTGATTATATAAAATTGCTTCTCACTCATGCTTGCATCATAATACAAATTATTATTCATTAGTTGCTATAAGAAGAGAGTATATTACTAATTAGTAATTAATGATTAATGGCCTGGACTAGATTCTTAACTAATTCTCGGCCCATCACAAATTCGCTCGCAAACAATCTTAACTAACTCTAGGGTAAAATGTTATAATAGTCATATCAGACTCTCTTTCCCGCCATTTCCTATCCTTCTTCTGTTAAAAGAGAACAATGCAAGAACCAAAAACTAAGCTTTGGAAACAATAACCGGAGAGAAATTAAAGAAAGAAGAAGAGAAGATGATGACATCGATCTTTGGAATCGGAAACATGAGAAAACTGAGCTTTCTTGTATTCATTATTTGCATCTTGATCTCTGTCAAGAACCAAAATGCAGAGATCAAGAAGAACTCATGGCCATATTCATCTTGGGATTCCTTTCCTTCCATATTCTTCTCTCCTTTGTCGTTTATGGAAGAAGAAGAAGTAGGGCATTCAAATCGGTCACTTGAGTAAGATTTCTATCGTGATTCGTGCCCACGGGCAGAGAGAATCATTCTCAGGGTGGTTCAGGAGCTTAACAAAGTCAGCACCAGAGGAGCTCCTGCTCTTCTAAGGCTTAAGTTTCATGATTGTTTCATTGAGGTTGATGATCTTGATCTTTCTTTTCGTTGATTCCCTGACGTGGGTTTTTGTTGTACTGAGATGTTATTGCTCAGTTCTTGATTTCCATCTAAAGCATTGCTCATCTAGTTTGAGGGTTTCAATTTTTCAGTTTTGGTTGGCAATTTTCCATTTGTTTACAATTAATGATTGAAGATTTCTTATTTGTAATTCGCCAATTACAAATTATTGACAGAGAGAATCATTCGAGGGTTTTTCAATTTTCCATTTGTTCTTATTTCTTGCTGATTAGTTTTACACGTGCCTTGTTACATCTGTGATCTTGATGTGATTCTAAATATGCAAGAAAGTTCATCTGTGGTCTTCATCTTATTGCAAATAGACCTGACTTCTTCTGTGAATCTTTCTTTTCAGGGGTGTGATGCGTCTGTTTTGTTGGATGCTGCTATAGGCATTGATTCGGAGAAAGACTCTCCTCCCAATCAAAATTTGAAGGGATTTGATATAATTGACAAAATCAAATCAGAGATTGAAAAGGTGTGCCCAGGAGTTGTTTCCTGTGCTGGTATCGTTGCTTTAGCAGCCAGAGAAGGTGTTGTTCTCGTATATACATCATGCTGTCCCCTACTGATTTCCTGCTCCCTAATTTGATAATAATCCATGGAGTTTGCAAATCTCAGGCACTCTTTCTTTCCGAGATGTTGCAACACATCAACTTCCTTCACCCAGTGCTGATCTATCTGAAACTCTTGCATTTTCGCCTCTAGGGGTTTCGATGAAAGAGAAACTGTCAGTCTCCTGGTACCAATATCTCCTCTATAGTTTGGTTATTGCTATCTCTGGCATTCTTGCTGCAAAAATACAAGTAACAGCTCAGAATCTGAAAGCTTGTAGCTGCATCCTTGCCTTGCTTGCAGGTGGTCACAGCATAGGAGTAATCCACTGCAAATTCTTCCAAAACCGTCTCTACAACTTCAGTTGGACTAATAAGCCCGATCCATCTCTGGATACTGGATTTCTAAACCTATTGAGATCAAGATGCAACAACAATAACTCATCAAAGGAAGCTTCGCCCTCACCTTCGCTTTCCTTCAAAGCCGGTGCCATCATCTGCACCGTCGACTTCCTTTGATGGGACCAAGTCACCATCAACAGACCGTCACTTTCTTGTAGTGGATCGCCATCTTCATCATCCAACACATCAGAAATGAGGGGCTCCCCATCATCATCGACAGCACAATCACCTTGCTTGAAAGGCTCAATATCTTCCCCGCCGTCATCATCAGCTTCCTTCGAAGATTCACTACTTTTCACACTGGAGGAGCCAGGAATGAATATGGCCTATGAGGGACCAGGAGTAGATTTTGGCACATTGTAAGGTAAAGGAATCCTTTATGCTGATCAGCAGCTAATGGCTGGGGTAGAAACTAGGATTTGGGTACGAGCATATGCTTCAGACATCTCCCTGTTCCTCCGAGACTACGTACTAGCAATGATGAAGCTCTCGAATCTCAGAGTTTTGACAGGATCAACAGGCCAAGTCCGGCTCCATTGTTCTAAGGTGGTATGAGAGAATAGTAAGAAGTGAAGGAGAGTGTATTTAGTTGTCTAGCCTACTTTATGCTGGTTTTTTGGCTTTTGTGCTCTTTCAAATTGAGTTCTACATCATAGAATCCCGGCCTTTGAACTAGTTTCAAATGCTCTGAAACTTGGATTGATTTGTGTTGTTGCCATTTAAATTTTGTATCCGAACTATGAGAAACCCGCTGTTGGTTAATTGTTGAACAGATGCTGTAAATGGAAGTGAATCTTTTCTAGGTAATTGATGGTTGAATTCATCACCACACTAATAACAGGCAAGGTAAAAATGAAGGGTGCTAAACTTGAGCCTGAAGAATTTAATTCTTATGATCTCTGACTTTGTTTTGCTTATATATATATGTTAAGAACATTAATGGCTAGATATTTAAATTAACAATACACTGCCCTTTAAGGCAGGTTAATTCTCATACCCAAGTTCTGAAACATATTTGGGGTCCTTGAGCAAAAAACAGGCTCAAGCATAGCAATCCAGGTAAACAATATTCTACAAAGATGAATATCAAAATCATTTTGTAAACAAGGCACACTCAGAAGAATACAAACAGGAAAATATAATCCATATGCACAACAAATAACTCACGAACATTGGAATCTATAGCCTAATTGATTCGATTCTTCGCTTTGAACTGTTGATGCTGGCAGACGCCTGTGGTACAGAAAATTCTGTATACATGTTGGTGAAAAATTTGTCGACGATGTCTTGGTACACAGGACTTTTGAGACGAGAATAGTAGTGGAGTGCCTCCTCTACATCCAAAACATGTTCTACATTGCTGACATCCATCATTTCCAATTCCTTCATCTTCTGTGCTAAGACGTAACCGCTTTCATTCATGTTCTTTGAGCTTTTTTCTTCTGCTTTCTTCGGACGAAAAATCTTCTTATTCTTCTCTTCCTTTCCTTTTTTCTTCCTCTGCGGACCATTGGCAGGGTTCCTGTCGGTTTCATTACTCGCATCTTCATCTCTCACAGGCTCTTTTGACGCCATTAAACTATTGCCCTTTCTCTTCACTGCCTTTTCCAGATCACACTCCCATTCGTTGCAAAAATCTGCGTAGTACTGATCTGTCTGGTAATTCTTCACATTGCCGTCGCCGCCCGCACGAGAAGGGGTTGAAACAACCGTGCTTGGTTAGCTTGTGGTACCCACCAAAGAGGATAGACTTGAGGTTTTGGATGGTATTGTGAAGGAACTTCTTGGTGTTATGAATGGATTCTCTTAGCTGCATTGGCTGCTGCTTTAGTATTGTATTGCAGAGAAAAAGTCTTGTTTATCTCTTAGTGACCCCGACTGCAAGAACAGACAAAGCTCTATTTTGTTTGGTTTCTTTTCTTCCCTAAAAGTGTTTTACAAGTACAGACAAGGAAGATAAAGACAGCTGAAGGTTCCTCAAGGTTGCCAAGAGATAAAGACAGTAGAGCTGAAGGCAAAGTTACACACAGTGCCCTTTCTTTTTCGTCTCTCTCTTCAAGAAACAAGCTATTAGAAGCCACGGCAAACCACAGGATTTTAAGATGATAGATCAGAAGGCCATTTTTGAAGCACAGGGCTTATTCCTAAGCGGTAGATATTGGTGTGAATAGAGATCCAATTTATGCCTCTACCATGAACAGAAAAGACATGCCGCTTGAGCAGCAAAAGAAGATTAATAAATAAAGAGCAAGAGAGAAGAAGAGTAGGGAATCCTTCCTTCCCTCCCTCCCTGTGATCATGAACGCTTTATATATTTTGACTCTTTGTAGTCTAAAGTGCGGTTCTATTTGATTACGTGCAAGGCTAAAGGTAGCGTGGTTGGTGGAAAAGGCTACTTATTCTTATAATCCATGTTACTCAACCACCACTTAATAGCAGTTAGCCATTAATTTTTTTTGAATTTTGGACCCTTGAAGCCAATGGTCCTCGTTGCTTGCGTTATATCAAAATATCTTGAGCTTTTGCCACGTATTCTTGCCATGCTTCCTAGATCAGAAATAAGCCTTGTCTTATTTAATATTTTGAGATTGTTTGGATTTCAATCTAGAACAAAGAATTTACATGTAAATAGAAAGAAATGAATGACATTCTCGTGATGCAATTAATCCTCCATGGAATCATCCCTCCTTGCATTTATATGTGTGAGATGCGTGGACCCTAAATGTGCTGTGAGGTTGGTGCCTAGGGACCAACACCAAGTTAATAGCAAGATAAGGCATTTTGCATTATCATGCCAGAGCAGTCACTTTCTCCCAGTTGCCCAAGTTACAATCCTGCCACCAACCTCCTGTTAATAGCATGAGCCTTTAAATCCCGGTATTTAAGAGTTCCAATTAATTCGATAGAGTCGGCTCGGCTCGGCTCTCTAAGAGATAAAACTTTCTAATAATAGTATTATTTCTTTCTAATAATAGTATTATTTCATTCACAGAGCTAAAACTCGAGAACAAAAAAACAAGAGACAAGCCACTTTAACCACCATTGATTTGGAAATTGCTATTGTGCATGCTATTACTAGGTAATTCGATACTGGAGAGTTGAGGGCGGCGATAACATCCCTCCTCCAAACTTGCAGTGTTCCATTGATAAGGAGCCCATGGAATACTTTCAATTCAATAAAATACTGAAGTAAATATTTCCTTGCTTCATTAACTCGCATCATTACTTCTCTCACACAGCACAATGTCACATAAATAGCCTTTTCATCCACTCATAGATAACTGTCATAAGAACAAGAAGCATGGGATCATACCTCAATCCCAGGGCAGAACACAAGTCAGGAGAGCTGCATTCTTGCGATGATTTGGTAGGTCAATTGCTGCATAACAAACCAATTGTGCGCATCTGGTCTAATCTGAATTGTCCAAAAACGATTTTCTAACTTCACAAGATTTCTGCAAATACATAATTAGTAAATAAATGAATCTACCAGAAATCGCTCCTCTGTCCTGGTTGACTGAAAGTTAATCTGCAAGCTTGAAGAAACTATTTTTATTGAAAGGTCATCATGAAAAATCCAAGAACAATATCTTTCCATGGACAGTTTCTAGTGTTGAGGAATCCTGTTAGTCATGCAATCACATATGGGCAACAATTGCAAATAGGATGCAGCCACACATGTACCAGAGACGCATTCACACACCAAAATCACAATAGTGAATTCTACTATCACAGTAAGTCACGACACATTTTGGAAATGGAGATGCCTCCAGCTATTAACATGCTCTATCAATTGTCTTTGTACATCTCACAGGTCACAATCGGTACTGACTATAAAAAAAAGGGCATGCAGCATATGCTATGCTAATGTCATCGTGAAGAAAAGCGGCTCGGTCATTTGTTTTCATTTCCTAAAAGACAAAGGAAAGTAACAACAAATTTAAGTTTTTTGGTTGTTAGAAGAGAACCTGAACAAGCCTAGTAATTTCACCTAGGCTCAAATACCCAAAGTCTTTTTCCCACTTTGTTTCTGATCTTGTAACTTTCTGCTTCCTAAGAGATGCCTTCAGATGCATAAAATTTTCAATTCAGATCTAAAATTGCAAATGTTGAATTTTTGTGTTCAGCTAGACTTCTGCAACACAATATTATGAATCTCACTAATGTTAGGAACTGTTAGAGCAATGCTATTCATCGGTTGCCATCTTGCTGATGGTGAAAATTGCTTCAATAGTCCAGGAAGACATTCAAATGGACCTAATGAGCACCAAATATATATATAAAGGCAAGATGAGAGCTAAAAGTAAGTAATGTTTTACAATGAAAATAACATCAGATCATGATTGAAGCATACAGTATATTCTAATTATTCACACAAGGATGTCATTTTAGCACTATCCCCATTTCAAGGATTCTTGGTTACCTACATGAATAATGTGGTCCAGGGATGAGACAAGAAATCCATCACCACCAATCATACTGAACCAAAGAAGATGAGCGCATTAATGGCTTTGATAGATCTTGTTCTGCTCCCATCTCTACAAGTGCTTAACGTAACTTTTTTCAGTAATGAAAAAGGTTATAGGGAATTTACAGCTTGACGTTTCTGGTTTTTGAAGTTGAAAATTTTCAAATAGATAGGCAATTTAATTAATCCTAGATTCCAGATGGCCCAGCCATATTCTAGAGGACATATTGAAGGCTCCATAACAAAGCAAAATGCCAAATAAATATGCTGGATATCCCTTTATAGAAAGCTTCTCAGGCAGGGTTGCTATATCTAGCAAAAGTAGAAACGAGCCACTAAAATCTGTGCCTTTTCAACTTTTCACAATATGCTTTAGTTATGCTATGATTTCAAAGCCTTCTGCTCTTAGAGCTGATTCCCAGTAGAAAACCAATTACCCCACAAACCAAAGCAGCACAAAATTCAATGGAATGTTTTCTAAACCAGGGCAAAACACAAAAGAAGTTGAAGACCAGTGAAATACAAACTAATAGCATCAAACATAAAATGTCAACATAAAATTGACATGTTTGACAAATTGAAAGTATAGAATTTCACTTCCTGCCTCCAAAGAAGGCTCGTGTGATGGACATTCTATCTTTCAAAACATTGCATGTAACCAATAAAAAAAATAAAAGAAGGCTTGCTCAACCAAAGGTATGAATTATGCATTCTAATGATAAAAGAACCAGATAAGTTTGCCTTTATTTCTCTCCTTCACATTCCAAGTAGCTGCAGAACACTGTTATTTGAAATATCTTTGCACCTGAGGTAATATAACTTTATCCATCTCCTGGCTAGCTGCAGTTCACACCTTACATCTCTAGATTTTGGACTTGCTTCAATAAATAGCTTAAAATATTTGCACATCCAAAAGCACATTGAATCACCAAAGTGGTTACCCAGAAAACCAGTGTTAGCATCAAAATTCAAAGCCAACCCAAATCACACTAACAACACACAAGTAAACTCTGGTAATCAAGAATTGACCTCGCCTGTTCCACACAATTATACACTAAAAACAATCAATAATAGACATCACCCATTCCAAATCTTCAAAAAAAAACAAGCAAACCTGACAGTGAACCAGATATCTTCTCATTTTAAAATATTTTAAGACTTGTTTTCAGCCGCATTTTGTCACTCTGCTCAGATGAAGACTTCGCTTTCCATAGAGGCAGAGTCCTCTTGGGTTGGAAAATTCTTCCTGCTCTGCTGCCATTAAGACTTCCCTTTGCATCCATATTATATTGCTAACAACAAATGCAAGTCTTCTCCAGGGAATAAACCTGTCATTATATCTAAGAACAGTTCAATTTAGCATTTAGTGAACCACACTTAAGTAGTGTTATGGTAGAAAAATGGCAAATATACTATCAGCGTCATCATCACAAAATGCAAATTTTCAAAAGATGAACCTTATAAAAACCACACCCACCTTCATTTCTAATTCTTGATCACTCTGCCAATGATCTAAGCGAAGCCCCTTCTTTCCTTGTGTCCAATTGGAGCTACATCTTTGAATGATCCTCTAGCATATGCTGTCGAGCACTTCGCAACTCTAGGCATTACAACTGGGTCTTGAAAGAGACATAAACATAACCCATATGATACTCTAAAGTTGTCTCATTATATCAGGCATAGTACACTGCATTTTGCAGGTTATATCCTTGTAGCACAACTTTCCATAAAAGTGAATTTTGTCACCAGCAAATTATGAGGAACCAGATCATGCAAATATAAAAAAACTCTACCATAAATCATTCGTGAGGTGATGAAGCTCGGCAAAATTGAATGGAGTCAAATCGCAAACGACACAAGATCATGATAAAAAGAGCCCAAGATCATACAGTAGGCAATTTAAACATTCAGAAATTTACACTAAAGAAACACGAGAATGCTGTCCACTCAAGCCATACATTTATTTGGAATATAGTGTTGACGCAGTTGATGAACAGAAATAAAGAGCAAGTTCAAAAACTCAAGAAACTTGATGATTAACCTTAGATTTTACACAATACAAATCACCCAACACAACATCTAGTTTCTTACAAAACTGAACTTCAAGCAAAATCTAAACTAAACAAACAAAAACACTTGGTTTTTTTTTTTCTTTTAAATGAAACCTTCAGTCAAAGTTGGCCTCTCGCCTTCTCCCCCCCCCCCCCCACCCCTCCTCACTACCATTCTCTTCTTTCTTCTTCAGCCCATCACCCAAACAACCACCTCTCTCATTCTCTTTCTCCTCCACGTCACACCACCAACCACGACTACCTTATCCCCGTCCTCCTCAACCACTCCACCGCCTTTCTCAGCCACACATGATACCGGCGTCTCTTTCCCATCTCTCTCTATTCCCACCAACGCATCTGTCGCTCCCGGGACCGGCGGCACACCGACCAGCTTGTCAGAAGCGAACTTAGCTCCTCCGGCCAAGGTTCTTGGACGCATTCAGCGGATTCATCTTCGTCTGTAAAGATGGAGGTCGCACGTGACTTGACAGCAGAGGCTGCCTTGAGGAAGGCTTCTTTGATTAAGTCAGGCGGAAGGGCACAGTCCTCGAGGCCCGCGTCTTCCAGGCGAGGAGGCACGATCTGGTCAGGTAATCCAGTGCCTTCTTTTGTTGCCTCCATGAAATAGAATCAATCCTGGACTACCACCCAACCGCAATCTCTTAAAATGTTGGCCCTTTTATTATTATTATTTTTTTTTCTTTTTGCCTTGCTAGCTTTATCGACTTTTCCAGCCAAATATAAATATTAAGAAAAAATAAGATGAGATTAAGAATGTAAAAAATATTAAAGAGATAAATTTTAAGAATATTTGATAAAAATTGAAAAAAAAATAGTAGACCATAATATAAATTAAATTAATTTTATATATGATTAAAAAAAACTATATAATATATATTTATAGTTTAAAAAAAAAATTAAAAAACAAAGAGACTAAAATAAGTTTAAATTTAAAAAAGTATATACAAATCATTATTGTTTTTTAAAATATTTTTTATTTAGAAATATATTATTAAAATAATATTTTTTTATTTTTAAAAAAATTATTTTTAATATAAATATATCAAAATAATTTAAAATATTAAAAGACATATATTGATTTAAAATTAAAAATTAAAAAATAATAATTAAAAAAAAAAACAATTTTAAAATATAAAAACAAACAAATCCTAACACTTATCATGGAGTTGAATGTTAACCTCCTCTAAAAATTTCTCCTTAAAAATCAATCCTAAACATGAGCAAAAAGGGTGAAAAGTTAACTTTACTTCATAAAATAAAGCACCCCCTTAAAATACAAAAAATAAAAATAACATTACTAATTTCTTCGTTTTCTTTCAAAAACAAAAAAATCTAACCACCTATGATTACAAGTGAGCAAATTATAATTAGATTCAAGAAATTGTGGTCTTCAATTTTGTATTGAAGGAAAAGGTTGATCAATATCTGTTGACGGCGATACATTTCAAACAAACTCGACAGCCATTACAAGTAATATATAGAGATCGAAATGAATCATGATTACATGACAGAATACAGATACAAACTTTCAAGGGGGGCACAACAAGATGAAATCCAGTTTTGCTTTTGGAGCCACTTATACGATACAAAGACGAAGATTTTTAAAAACCAAATGAAAACACAGTGATGAAACTCGTATTGCTAATTGAAAAACACAGCTGGGCAGCAAGTTCTTTCAACATTCGCAACCGGTGGATGTTTGTTGTCGCCCTCACACCCCCAACATCGATGGTGTCAGGAAGGTATCTGCCATCACCAACAAGCAAGAACAAAACAATCAGTTTGCATTTCATGACATTAATGCTTGTTAAGTTGATAAAATTTGAAATCTAATTCCTTGGATTTTCCCAACGTGACAAGAATGCAGAGGGATTTTTTACGCTTACATTTCTTCTTCAGGTTCATTCTTAAGCGCATTTTTGGCTATACACTGAAATGGCAGCATCCACATTGAAACCTTCTTTTGCAGAAGTCTCAAAGTAGGGTATGTTTCCCTTAGCAGCACACCATGCCTTTGCTTTCTTCTCAGAAACCTAAGTTGATAAAATGACGTCAATGGGGAATCTTTTACTCAAGAGATCAACATGAGAGTGGTACATTCCCCCCTCAACATTTCCGAAAGTGCACATTTTATGAAATGTTTTCAAATGTAAGGATAATGCACGTCATTAAAAGGGAAAAATCATCCTACCACTCGACTATTGCCTCCATCAACATCTATCTTGTTACCCCAAACACAACAAATGGGAAAGTTTCATCAGGGTCAGACTGGACTTGCCTGCAAATTAGTACACAAGATATAATCTCCAGTAATTGTCATACAAACTATCAAAAGATCTGTCTAGCCCATTAGCAAATGGTTACCTGAATCAGAACACTCCTCTCATCTCCAATTGGTTTAAAGATTGTCCAAAATGAACTTCATGACATTCCACATCATAACACAAGAACACACATGCAGTCTGCGCCATCGATAGAAAGCCACTCCAAGACTTTGGAAACCTCTCTTAGCCATCTGCAGTATCCACATATCTTGGCACATATAGATATCAAGGCAGGAGAACTAAAGTTTACACTACCAGGCATTTCTCCGCTCAAGTATGGAAACATAATATATAAAGTCAACTGATAAGATCCTTCACACTTCTGTATTTGTGGTTTAAAAACTACATAAAGTCATGCCAATGACTGACTTATGGGAGGGCCTTAGAAGTTACAAAATCAATGATCCCATCCCCACAAGCGTCTTAAAGCTAGATTTTTGTTCATTTTCCAGAATTAACGATAAAGGGCAATATTAATTATCATCCGAGGTCAAAAGAACCTTATGGTTTTTTGTAAATTCCCTTTCAAATTTAACTTTCTTATATTTGTTTCCTACCTCCTACCAACAGTATGACAGCCACACAACTAAGAGTTTTTGACCAGCACTTGGAATCATGATACATTCATTTAAAGCACACATCAACAGAACATCTGGTCTGGGATATCCAAAAGCACAATTATAGCCAACATACTAT
>CM055348.1:658433-682986 GCA_029228515.1 Populus alba x Populus x berolinensis
GTAGAACAAGTAGCAGGGAAGCATTACTTGCTCAAGAGGGATCGCCATGAATTCTAAGCAAACTGAAATTTATTTGGCAACCGGGGCATCGAAGATAGTCGGGAATGCCGCGAAACCTTCAGAGTCAAAAGTGTTTCGCCGTTTGGCGGAAGAAGAAGTCTGGATGTAGAACAAGTAGCAGAAGCATACATGCTCAAGATGGCATCACCCGAAGATTCCCCAAAGGCAATTGAATTTCGGCAATCGGGGCATCCGAAGTCGGAAATGCCGCGAAAACTCACCGAGTCAAGCGTTTCGCCGTATGCGGAAGGGAAGTCTGATGTAGACCTAGATAGCAGAAGCATACATGCTCAAGAGGGATCACCCGAAAATTCAAAGGCAACTGAATTTCAGGCAACCGGCGGCATCGAAGTCTGAATGCCGCGAAACTCACCGAGTCAAAGCGTTACGCCGTTTGCGGAAGGAAGTCTGATGGTTAGACCAAGTAGCAGAAGCTATACATGCTCACGAGGGATCACAAGAAATTCAAAGGGAACTGAATTTCGCGCAACCGGGGCATCGAAGTCGGAAATGCCGTTGTGAAAAACTCACTGAGAGAAAAGCGTTTCGCGGTTTGCGGAAGAAATGTCTGATGTAGAAAAAGTATCAGAAGCATACATGCTCTAAGAGGGATCACCCGAAAAATTCAAAGGCAACTGAATTTCGGCATATAGGGCATCGAAGTCTGGAATGCCGCGAAACTCTCCGAAAGTCAAAGCGTTTCGCCGTTTTTCGGAAGGAAAAGTCTGATGTAGAACAAGTAGCAGAAGCATAACATGCTCAAGACGGGATCGCCCAGAGAAATTCTAAGGCAACTGAATTTTGGCAATCGGGGCATCGGAAGGTCGGAATGCCGCGAAAAAAAAAAAAACTCACCCGAGTCAAAGCGTTTCGGGCCCACCGTTTGCGGAGGTAAGTCTGATGTGAAAATGCAGAACAAGTAGCAAGAAGCTTACATGCTCATGATGGATCACCCGAAATTCAAAAGGCAATTAACAATTGAAATTTCGGCAATTCAGGGGCATCGAAAGTCGGAATGCCGCGAAACCCCACCGAGTCCAAAGCGTTTCGCCAGTTTGGGGATGGAATGTCTGATGTAGAACTAGTAGCAGAAGCACTACAATGCTCAAGAGGGATTCACCCGAAATTCAAAGTGCAACAGAATTTCGGCAAAGGGGAATCGGATGTCGGAATGCCGGCGAAACTCACCGAGTCAAAGCGTTTCGCCGTTTGGGGAAAGGAAAGTCTGATGTAGAAAAAGTAGCAGAAGCATACATGCTCAAGCGGGATCACCCGAAATTCAAAGGCACACTGAATTTCGGAAACCACGGGGGATCGAAGTCTGAATGCCGCGATAACTCACCGAGTCAAAGCGTTTCGCCGTTTGCGGAGGAAGGAAAGTCTGATGTAGAAGACAAGTTAGCAGATGCATACATGCTCAAGAGGGATCACAAGAAATTCAAAGGCAAACAGAATTTCGGCAACCGGGGCATCGAAGTCGGAATGCCGCGAACCTCACCGAGTCAAAGCGTTTTCGCCGTTTGCGGAAGGAAAGTCTGATGTAGAACAAGTAGCAGAAGATCATACATGCTCAAGAGGGATCACCCGAAAATTTCAAAGGCAACTGAATGTTGGCAACCGGGGCATCGAAGTCGGAATAGCCGAGAAACTCACCGAGTCAAAGCGTTTCGCCGTTTGGCGGAAGAAGTCTGATTGTAGAACATAGTAGCCAGAAGCATACATGCTCAAGATGGATCACCCGAAATTCAAAGGCAACTGAATTTCGGCAACCTGGGGGCATCGATAGTCGGAATGCCGCGAACTCACCGAGTCAAAGCGTTTCGCCGTTTTTTGGGGAAGGAAGTCTGCATGTAGAACAAGTTAGGCAGAAAGCATACATGCTCAAGAGGGATCACCCGAAATTCAAAGGCAACAGTACTTTTCGGCAACCGGGGCATCGAAGGCCGAATGCCGCGAAACTCACCGAATCAAAGCGTTTCCGCCGTTTGCGGAAGGGAAAGTCTGATGTAGAACAAGTACGCAGAGAAGCATACATGCTCAAGATGGGATCACCCGAAATTCAAAATGGCAAACTGAATTTTTGGAACCGGGGCATCGATAAGTCACCCCCCCCCCCCCCCCCCCCCCTGAATGCCGCGAAACTCACCGATTGAAAGCGTTTCGCCGTTTGGGGAAGAAAGTCTGATGTAGAAACAAGTAGCAGAAGCATACATGCTCAAGAGGGATCAGTTGAAATTTCAAAGGCAATGGAATTTCGGCAACAGGGGCATCGAAGTCGGAATGCCGCGAATACTCACCGAGTCAAAGCGTTTCGCCGTTTGGGGAAGAAAGTACTGATGTAGAACAAGTAGCAGAAGCATACATGCTCAAGAAGGATAACACGAAATTCAAAGGCAACTGAATTTCACCAACCGGGGGATCGAAGTCAGAATGCCGTGAAACTCACCGATTCAAAGCGTTTCGCCGCTTCCGGAAGAAAGTACTGGATGTAGAACAAGTAGCAGAAGCTTACATGCTCAAGAGGGATCACCCGAAATTCTCCAAGGCAACTGAATTTTGGCAACCAGGGATCGAAGTCGGAATGTTGCGAAACTCACCGATTCAAAGCGTTTCGCCGTTTGCAGAAGAAAGTCTGATGTAGAACAACTAGCAGAAGCATACATGCTCAAGAGGCATCACCCGAAGTTCAAAGGCAACTCAATTTCGGCAACCGGGAATCGATGTCGGAATGCCGCGAAAGTCACCGAGTGTAAGCGTTTCGCCGTTTGCGGAAGAATGTCTGATGTAGATACAAGTAGCTCAGAAGCATACGATGCTCAAGAAGGATCACCCGAAATTCAAAGGCAAATGAATTTCACCAACCGGGGGATCGGAAGTCCCCCCCCCCCCACCCCCCCCCAGAATGCCGCGAAACTCACCGAGTCAAAGCGTTTCGCCGTTTCCGGAAGAAAGTCTGATGTAGAACAAGTAGCAGTCGCATACCTGCTCATAAGGGATCACCCGAAATTCAAAGGCAACTGAATTTAACCAACGGGGGTCGAAGTCAGAATGCCGCGAAAACTCACCGAGTGAAAGCGGTTTCGCCGTTTGGGGAAGAAAGTCTGATGTAGAACAAGTAGCAGGAAGCATACATGAATCAAGAGGGATCAGTTGTAATTCAAATGGCAACTGAATTTTCGGCAACCGGGGCAACGAAGTCGGAATCGCGCGAAAACTCACCGAGTCAAAGCGTTTCGCCGTTGGGGGGAAGAAAGTCTGATGTAGATCCAAGTAGCAGATAGCATACATGCTCAAGAAGGTTCACCCGAAATTCAAAGGCAACTGAATTTCACCAACCGGGGGATCGAAGTCAGAATTGCGTGAAACTCACCGATTCAAAGCGTTTCGCGTTTGCAAGTTTTAAGAGGGGGCCGGGGTTTCGGGGTTTGCGGAAGAAAGTTGATGTAGACCACGTAGCAGAAGCATACATGCTCTCAGAGGGATCACCCGAAGTTCAAAGGCAACTCAATTTCGACAACCGGGGCATCGAAGTCAGGAATGCCGCGAAAACTCACCGATTCAAAGCGTTTCGCCGTTTGCGGAAGAAAGTCTGATGTAGAACAAGTAGCAGTAAAGCATACCATGCTCAAGAAGGAATCACACGAAAATTCAAAGGCAACTGAATTTCACCAAACTGGGGGATCGAAGTAAGAATGACCGCGGAACTCACCGTTTGAAAGCGTTTCGCCGTTTGCGGATGAAAGTCTGATGTAGAACATGTAGCAGAAGCTTACATGCTCAAGAGGGATCCACCGAAATTCAAAGGCAACTGAATTTTCGGCAACCGGGGGATCGAAGTCGGAAGGCTGCGAAACTCTTCCGATTCAAAGCGTTTCGCCGTTTGCAGAAGAAAGTCATGATGTTTGAACAACTAGCAGAAGCATACATGCTCCTGAGGGATCTCCCGAAATTCAATGACAACTGAATTTCAGCAACTGGGGCATCGAAGGTGGAATACCGGGAAACTCACTGAGTGAAAGCGTTTGGCGGTTTGCGGAAGACAAGTTGATGCTAGAACAAGTAGCAGAAGTATACATGCTCAAGAGGGATCACCCGAAAATTCAAAGGCAACTGAATTTCGGCAACAGGGGGGAATCGAAGTCGGAATACCGCGAAACTCCACCGACGTCAAAGCGGTTTCGCCGTTTGGGGGAAGAAACGTCTGATGTTAGAACAAGTAGCAGAAGCATACATGCTCAAGAGGGATCACACCAAGTGCAAAGGCAACTCAATTTCGACAACGGGGGATCGAAGTCAGAATGCCGCGAAACTCTCCGATTCAAAGCGTTTCGCCTTTTCCGGAAAGAAGTCTGATGTAGAACAAGTAGCAGAAGCATACATGCTCAAGAAGGATCCACCGAAATTCAAAGGCAACTGAATTTCAGGCAACGGGGAATCGAAGTCGGAATGCCGCGAAACTCACGAATTCAAAGCGTTTCGCCGTTTGCGGAAGAAGTCTGATGTAGAACAAGTAGCAGAAGCATACATGCTCAAGAGGGATCACCCGAAATTCAAAGGCAACTGAATTTCGGCAACCGGGGCATCGAAGTCGGAATGCCGCGAAACTCACCGAGTCAAAGCGTTTCGCCGTTTGCGGAAGAAGTTGATGTAGAACAAGTAGCAGAAGCATACATGCTCAAGAGGGATCACCCGAAATTCAAAGGCAACTGAATTTCGGCAACCGGGGCATCGAAGCCGGAATGCCGCGAAACTCACCGAGTCAAAGCGTTTCGCCGTTTGCGGAAGAAGTCTGATGTAGAACAAGTAGCAGAAGCATACATGCTCAAGAGGGATCACCCGAAATTCAAAGGCAACTGAATTTCGGCAACCGGGCATCGAAGTCGGAATGCCGCGAAACTCACCGAGTCAAAGCGTTTCGCCGTTTGCGGAAGAAGTCTGATGTAGAACAAGTAGCAGAAGCATACATGCTCAAGAGGGATCACCCGAAATTCAAAGGCAACTGAATTTCGGCAACCGGGGCATCGAAGTCGGAATGCCGCGAAACTCACCGAGTCAAAGCGTTTCGCCGTTTGCGGAAGAAGTGATGTAGAACAAGTAGCAGAAGCATACATGCTCAAGAGGGATCACCCGAAATTCAAAGGCAACTGAATTTCGGCAAACGGGGCATCGAAGTCGGAATGCCGCGAAACTCACCGAGTCAAAGCGTTTCGCCGTTTGCGGAAGAAGTCTGATGTAGAACAAGTAGCAGAAGCATACATGCTCAAGAGGGATCACCCGAAATTCAAAGGCAACTGAATTTCGGCAACCGGGGCATCGAAGTCGGAATGCCGCGAAACTCACCGAGTCAAAGCGTTTCGCCGTTTGCGGAAGAAGTCTGATGTAGAACAAGTAGCAGAAGCATACATGCTCAAGAGGGATCACCCGAAATTCAAAGGCAACTGAATTTCGGCAACCGGGCATCGAAGTCGGAATGCCGCGAAACTCACCGAGTCAAAGCGTTTCGCCGTTTGCGGAAGAAGTTGATGTAGAACAAGTAGCAGAAGCATACATGCTCAAGAGGGATCACCCGAAATTCAAAGGCAACTGAATTTCGGCAACCGGGGCATCGAAGTCGGAATGCCGCGAAACTCACCGAGTCAAAGCGTTTCGCCGTTTGCGGAAGAAGTGATGTAGAACAAGTAGCAGAAGCATACATGCTCAAGAGGGATCACCCGAAATTCAAAGGCAACTGAATTTCGGCAACCGGGGCATCGAAGTCGGAATGCCGCGAAACTCACCGAGTCAAAGCGTTTCGCCGTTTGCGGAAGAAGTCTGATGTAGAACAAGTAGCAGAAGCATACATGCTCAAGAGGGATCACCCGAAATTCAAAGGCAACTGAATTTCGGCAACCGGGGCATCGAAGTCGGAATGCCGCGAAACTCACCGAGTCAAAGCGTTTCGCCGTTTGCGGAAGAAGTGATGTAGAACAAGTAGCAGAAGCATACATGCTCAAGAGGGATCACCCGAAATTCAAAGGCAACTGAATTTCGGCAACCGGGGCATCGAAGTCGGAATGCCGCGAAACTCACCGAGTCAAAGCGTTTCGCCGTTTGCGGAAGAAGTCTGATGTAGAACAAGTAGCAGAAGCATACATGCTCAAGAGGGATCACCCGAAATTCAAAGGCAACTGAATTTCGGCAACCGGGGCATCGAAGTCGGAATGCCGCGAAACTCACCGAGTCAAAGCGTTTCGCCGTTTGCGGAAGAAGTCTGATGTAGAACAAGTAGCAGAAGCATACATGCTCAAGAGGGATCACCCGAAATTCAAAGGCAACTGAATTTCGGCAACGGGGCATCGAAGTCGGAATGCCGCGAAACTCACCGAGTCAAAGCGTTTCGCCGTTTGCGGAAGAAGTCTGATGTAGAACAAGTAGCAGAAGCATACATGCTCAAGAGGGATCACCCGAAATTCAAAGGCAACTGAATTTCGGCAACCGGGGCATCGAAGTCGGAATGCCGCGAAACTCACCGAGTCAAAGCGTTTCGCCGTTTGCGGAAGAAGTCTGATGTAGAACAAGTAGCAGAAGCATACATGCTCAAGAGGGATCACCCGAAATTCAAAGGCAACTGAATTTCGGCAACCGGGGCATCGAAGTCGGAATGCCGCGAAACTCACCGAGTCAAAGCGTTTCGCCGTTTGCGAAAGAAGTTGATGTAGAACAAGTAGCAGAAGCATACATGCTCAAGAGGGATCACCCGAAATTCAAAGGCAACTGAATTTCGGCAACCGGGGCATCGAAGTCGGAATGCCGCGAAACTCACCGAGTCAAAGCGTTTCGCCTTTGCGGAAGAAGTCTGATGTAGAACAAGTAGCAGAAGCATACATGCTCAAGAGGGATCACCCGAAATTCAAAGGCAACTGAATTTCGGCAACCGGGCATCGAAGTCGGAATGCCGCGAAACTCACCGAGTCAAAGCGTTTCGCCGTTTGCGGAGGAAGTCTGATGTAGAACAAGTAGCAGAAGCATACATGCTCAAGAGGGATCACCCGAAATTCAAAGGCAACTGAATTTCGGCAACCGGGGCATCGAAGTCGGAATGCCGCGAAACTCACCGAGTCAAAGCGTTTCGCCGTTTGCGGAAGAAGTCTGATGTAGAACAAGTAGCAGAAGCATACATGCTCAAGAGGGATCACCCGAAATTCAAAGGCAACTGAATTTCGGCAAACGGGGCATCGAAGTCGGAATGCCGCGAAACTCACCGAGTCAAAGCGTTTCGCCGTTTGCGGAAGAAGTTGATGTAGAACAAGTAGCAGAAGCATACATGCTCAAGAGGGATCACCCGAAATTCAAAGGCAACTGAATTTCGGCAACCGGGCATCGAAGTCGGAATGCCGCGAAACTCACCGAGTCAAAGCGTTTCGCCGTTTGCGGAAGAAGTCTGATGTAGAACAAGTAGCAGAAGCATACATGCTCAAGAGGGATCACCCGAAATTCAAAGGCAACTGAATTTCGGCAACCGGGCATCGAAGTCGGAATGCCGCGAAACTCACCGAGTCAAAGCGTTTCGCCGTTTGCGGAAGAAGTCTGATGTAGAACAAGTAGCAGAAGCATACATGCTCAAGAGGGATCACCCGAAATTCAAAGGCAACTGAATTTCGGCAACCGGGGCATCGAAGTCGGAATGCCGCGAAACTCACCGAGTCAAAGCGTTTCGCCGTTTGCGGAAGAAGTCTGATGTAGAACAAGTAGCAGAAGCATACATGCTCAAGAGGGATCACCCGAAATTCAAAGGCAACTGAATTTCGGCAACCGGGGCATCGAAGTCGGAATGCCGCGAAACTCACCGAGTCAAAGCGTTTCGCCGTTTGCGGAAGAAGTGATGTAGAACAAGTAGCAGAAGCATACATGCTCAAGAGGGATCACCCGAAATTCAAAGGCAACTGAATTTCGGCAACCGGGGCATCGAAGTCGGAATGCCGCGAAACTCACCGAGTCAAAGCGTTTCGCCTTTGCGGAAGAAGTCTGATGTAGAACAAGTAGCAGAAGCATACATGCTCAAGAGGGATCACCCGAAATTCAAAGGCAACTGAATTTCGGCAACCGGGGCATCGAAGTCGGAATGCCGCGAAACTCACCGAGTCAAAGCGTTTCGCGTTTGCGGAAGAAGTGTGATGTAGAACAAGTAGCAGAAGCATACATGCTCAAGAGGGATCACCCGAAATTCAAAGGCAACTGAATTTCGGCAACCGGGGCATCGAAGTCGGAATGCCGCGAAACTCACCGAGTCAAAGCGTTTCGCCGTTTGCGGAAGAAGTCTGATGTAGAACAAGTAGCAGAAGCATACATGCTCAAGAGGGATCACCCGAAATTCAAAGGCAACTGAATTTCGGCAACCGGGGCATCGAAGTCGGAATGCCGCGAAACTCACCGAGTCAAAGCGTTTCGCCGTTTGCGGAAGAAGTCTGATGTAGAACAAGTAGCAGAAGCATACATGCTCAAGAGGGATCACCCGAAATTCAAAGGCAACTGAATTTCGGCAACCGGGCATCGAAGTCGGAATGCCGCGAAACTCACCGAGTCAAAGCGTTTCGCCGTTTGCGGAAGAAGTCTGATGTAGAACAAGTAGCAGAAGCATACATGCTCAAGAGGGATCACCCGAAATTCAAAGGCAACTGAATTTCGGCAACCGGGCATCGAAGTCGGAATGCCGCGAAACTCACCGAGTCAAAGCGTTTCGCCGTTTGCGGAAGAAGTCTGATGTAGAACAAGTAGCAGAAGCATACATGCTCAAGAGGGATCACCCGAAATTCAAAGGCAACTGAATTTCGGCAACCGGGGCATCGAAGTCGGAATGCCGCGAAACTCACCGAGTCAAAGCGTTTCGCCGTTTGCGGAAGAAGTCTGATGTAGAACAAGTAGCAGAAGCATACATGCTCAAGAGGGATCACCCGAAATTCAAAGGCAACTGAATTTCGGCAACCGGGGCATCGAAGTCGGAATGCCGCGAAACTCACCGAGTCAAAGCGTTTCGCCGTTTGCGGAAGAAGTCTGATGTAGAACAAGTAGCAGAAGCATACATGCTCAAGAGGGATCACCCGAAATTCAAAGGCAACTGAATTTCGGCAACCGGGGCATCGAAGTCGGAATGCCGCGAAACTCACCGAGTCAAAGCGTTTCGCCGTTTGCGGAGGAAGTCTGATGTAGAACAAGTAGCAGAAGCATACATGCTCAAGAGGGATCACCCGAAATTCAAAGGCAACTGAATTTCGGCAACCGGGCATCGAAGTCGGAATGCCGCGAAACTCACCGAGTCAAAGCGTTTCGCCGTTTGCGGAAGAAAGTCTGATGTAGAACAAGTAGCAGAAGCATACATGCTCAAGAGGGATCACCCGAAATTCAAAGGCAACTGAATTTCGGCAAACGGGGCATCGAAGTCGGAATGCCGCGAAACTCACGAGTCAAAGCGTTTCGCCGTTTGCGGAAGAAGTCGATGTAGAACAAGTAGCAGAAGCATACATGCTCAAGAGGGATCACCCGAAATTCAAAGGCAACTGAATTTCGGCAACCGGGGCATCGAAGTCGGAATGCCGCGAAACTCACCGAGTCAAAGCGTTTCGCGTTTGCGGAAGAAGTCGATGTAGAACAAGTAGCAGAAGCATACATGCTCAAGAGGGATCACCCGAAATTCAAAGGCAACTGAATTTCGGCAACCGGGGCATCGAAGTCGGAATGCCGCGAAACTCACCGAGTCAAAGCGTTTCGCCGTTTGCGGAAGAAGTGTGATGTAGAACAAGTAGCAGAAGCATACATGCTCAAGAGGGATCACCCGAAATTCAAAGGCAACTGAATTTCGGCAACCGGGGCATCGAAGTCGGAATGCCGCGAAACTCACCGAGTCAAAGCGTTTCGCCGTTTGCGGAAGAAGTCGATGTAGAACAAGTAGCAGAAGCATACATGCTCAAGAGGGATCACCCGAAATTCAAAGGCAACTGAATTTCGGCAAACGGGGCATCGAAGTCGGAATGCCGCGAAACTCACCGAGTCAAAGCGTTTCGCCGTTTGCGGAAGAAGTTGATGTAGAACAAGTAGCAGAAGCATACATGCTCAAGAGGGATCACCCGAAATTCAAAGGCAACTGAATTTCGGCAACCGGGGCATCGAAGTCGGAATGCCGCGAAACTCACCGAGTCAAAGCGTTTCGCCGTTTGCGGAAGAAGTCGATGTAGAACAAGTAGCAGAAGCATACATGCTCAAGAGGGATCACCCGAAATTCAAAGGCAACTGAATTTCGGCAACCGGGGCATCGAAGTCGGAATGCCGCGAAACTCACCGAGTCAAAGCGTTTCGCCGTTTGCGGAAGAAGTCTGATGTAGAACAAGTAGCAGAAGCATACATGCTCAAGAGGGATCACCCGAAATTCAAAGGCAACTGAATTTCGGCAAACGGGGCATCGAAGTCGGAATGCCGCGAAACTCACCGAGTCAAAGCGTTTCGCCGTTTGCGGAAGAAAGTCTGATGTAGAACAAGTAGCAGAAGCATACATGCTCAAGAGGGATCACCCGAAATTCAAAGGCAACTGAATTTCGGCAACCGGGGCATCGAAGTCGGAATGCCGCGAAACTCACCGAGTCAAAGCGTTTCGCCGTTTGCGGAAGAAGTCGATGTAGAACAAGTAGCAGAAGCATACATGCTCAAGAGGATCACCCGAAATTCAAAGGCAACTGAATTTCGGCAACCGGGGCATCGAAGTCGGAATGCCGCGAAACTCACCGAGTCAAAGCGTTTCGCCGTTTGCGGAAGAAGTTGATGTAGAACAAGTAGCAGAAGCATACATGCTCAAGAGGGATCACCCGAAATTCAAAGGCAACTGAATTTCGGCAACGGGGCATCGAAGTCGGAATGCCGCGAAACTCACCGAGTCAAAGCGTTTCGCCGTTTGCGGAAGAAGTCTGATGTAGAACAAGTAGCAGAAGCATACATGCTCAAGAGGGATCACCCGAAATTCAAAGGCAACTGAATTTCGGCAACCGGGGCATCGAAGTCGGAATGCCGCGAAACTCACCGAGTCAAAGCGTTTCGCCGTTTGCGGAAGAAGTGTGATGTAGAACAAGTAGCAGAAGCATACATGCTCAAGAGGGATCCCGAAATTCAAAGGCAACTGAATTTCGGCAACCGGGCATCGAAGTCGGAATGCCGCGAAACTCACCGAGTCAAAGCGTTTCGCCGTTTGCGGAAGAAGTCTGATGTAGAACAAGTAGCAGAAGCATACATGCTCAAGAGGGATCACCCGAAATTCAAAGGCAACTGAATTTCGGCAACCGGGGCATCGAAGTCGGAATGCCGCGAAACTCACCGAGTCAAAGCGTTTCGCCGTTTGCGGAAGAAGTCTGATGTAGAACAAGTAGCAGAAGCATACATGCTCAAGAGGGATCACCCGAAATTCAAAGGCAACTGAATTTCGGCAACCGGGGCATCGAAGTCGGAATGCCGCGAAACTCACCGAGTCAAAGCGTTTCGCCGTTTGCGGAAGAAGTCTGATGTAGAACAAGTAGCAGAAGCATACATGCTCAAGAGGGATCACCCGAAATTCAAAGGCAACTGAATTTCGGCAAACGGGGCATCGAAGTCGGAATGCCGCGAAACTCACCGAGTCAAAGCGTTTCGCCGTTTGCGGAAGAAGTTGATGTAGAACAAGTAGCAGAAGCATACATGCTCAAGAGGGATCACCCGAAATTCAAAGGCAACTGAATTTCGGCAACCGGGGCATCGAAGTCGGAATGCCGCGAAACTCACCGAGTCAAAGCGTTTCGCCGTTTGCGGAAGAAGTCTGATGTAGAACAAGTAGCAGAAGCATACATGCTCAAGAGGGATCACCCGAAATTCAAAGGCAACTGAATTTCGGCAACCGGGGCATCGAAGTCGGAATGCCGCGAAACTCACCGAGTCAAAGCGTTTCGCCGTTTGCGGAAGAAGTCTGATGTAGAACAAGTAGCAGAAGCATACATGCTCAAGAGGGATCACCCGAAATTCAAAGGCAACTGAATTTCGGCAACCGGGGCATCGAAGTCGGAATGCCGCGAAACTCACCGAGTCAAAGCGTTTCGCCGTTTGCGGAAGAAGTCTGATGTAGAACAAGTAGCAGAAGCATACATGCTCAAGAGGGATCACCCGAAATTCAAAGGCAACTGAATTTCGGCAACGGGGCATCGAAGTCGGAATGCCGCGAAACTCACCGAGTCAAAGCGTTTCGCCGTTTGCGGAAGAAGTCGATGTAGAACAAGTAGCAGAAGCATACATGCTCAAGAGGGATCACCCGAAATTCAAAGGCAACTGAATTTCGGCAACCGGGGCATCGAAGTCGGAATCGGATGCGCGAAACTCACCGAGTCAAAGCGTTTCGCCGTTTGCGGAAGAAGTTGATGTAGAACAAGTAGCAGAAGCATACATGCTCAAGAGGGATCACCCGAAATTCAAAGGCAACTGAATTTCGGCAACCGGGGCATCGAAGTCGGAATGCCGCGAAACTCACCGAGTCAAAGCGTTTCGCCGTTTGCGGAAGAAGTCTGATGTAGAACAAGTAGCAGAAGCATACATGCTCAAGAGGGATCACCCGAAATTCAAAGGCAACTGAATTTCGGCAACCGGGGCATCGAAGTCGGAATGCCGCGAAACTCACCGAGTCAAAGCGTTTCGCCGTTTGCGGAAGAAGTCGATGTAGAACAAGTAGCAGAAGCATACATGCTCAAGAGGGATCACCCGAAATTCAAAGGCAACTGAATTTCGGCAACCGGCATATAAAATCCGCAAACTCACCGAGTCCGATTCGCCTTTAACAATATCTTTAGAATATGCTTGATACCATACTCCTCATCCACAAAATTTCGCCCGCACAATTAAATCCCAAACAAACCTCCCGTTTAGACCGATTAGAAGTAGCAGAAGCATACATGCTCAAGAGGGTCACCCGAAATTCAAAGGCAACTGAATTTCGGCAACCGGGGCATCGAAGTCGGAATGCCGCGAAACTCACCGAGTCAAAGCGTTTCGCCGTTTGCGGAAGAAGTCGATGTAGAACAAGTAGCAGAAGCATACATGCTCAAGAGGGATCACCCGAAATTCAAAGGCAACTGAATTTCGGCAACGGGGCATCGAAGTCGGAATGCCGCGAAACTCACCGAGTCAAAGCGTTTCGCCGTTTGCGAAAGAAGTCTGATGTAGAACAAGTAGCAGAAGCATACATGCTCAAGAGGGATCACCCGAAATTCAAAGGCAACTGAATTTCGGCAACCGGGGCATCGAAGTCGGAATGCCGCGAAACTCACCGAGTCAAAGCGTTTCGCCGTTTGCGGAAGAAGTCTGATGTAGAACAAGTAGCAGAAGCATACATGCTCAAGAGGGATCACCCGAAATTCAAAGGCAACTGAATTTCGGCAACCGGGCATCGAAGTCGGAATGCCGCGAAACTCACCGAGTCAAAGCGTTTCGCCGTTTGCGGAAGAAGTCTGATGTAGAACAAGTAGCAGAAGCATACATGCTCAAGAGGGATCACCCGAAATTCAAAGGCAACTGAATTTCGGCAACCGGGGCATCGAAGTCGGAATGCCGCGAAACTCACCGAGTCAAAGCGTTTCGCCGTTTGCGGAAGAAGTCTGATGTAGAACAAGTAGCAGAAGCATACATGCTCAAGAGGGATCACCCGAAATTCAAAGGCAACTGAATTTCGGCAACCGGGGCATCGAAGTCGGAATGCCGCGAAACTCACCGAGTCAAAGCGTTTCGCCGTTTGCGGAAGAAGTCTGATGTAGAACAAGTAGCAGAAGCATACATGCTCAAGAGGGATCACCCGAAATTCAAAGGCAACTGAATTTCGGCAACCGGGGCATCGAAGTCGGAATGCCGCGAAACTCACCGAGTCAAAGCGTTTCGCCGTTTGCGGAAGAAGTCTGATGTAGAACAAGAGAAGCATAGCATACATGCTCAAGAGGGATCACCCGAAATTCAAAGGCAACTGAATTTCGGCAACCGGGGCATCGAAGTCGGAATGCCGCGAAACTCACCGAGTCAAAGCGTTTCGCCGTTTGCGGAAGAAGTCTGATGTAGAACAAGTAGCAGAAGCATACATGCTCAAGAGGGATCACCCGAAATTCAAAGGCAACTGAATTTCGGCAACCGGGGCATCGAAGTCGGAATGCCGCGAAACTCACCGAGTCAAAGCGTTTCGCCGTTTGCGGAAGAAGTCTGATGTAGAACAAGTAGCAGAAGCATACATGCTCAAGAGGGATCACCCGAAATTCAAAGGCAACTGAATTTCGGCAACCGGGGCATCGAAGTCGGAATGCCGCGAAACTCACCGAGTCAAAGCGTTTCGCCGTTTGCGGAAGAAGTCTGATGTAGAACAAGTAGCAGAAGCATACATGCTCAAGAGGGATCACCCGAAATTCAAAGGCAACTGAATTTCGGCAACCGGGGCATCGAAGTCGGAATGCCGCGAAACTCACCGAGTCAAAGCGTTTCGCCGTTTGCGGAAGAAGTCTGATGTAGAACAAGTAGCAGAAGCATACATGCTCAAGAGGGATCACCCGAAATTCAAAGGCAACTGAATTTCGGCAACCGGGGCATCGAAGTCGGAATGCCGCGAAACTCACCGAGTCAAAGCGTTTCGCCGTTTGCGGAAGAAGTCTGATGTAGAACAAGTAGCAGAAGCATACATGCTCAAGAGGGATCACCCGAAATTCAAAGGCAACTGAATTTCGGCAACCGGGGCATCGAAGTCGGAATGCCGCGAAACTCACCGAGTCAAAGCGTTTCGCCGTTTGCGGAAGAAGTCTGATGTAGAACAAGTAGCAGAAGCATACATGCTCAAGAGGGATCACCCGAAATTCAAAGGCAACTGAATTTCGGCAACCGGGGCATCGAAGTCGGAATGCCGCGAAACTCACCGAGTCAAAGCGTTTCGCCGTTTGCGGAAGAAGTCTGATGTAGAACAAGTAGCAGAAGCATACATGCTCAAGAGGGATCACCCGAAATTCAAAGGCAACTGAATTTCGGCAACCGGGGCATCGAAGTCGGAATGCCGCGAAACTCACCGAGTCAAAGCGTTTCGCCGTTTGGAAGAAGAAGTCTGATGTAGAACAAGTAGCAGAAGCATACATGCTCAAGAGGGATCACCCGAAATTCAAAGGCAACTGAATTTCGGCAACCGGGCATCGAAGTCGGAATGCCGCGAAACTCACCGAGTCAAAGCGTTTCGCCGTTTGCGGAAGAAGTCTGATGTAGAACAAGTAGCAGAAGCATACATGCTCAAGAGGGATCACCCGAAATTCAAAGGCAACTGAATTTCGGCAAACGGGGCATCGAAGTCGGAATGCCGCGAAACTCACCGAGTCAAAGCGTTTCGCCGTTTGCGGAAGAAGTCTGATGTAGAACAAGTAGCAGAAGCATACATGCTCAAGAGGGATCACCCGAAATTCAAAGGCAACTGAATTTCGGCAACCGGGGCATCGAAGTCGGAATGCCGCGAAACTCACCGAGTCAAAGCGTTTCGCCGTTTGCGGAAGAAGTCTGATGTAGAACAAGTAGCAGAAGCATACATGCTCAAGAGGGATCACCCGAAATTCAAAGGCAACTGAATTTCGGCAACCGGGGCATCGAAGTCGGAATGCCGCGAAACTCACCGAGTCAAAGCGTTTCGCCGTTTGCGGAGAGAAGTCTGATGTAGAACAAGTAGCAGAAGCATACATGCTCAAGAGGGATCACCCGAAATTCAAAGGCAACTGAATTTCGGCAACCGGGGCATCGAAGTCGGAATGCCGCGAAACTCACCGAGTCAAAGCGTTTCGCCGTTTGCGGAAGAAGTCTGATGTAGAACAAGTAGCAGAAGCATACATGCTCAAGAGGGATCACCCGAAATTCAAAGGCAACTGAATTTCGGCAACCGGGCATCGAAGTCGGAATGCCGCGAAACTCACCGAGTCAAAGCGTTTCGCCGTTTGCGGAAGAAGTCTGATGTAGAACAAGTAGCAGAAGCATACATGCTCAAGAGGGATCACCCGAAATTCAAAGGCAACTGAATTTCGGCAACCGGGGCATCGAAGTCGGAATGCCGCGAAACTCACCGAGTCAAAGCGTTTCGCCGTTTGCGGAAGAAGTCTGATGTAGAACAAGTAGCAGAAGCATACATGCTCAAGAGGGATCACCCGAAATTCAAAGGCAACTGAATTTCGGCAACCGGGGCATCGAAGTCGGAATGCCGCGAAACTCACCGAGTCAAAGCGTTTCGCCGTTTGCGGAAGAAGTCTGATGTAGAACAAGTAGCAGAAGCATACATGCTCAAGAGGGATCACCCGAAATTCAAAGGCAACTGAATTTCGGCAACCGGGGCATCGAAGTCGGAATGCCGCGAAACTCACCGAGTCAAAGCGTTTCGCCGTTTGCGGAAGAAAGTCTGATGTAGAACAAGTAGCAGAAGCATACATGCTCAAGAGGGATCACCCGAAATTCAAAGGCAACTGAATTTCGGCAACCGGGGCATCGAAGTCGGAATGCCGCGAAACTCACCGAGTCAAAGCGTTTCGCCGTTTGCGGAAGAAGTCTGATGTAGAACAAGTAGCAGAAGCATACATGCTCAAGAGGGATCACCCGAAATTCAAAGGCAACTGAATTTCGGCAACCGGGGCATCGAAGTCGGAATGCCGCGAAACTCACCGAGTCAAAGCGTTTCGCCGTTTGCGGAAGAAGTCTGATGTAGAACAAGTAGCAGAAGCATACATGCTCAAGAGGGATCACCCGAAATTCAAAGGCAACTGAATTTCGGCAACCGGGGCATCGAAGTCGGAATGCCGCGAAACTCACCGAGTCAAAGCGTTTCGCCGTTTGCGGAAGAAGTCTGATGTAGAACAAGTAGCAGAAGCATACATGCTCAAGAGGGATCACCCGAAATTCAAAGGCAACTGAATTTCGGCAACCGGGGCATCGAAGTCGGAATGCCGCGAAACTCACCGAGTCAAAGCGTTTCGCCGTTTGCGGAAGAAGTCTGATGTAGAACAAGTAGCAGAAGCATACATGCTCAAGAGGGATCACCCGAAATTCAAAGGCAACTGAATTTCGGCAACCGGGGCATCGAAGTCGGAATGCCGCGAAACTCACCGAGTCAAAGCGTTTCGCCGTTTGCGGAAGAAGTCTGATGTAGAACAAGTAGCAGAAGCATACATGCTCAAGAGGGATCACCCGAAATTCAAAGGCAACTGAATTTCGGCAACCGGGGCATCGAAGTCGGAATGCCGCGAAACTCACCGAGTCAAAGCGTTTCGCCGTTTGCGGAAGAAGTCTGATGTAGAACAAGTAGCAGAAGCATACATGCTCAAGAGGGATCACCCGAAATTCAAAGGCAACTGAATTTCGGCAACCGGGGCATCGAAGTCGGAATGCCGCGAAACTCACCGAGTCAAAGCGTTTCGCCGTTTGCGGAAGAAGTCTGATGTAGAACAAGTAGCAGAAGCATACATGCTCAAGAGGGATCACCCGAAATTCAAAGGCAACTGAATTTCGGCAACCGGGGCATCGAAGTCGGAATGCCGCGAAACTCACCGAGTCAAAGCGTTTCGCCGTTTGCGGAAGAAAGTCTGATGTAGAACAAGTAGCAGAAGCATACATGCTCAAGAGGGATCACCCGAAATTCAAAGGCAACTGAATTTCGGCAACCGGGGCATCGAAGTCGGAATGCCGCGAAACTCACCGAGTCAAAGCGTTTCGCCGTTTGCGGAAGAAAGTCTGATGTAGAACAAGTAGCAGAAGCATACATGCTCAAGAGGGATCACCCGAAATTCAAAGGCAACTGAATTTCGGCAACCGGGGCATCGAAGTCGGAATGCCGCGAAACTCACCGAGTCAAAGCGTTTCGCCGTTTGCGGAAGAAAGTCTGATGTAGAACAAGTAGCAGAAGCATACATGCTCAAGAGGGATCACCCGAAATTCAAAGGCAACTGAATTTCGGCAACCGGGGCATCGAAGTCGGAATGCCGCGAAACTCACCGAGTCAAAGCGTTTCGCCGTTTGCGGAAGAAGTCTGATGTAGAACAAGTAGCAGAAGCATACATGCTCAAGAGGGATCACCCGAAATTCAAAGGCAACTGAATTTCGGCAACCGGGGCATCGAAGTCGGAATGCCGCGAAACTCACCGAGTCAAAGCGTTTCGCCGTTTGCGGAAGAAGTCTGATGTAGAACAAGTAGCAGAAGCATACATGCTCAAGAGGGATCACCCGAAATTCAAAGGCAACTGAATTTCGGCAACCGGGGCATCGAAGTCGGAATGCCGCGAAACTCACCGAGTCAAAGCGTTTCGCCGTTTGCGGAAGAAAGTCTGATGTAGAACAAGTAGCAGAAGCATACATGCTCAAGAGGGATCACCCGAAATTCAAAGGCAACTGAATTTCGGCAACCGGGGCATCGAAGTCGGAATGCCGCGAAACTCACCGAGTCAAAGCGTTTCGCCGTTTGCGGAAGAAGTCTGATGTAGAACAAGTAGCAGAAGCATACATGCTCAAGAGGGATCACCCGAAATTCAAAGGCAACTGAATTTCGGCAACCGGGGCATCGAAGTCGGAATGCCGCGAAACTCACCGAGTCAAAGCGTTTCGCCGTTTGCGGAAGAAAGTCTGATGTAGAACAAGTAGCAGAAGCATACATGCTCAAGAGGGATCACCCGAAATTCAAAGGCAACTGAATTTCGGCAACCGGGGCATCGAAGTCGGAATGCCGCGAAACTCACCGAGTCAAAGCGTTTCGCCGTTTGCGGAAGAAGTCTGATGTAGAACAAGTAGCAGAAGCATACATGCTCAAGAGGGATCACCCGAAATTCAAAGGCAACTGAATTTCGGCAACCGGGGCATCGAAGTCGGAATGCCGCGAAACTCACCGAGTCAAAGCGTTTCGCCGTTTGCGGAAGAAAGTCTGATGTAGAACAAGTAGCAGAAGCATACATGCTCAAGAGGGATCACCCGAAATTCAAAGGCAACTGAATTTCGGCAACCGGGCATCGAAGTCGGAATGCCGCGAAACTCACCGAGTCAAAGCGTTTCGCCGTTTGCGGAAGAAGTCTGATGTAGAACAAGTAGCAGAAGCATACATGCTCAAGAGGGATCACCCGAAATTCAAAGGCAACTGAATTTCGGCAACCGGGGCATCGAAGTCGGAATGCCGCGAAACTCACCGAGTCAAAGCGTTTCGCCGTTTGCGGAAGAAAGTCTGATGTAGAACAAGTAGCAGAAGCATACATGCTCAAGAGGGATCACCCGAAATTCAAAGGCAACTGAATTTCGGCAACCGGGGCATCGAAGTCGGAATGCCGCGAAACTCACCGAGTCAAAGCGTTTCGCCGTTTGCGGAAGAAAGTCTGATGTAGAACAAGTAGCAGAAGCATACATGCTCAAGAGGGATCACCCGAAATTCAAAGGCAACTGAATTTCGGCAACCGGGGCATCGAAGTCGGAATGCCGCGAAACTCACCGAGTCAAAGCGTTTCGCCGTTTGCGGAAGAAGTCTGATGTAGAACAAGTAGCAGAAGCATACATGCTCAAGAGGGATCACCCGAAATTCAAAGGCAACTGAATTTCGGCAACCGGGGCATCGAAGTCGGAATGCCGCGAAACTCACCGAGTCAAAGCGTTTCGCCGTTTGCGGAAGAAGTCTGATGTAGAACAAGTAGCAGAAGCATACATGCTCAAGAGGGATCACCCGAAATTCAAAGGCAACTGAATTTCGGCAACCGGGGCATCGAAGTCGGAATGCCGCGAAACTCACCGAGTCAAAGCGTTTCGCCGTTTGCGGAAGAAAGTCTGATGTAGAACAAGTAGCAGAAGCATACATGCTCAAGAGGGATCACCCGAAATTCAAAGGCAACTGAATTTCGGCAACCGGGGCATCGAAGTCGGAATGCCGCGAAACTCACCGAGTCAAAGCGTTTCGCCGTTTGCGGAAGAAGTCTGATGTAGAACAAGTAGCAGAAGCATACATGCTCAAGAGGGATCACCCGAAATTCAAAGGCAACTGAATTTCGGCAACCGGGGCATCGAAGTCGGAATGCCGCGAAACTCACCGAGTCAAAGCGTTTCGCCGTTTGCGGAAGAAAGTCTGATGTAGAACAAGTAGCAGAAGCATACATGCTCAAGAGGGATCACCCGAAATTCAAAGGCAACTGAATTTCGGCAACCGGGGCATCGAAGTCGGAATGCCGCGAAACTCACCGAGTCAAAGCGTTTCGCCGTTTGCGGAAGAAGTCTGATGTAGAACAAGTAGCAGAAGCATACATGCTCAAGAGGGATCACCCGAAATTCAAAGGCAACTGAATTTCGGCAACCGGGGCATCGAAGTCGGAATGCCGCGAAACTCACCGAGTCAAAGCGTTTCGCCGTTTGCGGAAGAAAGTCTGATGTAGAACAAGTAGCAGAAGCATACATGCTCAAGAGGGATCACCCGAAATTCAAAGGCAACTGAATTTCGGCAACCGGGGCATCGAAGTCGGAATGCCGCGAAACTCACCGAGTCAAAGCGTTTCGCCGTTTGCGGAAGAAAGTCTGATGTAGAACAAGTAGCAGAAGCATACATGCTCAAGAGGGATCACCCGAAATTCAAAGGCAACTGAATTTCGGCAACCGGGGCATCGAAGTCGGAATGCCGCGAAACTCACCGAGTCAAAGCGTTTCGCCGTTTGCGGAAGAAGTCTGATGTAGAACAAGTAGCAGAAGCATACATGCTCAAGAGGGATCACCCGAAATTCAAAGGCAACTGAATTTCGGCAACCGGGCATCGAAGTCGGAATGCCGCGAAACTCACCCCGAGTCAAAGCGTTTCGCCGTTTGCGGAAGAAGTCTGATGTAGAACAAGTAGCAGAAGCATACATGCTCAAGAGGGATCACCCGAAATTCAAAGGCAACTGAATTTCGGCAACCGGGGCATCGAAGTCGGAATGCCGCGAAACTCACCGAGTCAAAGCATTAACGCCCTTTACAGAAGGAAGTGGGTTGTAGAACAAGTTGCCGAAGCATACATGCTCAAGAGGGAACACCCGAAATTCAAAGGCAACTGAATTTCAGCAACCCCGGGCAATCGAGGTCGGAAATACCGCAAAAGTCACACCGAGTGAAAGCGTTTCCCGCTCTTTGAGAAGAAAGTGATGTGAAAAGAACAAGTAGCGAAAGCATACATCTAAGAGGATCACCCAAAATTCAAAGGCAACTGAATTTCGGCAACCGGGGCATCCAAATCGGAATGCCGCCAAACTCATCGAGTCAAAGCATTACGCCCTTTACAGAAGGAAGTGTGGTGGAGAACAAGTAGCAGAAGCATACATGCTCAAGAGGGATCACCCGAAATTCAAAGGCAACTGAATTTCAGCAACCGGGGAATCCAAGTCGGAATGCCGCGAAGCTCACCGGGTCAAAGTGTTTCGCTGTTTGCGGAAAAGAATGTGATCTAGAAGAAGTAGCAGAAGAATACATGCTCAAGAGGGATCACCAGAAATTCAAAGGCAACTGACTTTCGGCAACCGGGGCATCAAAGTTGGAATGCCGCGAAACTCACCGAGCCAAAGCGTTTCGCCGTTTGCGGAAGGAAGTGTGATGTAGAAAAAGTAGCAGAAGCATACATGCTCAAGAGGGATCACCCAAATTCAAAGGCAACTTAAATTTCGGGCAACCGAGGCATCGAGGTCGGAAATATAAACCGCAAAAGTCCACCGATTGAATGCGTTTCTGCAGTTTGAGGAAGTGCATAGTCTGATGAAGAACAAGTATCAAAAGCAGTACATGGCTCAAAGAGGGATCCACCAAAATTCAAAGGCAACTGAATTTCGGCAACTCGGGGCAATCGAAGATCGTAATCCGCGAAAAACTCACGTAGTCAAATCTTTTCGCCATTTTGCGGAAGAAAGTCTGATGTAGAACAAGTAGCAGAATCATACATGCTCAAGAGGGATCACGCCGAACTTCAAAGGCAACTGAATTTCGGCAACCGGGGGCATCGAAGTCGGAAAGATCGCGAACCTCATCGAGTCCTAAAGCGTTTCGCCGTTTGTCGGGATGGAAGTGTGAGTGTAGAACAAGTTGCAGAAGCCAAACATGCTCAAGAGGGATCACCCGAAAAAATTCAAAGGACAGCATGATTATTTCAGGCAACCCGCGGCATACGAACGTCGGAAAGGCCGGGTGAACCTCGACGCAGTACAAAGCATTTACGCCTTTTATGTTTGCTGGAGGAAGTGGTGCATGGTGTTTAACCAAGTAGCCGAAGCAATTCAAATCACAAGAGGGATCACCCAAAATTCAAAGGGCCAAACTGAATATTCGGCAAACCAAACCGGGCATCCCAAGTCGTGAATGCCGACGAAACTCAATCGACATTCAAAGCGTTATGCCTCTTTGCGGAAAGGAATTCGCGTCTGGGTGTAGAAACAAGTAAGCAGAAGCATACATGCTCAAGAAGGGAATCAACCCGAAATTCAAAGGCAACTGAATTTTCAGCCAACCGGGTCTATCGAAGTAGGAAATGCCTGCGAAGACTCATACCGAGTCCAAAGTGATATTTCCGCTGTTTGCGAGGAAGGAAAGAATGTGATGGAGTAGAACAAGTAGCAGAAGACATACATGCTCAAGGCGAGGGATCACCAGAAATTCAAAAGGCAAACTGAATTTCTGACCAAACCGGGGCATCGAAAGTCGGAATGGCCGCGAAACTCACCGAGTCAAAGCTGTTTCGCCCGTTTATGCGGAAGAGAAGTGTGATGTAGAACAAGTAGCAGAAAGCATACATGGCTCAAGAAGCGGATCACCCGAAATTCAAGCTAGTCAACTGAATTGTCGGCAAACCGAGGGGCATTCGAGGTCCGAGGAATGCCCCGCGAAACTCACCAGAGTCAAGAGCGTTTCGCTGTTTATGAGGAAGGAAGTGGTGATGTAGAACAAGTAGCAGAAGCAATACATGGCTTCATATATGGATCACCAGAAATTTCAAAGGCAACTGATTTCGGCAACACGGGGCATCGCAAGTCGGAATGCCGCGAAACTCACGGAGTCAACAAGCGTTACGGCCGCGTTTGTCCGGAAGGAAAGTGTGGATGTAGAAACAAGTAGCAGAATCAATACATGCTCAAGAGGGATCACCCGAAAGTTCCAAAGGCAACTGAATTTCGGCAACCGGGGCATCGAGAAGACGGAATGCCCGCGAACTCATCGAGTCAAAGCGTTTTCTACCGCCGTTTGTGGAAGGAATTGTGATGGTAGAACAAAGAAGCAGAAGCATCCCAGGCTCAAACGAGTGATCACACCGAAATGAAAGGTCAACTGAATATTACGACAGCATCCGGGCGCTTCGAAGTCGGAATGCCGCAAAAGCGTCACCGCGAGTCAAAACTCGTTTCACTGTTTGGGGAAGGAAGTGTAGCAACGTAGAACAAGTAATAAAGGAGAAGCATACATTCTCCAAGAGGGATCGACCAACAGAAGATTCAAAGGCAATTGAAATTCTGGCAACCGTGGGAAACGTAGTCGGATGTGCCGCGAAACTCATCGATTCCAAAGCGTTACCCCTTATGCGAAGGAAGTGTGATGTAGAACAAGTTAGCAGAATGCATACATGGCATCAAGCGACGGATCACCCGACATTAAAAGGAAAACTGAATTTCTGCAACCGAGGGCATCGAAGTCGGATAGTCCGCGAAAAACACATCCATCCAAAGCGTTTACCGCCCTTTGCGTGAAGGAAGAGTTGTGGTTGTAGAACAAGTAGACAGAAGCAAACATGCTCAATAGGGATCCCCAGAAATTAAAAGGCAACTGAATTTCGGCAACCTGGGCATCTGATTTCAAGATGCCGCGAAACTCATCCAGACCAAAGCGTTACGCCCTTTGCGGAAGGAAGGCTGGATTTAGATCCCAAGTAGCAGAAAGCCATATACAGTGCATCTAGAGGGATCACCAGAAATTCAAAGGAAAACTGAAATTTTGGCAACCGGGTGCATCTAAGTCGGAATGCCGCGAAACTCACCGAGTCAAGCGTTTCGCCGTTTGCGGAAGAAAGTATGATGTAGAACAAGTAGCAGAAGCATACATGCTCAGAGGGATCACCCGAAATTCAAAGGCAACTGAATTTCGGCAACCGGGCAATCGAAGTCGGAATGCGCGAAACTCACCGAGTCAAAGCGTTTCGCCGTTTGCGGAAGAAAGTTATGATGTAGAACAAGTAGCAGAAGCATACATGCTCAAGAGGGATCACCCGAATTCAAAGGCAACTGAATTTCGGCAACGGGGCATCGAAGTCGGAATGCCGCGAAACTCACCGAGTCAAAGCGTTTCGCCGTTTGCGGAAGAAAGTATGATGTAGAACAAGTAGCAGAAGCATACATGCTCAAGAGGGATCACCCGAAATTCAAAGGCAACTGAATTTCGGCAAACGGGGCATCGAAGTCGGAATGCCGCGAAACTCACGAGTCAAAGCGTTTCGCCGTTTGCGGAAGAAAGT
>CM055348.1:683086-719448 GCA_029228515.1 Populus alba x Populus x berolinensis
TTGCCGAAAATCATTTGCCTTTGAATTTCGGGTGATCCCTCTTGAGCATGTATGCTTCTGCTACTTGTTCTACATCACACTTCTTCCGCAAACGGCGAAACGCTTTGACTCGGTGAGTTTCGCGGCATTCCGACTTCGATGCCCCGGTTGCCGAAATTCAGTTGCCTTTGAATTTCGGGTGATCCCTCTTGAGCATGTATGCTTCTGCTACTTGTTCTACATCACATTTCTTCCGCAAACGGCGAAACGCTTTGACTCGGTGAGTTTCGCGATTCCTTCGATTCCCGGTTGCCGAAATTCAGTTGCCTTTGAATTTCGGGTGATCCCTCTTGAGCATGTATGCTTCTGCTACTTGTTCTACATCACACTTCTTCCGCAAACGGCGAAACGCTTTGACTCGGTGAGTGAGTTCCGACTTCGATGCCCGGTTGCCGAAATTCAGTTGCCTTTGAATTTCGGGTGATCCCTCTTGAGCATGTATGCTTCTGCTACTTGTTCTACATCACACTTCTCTTCCGCAAACGGCGAAACGCTTTGACTCGGTGAGTTTCGCGGCATTCCGACTTCGAGCGGGCACCCGTAGCCATAATTCAGTTGCCTTTAAATTTCAGGTAAACCCTCTTGTGCTTGTAGACCTTCTGCTACTTGTTCTACATCATACTTGTTCTTCCAGCAAACCGCGAAACGCTTTGACTCAGTGAGTTTCGAGTCATTCCGACTCCGATGCAGACGCAGAGGTTGCCGAAAAATCAGTTGCCATCTGAATTTCGGGATGGATCCCTCTATGAGCATGTATGCTTCTGCGACTTGTTCTAACATCATACCTCTTTTTCCGCAAACGGCGAAACCTTTTTGACTTCGGTGAGTTTCGCGAAGCAATTTTCTATCTCGTATGTCCGGTTTGCCCGAAATTCAGTTGCCTTTTGAAATTTCGTGTGATCCCTCTTGAGCATGATATGGTTCTTCAACTTACAAAGTGTTCTACATCTATACTTCCTTCCGCGAATCTGCGAAACGCTTTGACTCGATGGAGTATCTCGGCATTGCCGAACTTCGTTGCCCCGGTAGCCTAAATTCAGTTGCCTTTAAATTTCGGGTGAGTACCCTCTGGAGCTTGTATGCTTCTGCTACTTGTTCTAACAACATACTTTTCTTCCGCAAACGGGACGAAACGCCTTTTGACTACGGCGAACTTTTCGTGGCATTCCGACTTCGATGCCCCGGTTGCCGAAATTCAGTTGCTTTTGTTCCATTTCTTGTGGTGATCCCTCTTGAGCATGGTTGCTATCTTGCTAAACTTGTTCGACAAGATCATACTTTCTTCCGCAAACGGGCGACACGCTTTCACTCGGTGGGAGTTTCCGCGACATTCCGACTTCGATGCCCCGGTTGCCGAAATTCAGTTGCCTTTGAATTTCGGGTGATCCCTCTTGAGCATGTATGCTTCTGCTACTTGTTCTACATCACACTTCCTTCCGCAAACGGCGAAACGCTTTGACTCGGTGGTTTCGCGGCATTCCGACTTCGATGCCCCGGTTGCCGAAATTCAGTTGCCTTTGAATTTCGGGTGATCCCTCTTGAGCATGTATGCTTCTGCTACTTGTTCTACATCAGACTTCCTTCCGCAAACGGCGAAACGCTTTGACTCGGTGAGTTTCGCGGCATTCCGACTTCGATGCCCGGTTGCCGAAATTCAGTTGCCTTTGAATTTCGGGTGATCCCTCTTGAGCATGTATGCTTCTGCTACTTGTTCTACATCACACTTCTTCCGCAAACGGCGAAACGCTTTGACTCGGTGAGTTTCGCGGCATTCCGACTTCGATGCCCCGGTTGCCGAAATTCAGTTGCCTTTGAATTTCGGGTGATCCCTCTTGAGCATGTATGCTTCTGCTACTTGTTCTCCACCACACTTCCTTCCGCAAAGGCGAAACGCTTTGACTCGGTGAGTTTCGCGGCATTCCGACTTCGATGCCCGGTTGCCGCAATTCAGTTGCCTTTGAATTTCGGGTTATCCCTCTTGAGCATGTATGCTTCTGCTACTTGATCTACATCACACTTCCTTCCGCAAACGGCGAAACGCTTTGACTCGGTGAGTTTCGCGGCATTCCGACTTGGATTCCCTGGTTGCCGAAATTCAGTTGCCTTTGAATTTCGGGTGATCCCTCTTGAGCATGTATGCTTCTGCTACTTGTTCTACATCACACTTCCTTCCGCAAACGGCGAAACGCTTTGACTCGGTGAGTTTCGCGGCATTCCGACTTCGATGCCCCGGTTGCCGAAATTCAGTTGCCTTTGAATTTCGGGTGATCCCTCTTGAGCATGTATGCTTCTGCTACTTGTTCTACATCACACTTCCTTCCTCAAACAACGAAACGCTTTGACTCGGTGACTTCTGCGGCATTCCGACTTCGATGCCCAGGTTGCCGAAATTTAGTTGCCTTTGAATTTCTGGTGATCCCTCTTGAGCATGTATTCTTCTGCTACTTGTTCTATATCACATTCTCTTCCGCAAACAGCGAAACGCTTTGACCCGGTGAGTTCCGACCTGGATTCCCCGGTTGCTGAAATTTAGTTGCCTTTGAATTTCTGGTGATCCCTCTTGAGCATGTATTCTTCTGCTACTTGTTCTATATCACATTCTCTTCCGCAAACAGCGAAACGCTTTGACTCGGTGAGTTTCGACATTCCGACTTCCCCGGTTGCTGAAATTTAGTTGCCTTTGAATTTCTGGTGATCCCTCTTGAGCATGTATTCTTCTGCTACTTGTTCTATATCACATTCTCTTCCGCAAACAGCAAAACGCTTTGACTCGGTGAGTTTCGCGGTATTCCGACTTCGATGCCCCGGTTGCCCAAATTCAGTTGCCTTTTAATTTCAGGTGATCCCTCTTGAGCATGTATGATTCTGCTACTTGTTCTACATCAGACTTCTTCCGCAAATGGCCAAACGCTTTGACTCCGTGAGTTTCGCGGCATTCCGACTTCGATGCCCCGGTTGCCGAAATTCAGTTGCCTTTGAATTTCTGGTGATCCCTCTTGAGCATGTATGCTTCTGCTACTTGTTCTACATCACACTTCCTTCCTCAAACAGCGAAACGCTTTCACTCGGTGACTTTTGCGGTATTCCGACCTCGATGCCCCGGTTGCCGAAATTAAGTTGCCTTTGAATTTGGGTGATCCCTCTTGAGCATGTATGCTTCTGCTACTTTTTCTACATCACACTTCCT
Source organism: Populus alba x Populus x berolinensis (assembly GCA_029228515.1). Classification (NCBI taxonomy): domain Eukaryota; kingdom Viridiplantae; phylum Streptophyta; class Magnoliopsida; order Malpighiales; family Salicaceae; genus Populus; species Populus alba x Populus x berolinensis. The sequence goes on from CM055348.1 coordinate 686,313, forward strand.
TCCGCAAACGGCGAAACGCTTTGACTCGGTGAGTTTCGCGGCATTCCGACTTCGATGCCCGGTTGCCGAAATTCAGTTGCCTTTGAATTTCGGGTGATCCCTCTTGAGCATGTATGCTTCTGCTACTTGTTCTACATCAGACTTCTTCCGCAAACGGCGAAACGCTTTGACTCGGTGAGTTTCGCGGCATTCCGACTTCGATGCCCGGTTGCCGAAATTCAGTTGCCTTTGAATTTCGGGTGATCCCTCTTGAGCATGTATGCTTCTGCTACTTGTTCTACATCACACTTCCTTCCGCAAACGGCGAAACGCTTTGACTCGGTGAGTTTCGCGGCATTCCGACTTCGATGCCCCGGTTGCCGAAATTCAGTTGCCTTTGAATTTCGGGTGATCCCTCTTGAGCATGTATGCTTCTGCTACTTGTTCTACATCACACTTCTTCCGCAAACGGCGAAACGCTTTGACTCGGTGAGTTTCGCGGCATTCCGACTTCGATGCCCCGGTTGCCGAAATTCAGTTGCCTTTGAATTTCGGGTGATCCCTCTTGAGCATGTATGCTTCTGCTACTTGTTCTACATCACACTTCTTCCGCAAACGCGAAACGCTTTGACTCGGTGAGTTTCGCGGCATTCCGACTTCGATGCCCCGGTTGCCGAAATTCAGTTGCCTTTGAATTTCGGGTGATCCCTCTTGAGCATGTATGCTTCTGCTACTTGTTCTACATCACACTTCCTTCCGCAAACGGCGAAACGCTTTGACTCGGTGAGTTTCGCGGCATTCCGACTTCGATGCCCCGGTTGCCGAAATTCAGTTGCCTTTGAATTTCGGGTGATCCCTCTTGAGCATGTATGCTTCTGCTACTTGTTCTACATCACACTTCCTTCCGCAAACGGCGAAACGCTTTGACTCGGTGAGTTTCGCGGCATTCCGACTTCGATGCCCCGGTTGCCGAAATTCAGTTGCCTTTGAATTTCGGGTGATCCCTCTTGAGCATGTATGCTTCTGCTACTTGTTCTACATCACACTTCCTTCCGCAAACGGCGAAACGCTTTGACTCGGTGAGTTTCGCGGCATTCCGACTTCGATGCCCCGGTTGCCGAAATTCAGTTGCCTTTGAATTTCGGGTGATCCCTCTTGAGCATGTATGCTTCTGCTACTTGTTCTACATCACACTTCCTTCCGCAAACGGCGAAACGCTTTGACTCGGTGAGTTTCGCGGCATTCCGACTTCGATGCCCCGGTTGCCGAAATTCAGTTGCCTTTGAATTTCGGGTGATCCCTCTTGAGCATGTATGCTTCTGCTACTTGTTCTACATCACACTTCTTCCGCAAACGGCGAAACGCTTTGACTCGGTGAGTTTCGCGGCATTCCGACTTCGATGCCCCGGTTGCCGAAATTCAGTTGCCTTTGAATTTCGGGTGATCCCTCTTGAGCATGTATGCTTCTGCTACTTGTTCTACATCACATTCTCTTCCGCAAACGGCGAAACGCTTTGACTCGGTGAGTTTCGCGACTTCGATTCCCCGGTTGCCGAAATTCAGTTGCCTTTGAATTTCGGGTGATCCCTCTTGAGCATGTATGCTTCTGCTACTTGTTCTACATCACACTTCTTCCGCAAACAGGCGAAACGCTTTGACTCGGTGAGTTTCGCGGCATTCCGACTTCGATGCCCCGGTTGCCGAAATTCAGTTGCCTTTGAATTTCGGGTGATCCCTCTTGAGCATGTATGCTTCTGCTACTTGTTCTACATCACACTTCCTTCCGCAAACGGCGAAACGCTTTGACTCGGTGAGTTTCGCGGCATTCCGACTTCGATGCCCCGGTTGCCGAAATTCAGTTGCCTTTGAATTTCGGGTGATCCCTCTTGAGCATGTATGCTTCTGCTACTTGTTCTACATCACACTTCTTCCGCAAACGGCGAAACGCTTTGACTCGGTGAGTTTCGCGGCATTCCGACTTCGATGCCCGGTTGCCGAAATTCAGTTGCCTTTGAATTTCGGGTGATCCCTCTTGAGCATGTATGCTTCTGCTACTTGTTCTACATCACACTTCTTCCGCAAACGGCGAAACGCTTTGACTCGGTGAGTTTCGCGGCATTCCGACTTCGATGCCCCGGTTGCCGAAATTCAGTTGCCTTTGAATTTCGGGTGATCCCTCTTGAGCATGTATGCTTCTGCTACTTGTTCTACATCACACTTCCTTCCGCAAACGCGAAACGCTTTGACTCGGTGAGTTTCGCGGCATTCCGACTTCGATGCCCCGGTTGCCGAAATTCAGTTGCCTTTGAATTTCGGGTGATCCCTCTTGAGCATGTATGCTTCTGCTACTTGTTCTACATCAGACTTCTTCCGCAAACGGCGAAACGCTTTGACTCGGTGAGTTTCGCGGCATTCCGACTTCGATGCCCCGGTTGCCGAAATTCAGTTGCCTTTGAATTTCGGGTGATCCCTCTTGAGCATGTATGCTTCTGCTACTTGTTCTACATCACACTTCTTCCGCAAACGGCGAAACGCTTTGACTCGGTGAGTTTCGCGGCATTCCGACTTCGATGCCCCGGTTGCCGAAATTCAGTTGCCTTTGAATTTCGGGTGATCCCTCTTGAGCATGTATGCTTCTGCTACTTGTTCTACATCACACTTCCTTCCGCAAACGGCGAAACGCTTTGACTCGGTGAGTTTCGCGGCATTCCGACTTCGATGCCCCGGTTGCCGAAATTCAGTTGCCTTTGAATTTCGGGTGATCCCTCTTGAGCATGTATGCTTCTGCTACTTGTTCTACATCACACTTCCTTCCGCAAACGGCGAAACGCTTTGACTCGGTGAGTTTCGCGGCATTCCGACTTCGATGCCCCGGTTGCCGAAATTCAGTTGCCTTTGAATTTCGGGTGATCCCTCTTGAGCATGTATGCTTCTGCTACTTGTTCTACATCACACTTCTTCCGCAAACGGCGAAACGCTTTGACTCGGTGAGTTTCGCGGCATTCCGACTTCGATGCCCCGGTTGCCGAAATTCAGTTGCCTTTGAATTTCGGGTGATCCCTCTTGAGCATGTATGCTTCTGCTACTTGTTCTACATCACACTTCCTTCCGCAAACGGCGAAACGCTTTGACTCGGTGAGTTTCGCGGCATTCCGACTTCGATGCCCCGGTTGCCGAAATTCAGTTGCCTTTGAATTTCGGGTGATCCCTCTTGAGCATGTATGCTTCTGCTACTTGTTCTACATCACACTTCCTTCCGCAAACGGCGAAACGCTTTGACTCGGTGAGTTTCGCGGCATTCCGACTTCGATGCCCCGGTTGCCGAAATTCAGTTGCCTTTGAATTTCGGGTGATCCCTCTTGAGCATGTATGCTTCTGCTACTTGTTCTACATCACACTTCCTTCCGCAAACGGCGAAACGCTTTGACTCGGTGAGTTTCGCGGCATTCCGACTTCGATGCCCCGGTTGCCGAAATTCAGTTGCCTTTGAATTTCGGGTGATCCCTCTTGAGCATGTATGCTTCTGCTACTTGTTCTACATCAGACTTCTTCCGCAAATGGCCAAACGCTTTGACTCGGTGAGTTTCGCGGCATTCCGACTTAGATGCCCCGGTTGCCGAAATTCAGTTGCCTTTGAATTTCGGGTGATCCCTCTTGAGCATGTATGCTTCTGCTACTTGTTCTACATCACACTTCCTTCCGCAAACGGCCAAACGCTTTGACTCGGTGAGTTTCGCGACCTTCGATTCCCCGGTTGCCGAAATTCAGTTGCCTTTGAATTTCGGGTGATCCCTCTTGAGCATGTATGCTTCTGCTACTTGTTCTACATCACACTTCCTTCCGCAAACAGCGAAACGCTTTGACTCGGTGAGTTTCGCGGCATTCCGACTTCGATGCCCCGGTTGCCGAAATTCAGTTGCCTTTGAATTTCGGGTGATCCCTCTTGAGCATGTATGCTTCTGCTACTTGTTCTACATCAGACTTCTTCCGCAAACGGCGAAACGCTTTGACTCGGTGAGTTTCGCGGCATTCCGACTTCGATGCCCCGGTTGCCGAAATTCAGTTGCCTTTGAATTTCGGGTGATCCCTCTTGAGCATGTATGCTTCTGCTACTTGTTCTACATCACACTTCTTCCGCAAACGGCGAAACGCTTTGACTCGGTGAGTTTCGCGGCATTCCGACTTCGATGCCCCGGTTGCCGAAATTCAGTTGCCTTTGAATTTCGGGTGATCCCTCTTGAGCATGTATGCTTCTGCTACTTGTTCTACATCACACTTCCTTCCGCAAACGGCGAAACGCTTTGACTCGGTGAGTTTCGCGGCATTCCGACTTCGATGCCCCGGTTGCCGAAATTCAGTTGCCTTTGAATTTCGGGTGATCCCTCTTGAGCATGTATGCTTCTGCTACTTGTTCTACATCAGACTTCCTTCCGCAAACGGCGAAACGCTTTGACTCGGTGAGTTTCGCGGCATTCCGACTTCGATGCCCGGTTGCCGAAATTCAGTTGCCTTTGAATTTCGGGTGATCCCTCTTGAGCATGTATGCTTCTGCTACTTGTTCTACATCAGACTTCTTCCGCAAACGGCGAAACGCTTTGACTCGGTGAGTTTCGCGGCATTCCGACTTCGATGCCCCGGTTGCCGAAATTCAGTTGCCTTTGAATTTCGGGTGATCCCTCTTGAGCATGTATGCTTCTGCTACTTGTTCTACATCAGACTTCTTCCGCAAACGGCGAAACGCTTTGACTCGGTGAGTTTCGCGGCATTCCGACTTCGATGCCCCGGTTGCCGAAATTCAGTTGCCTTTGAATTTCGGGTGATCCCTCTTGAGCATGTATGCTTCTGCTACTTGTTCTACATCACACTTCCTTCCGCAAACGGCGAAACGCTTTGACTCGGTGAGTTTCGCGGCATTCCGACTTCGATGCCCCGGTTGCCGAAATTCAGTTGCCTTTGAATTTCGGGTGATCCCTCTTGAGCATGTATGCTTCTGCTACTTGTTCTACATCACACTTCTTCCGCAAACGGCGAAACGCTTTGACTCGGTGAGTTTCGCGGCATTCCGACTTCGATGCCCCGGTTGCCGAAATTCAGTTGCCTTTGAATTTCGGGTGATCCCTCTTGAGCATGTATGCTTCTGCTACTTGTTCTACATCACACTTCTTCCGCAAACGGCGAAACGCTTTGACTCGGTGAGTTTCGCGGCATTCCGACTTCGATGCCCCGGTTGCCGAAATTCAGTTGCCTTTGAATTTCGGGTGATCCCTCTTGAGCATGTATGCTTCTGCTACTTGTTCTACATCACACTTCCTTCCGCAAACGGCGAAACGCTTTGACTCGGTGAGTTTCGCGGCATTCCGACTTCGATGCCCCGGTTGCCGAAATTCAGTTGCCTTTGAATTTCGGGTGATCCCTCTTGAGCATGTATGCTTCTGCTACTTGTTCTACATCAGACTTCCTTCCGCAAACGGCGAAACGCTTTGACTCGGTGAGTTTCGCGGCATTCCGACTTCGATGCCCCGGTTGCCGAAATTCAGTTGCCTTTGAATTTCGGGTGATCCCTCTTGAGCATGTATGCTTCTGCTACTTGTTCTACATCAGACTTCTTCCGCAAACGGCGAAACGCTTTGACTCGGTGAGTTTCGCGGCATTCCGACTTCGATGCCCCGGTTGCCGAAATTCAGTTGCCTTTGAATTTCGGGTGATCCCTCTTGAGCATGTATGCTTCTGCTACTTGTTCTACATCACACTTCCTTCCGCAAACGGCGAAACGCTTTGACTCGGTGAGTTTCGCGGCATTCCGACTTCGATGCCCCGGTTGCCGAAATTCAGTTGCCTTTGAATTTCGGGTGATCCCTCTTGAGCATGTATGCTTCTGCTACTTGTTCTACATCACACTTCCTTCCGCAAACGGCGAAACGCTTTGACTCGGTGAGTTTCGCGGCATTCCGACTTCGATGCCCCGGTTGCCGAAATTCAGTTGCCTTTGAATTTCGGGTGATCCCTCTTGAGCATGTATGCTTCTGCTACTTGTTCTACATCAGACTTCTTCCGCAAACGGCGAAACGCTTTGACTCGGTGAGTTTCGCGGCATTCCGACTTCGATGCCCCGGTTGCCGAAATTCAGTTGCCTTTGAATTTCGGGTGATCCCTCTTGAGCATGTATGCTTCTGCTACTTGTTCTACATCACACTTCTTCCGCAAACGGCGAAACGCTTTGACTCGGTGAGTTTCGCGGCATTCCGACTTCGATGCCCCGGTTGCCGAAATTCAGTTGCCTTTGAATTTCGGGTGATCCCTCTTGAGCATGTATGCTTCTGCTACTTGTTCTACATCACACTTCTTCCGCAAACGGCGAAACGCTTTGACTCGGTGAGTTTCGCGGCATTCCGACTTCGATGCCCCGGTTGCCGAAATTCAGTTGCCTTTGAATTTCGGGTGATCCCTCTTGAGCATGTATGCTTCTGCTACTTGTTCTACATCACACTTCTTCCGCAAACGGCGAAACGCTTTGACTCGGTGAGTTTCGCGGCATTCCGACTTCGATGCCCGGTTGCCGAAATTCAGTTGCCTTTGAATTTCGGGTGATCCCTCTTGAGCATGTATGCTTCTGCTACTTGTTCTACATCACACTTCTTCCGCAAACGGCGAAACGCTTTGACTCGGTGAGTTTCGCGGCATTCCGACTTCGATGCCCCGGTTGCCGAAATTCAGTTGCCTTTGAATTTCGGGTGATCCCTCTTGAGCATGTATGCTTCTGCTACTTGTTCTACATCAGACTTCTTCCGCAAACGGCGAAACGCTTTGACTCGGTGAGTTTCGCGGCATTCCGACTTCGATGCCCCGGTTGCCGAAATTCAGTTGCCTTTGAATTTCGGGTGATCCCTCTTGAGCATGTATGCTTCTGCTACTTGTTCTACATCAGACTTCCTTCCGCAAACGGCGAAACGCTTTGACTCGGTGAGTTTCGCGGCATTCCGACTTCGATGCCCCGGTTGCCGAAATTCAGTTGCCTTTGAATTTCGGGTGATCCCTCTTGAGCATGTATGCTTCTGCTACTTGTTCTACATCACACTTCCTTCCGCAAACGGCGAAACGCTTTGACTCGGTGAGTTTCGCGGCATTCCGACTTCGATGCCCCGGTTGCCGAAATTCAGTTGCCTTTGAATTTCGGGTGATCCCTCTTGAGCATGTATGCTTCTGCTACTTGTTCTACATCACACTTCCTTCCGCAAACGGCGAAACGCTTTGACTCGGTGAGTTTCGCGGCATTCCGACTTCGATGCCCCGGTTGCCGAAATTCAGTTGCCTTTGAATTTCGGGTGATCCCTCTTGAGCATGTATGCTTCTGCTACTTGTTCTACATCACACTTCTTCCGCAAACGGCGAAACGCTTTGACTCGGTGAGTTTCGCGGCATTCCGACTTCGATGCCCCGGTTGCCGAAATTCAGTTGCCTTTGAATTTCGGGTGATCCCTCTTGAGCATGTATGCTTCTGCTACTTGTTCTACATCACACTTCCTTCCGCAAACGGCGAAACGCTTTGACTCGGTGAGTTTCGCGGCATTCCGACTTCGATGCCCCGGTTGCCGAAATTCAGTTGCCTTTGAATTTCGGGTGATCCCTCTTGAGCATGTATGCTTCTGCTACTTGTTCTACATCACACTTCCTTCCGCAAACGGCGAAACGCTTTGACTCGGTGAGTTTCGCGGCATTCCGACTTCGATGCCCCGGTTGCCGAAATTCAGTTGCCTTTGAATTTCGGGTGATCCCTCTTGAGCATGTATGCTTCTGCTACTTGTTCTACATCACACTTCTTCCGCAAACGGCGAAACGCTTTGACTCGGTGAGTTTCGCGGCATTCCGACTTCGATGCCCCGGTTGCCGAAATTCAGTTGCCTTTGAATTTCGGGTGATCCCTCTTGAGCATGTATGCTTCTGCTACTTGTTCTACATCACACTTCCTTCCGCAAACGGCGAAACGCTTTGACTCGGTGAGTTTCGCGGCATTCCGACTTCGATGCCCCGGTTGCCGAAATTCAGTTGCCTTTGAATTTCGGGTGATCCCTCTTGAGCATGTATGCTTCTGCTACTTGTTCTACATCACACTTCCTTCCGCAAACGGCGAAACGCTTTGACTCGGTGAGTTTCGCGGCATTCCGACTTCGATGCCCCGGTTGCCGAAATTCAGTTGCCTTTGAATTTCGGGTGATCCCTCTTGAGCATGTATGCTTCTGCTACTTGTTCTACATCACACTTCCTTCCGCAAACGGCGAAACGCTTTGACTCGGTGAGTTTCGCGGCATTCCGACTTCGATGCCCCGGTTGCCGAAATTCAGTTGCCTTTGAATTTCGGGTGATCCCTCTTGAGCATGTATGCTTCTGCTACTTGTTCTACATCACACTTCCTTCCGCAAACGGCGAAACGCTTTGACTCGGTGAGTTTCGCGGCATTCCGACTTCGATGCCCCGGTTGCCGAAATTCAGTTGCCTTTGAATTTCGGGTGATCCCTCTTGAGCATGTATGCTTCTGCTACTTGTTCTACATCACACTTCTTCCGCAAACGGCGAAACGCTTTGACTCGGTGAGTTTCGCGGCATTCCGACTTCGATGCCCCGGTTGCCGAAATTCAGTTGCCTTTGAATTTCGGGTGATCCCTCTTGAGCATGTATGCTTCTGCTACTTGTTCTACATCACACTTCTTCCGCAAACGGCGAAACGCTTTGACTCGGTGAGTTTCGCGGCATTCCGACTTCGATGCCCCGGTTGCCGAAATTCAGTTGCCTTTGAATTTCGGGTGATCCCTCTTGAGCATGTATGCTTCTGCTACTTGTTCTACATCACACTTCCTTCCGCAAACGGCGAAACGCTTTGACTCGGTGAGTTTCGCGGCATTCCGACTTCGATGCCCCGGTTGCCGAAATTCAGTTGCCTTTGAATTTCGGGTGATCCCTCTTGAGCATGTATGCTTCTGCTACTTGTTCTACATCACACTTCTTCCGCAAACGGCGAAACGCTTTGACTCGGTGAGTTTCGCGGCATTCCGACTTCGATGCCCGGTTGCCGAAATTCAGTTGCCTTTGAATTTCGGGTGATCCCTCTTGAGCATGTATGCTTCTGCTACTTGTTCTACATCACACTTCCTTCCGCAAACGGCGAAACGCTTTGACTCGGTGAGTTTCGCGGCATTCCGACTTCGATGCCCCGGTTGCCGAAATTCAGTTGCCTTTGAATTTCGGGTGATCCCTCTTGAGCATGTATGCTTCTGCTACTTGTTCTACATCACACTTCTTCCGCAAACGGCGAAACGCTTTGACTCGGTGAGTTTCGCGGCATTCCGACTTCGATGCCCCGGTTGCCGAAATTCAGTTGCCTTTGAATTTCGGGTGATCCCTCTTGAGCATGTATGCTTCTGCTACTTGTTCTACATCACACTTCTTCCGCAAACGGCGAAACGCTTTGACTCGGTGAGTTTCGCGGCATTCCGACTTCGATGCCCCGGTTGCCGAAATTCAGTTGCCTTTGAATTTCGGGTGATCCCTCTTGAGCATGTATGCTTCTGCTACTTGTTCTACATCACACTTCCTTCCGCAAACGGCGAAACGCTTTGACTCGGTGAGTTTCGCGGCATTCCGACTTCGATGCCCGGTTGCCGAAATTCAGTTGCCTTTGAATTTCGGGTGATCCCTCTTGAGCATGTATGCTTCTGCTACTTGTTCTACATCACACTTCCTTCCGCAAACGGCGAAACGCTTTGACTCGGTGAGTTTCGCGGCATTCCGACTTCGATGCCCCGGTTGCCGAAATTCAGTTGCCTTTGAATTTCGGGTGATCCCTCTTGAGCATGTATGCTTCTGCTACTTGTTCTACATCACACTTCCTTCCGCAAACGGCGAAACGCTTTGACTCGGTGAGTTTCGCGGCATTCCGACTTCGATGCCCCGGTTGCCGAAATTCAGTTGCCTTTGAATTTCGGGTGATCCCTCTTGAGCATGTATGCTTCTGCTACTTGTTCTACATCACACTTCTTCCGCAAACGGCGAAACGCTTTGACTCGGTGAGTTTCGCGGCATTCCGACTTCGATGCCCCGGTTGCCGAAATTCAGTTGCCTTTGAATTTCGGGTGATCCCTCTTGAGCATGTATGCTTCTGCTACTTGTTCTACATCACACTTCTTCCGCAAACGGCGAAACGCTTTGACTCGGTGAGTTTCGCGGCATTCCGACTTCGATGCCCCGGTTGCCGAAATTCAGTTGCCTTTGAATTTCGGGTGATCCCTCTTGAGCATGTATGCTTCTGCTACTTGTTCTACATCACACTTCTTCCGCAAACGGCGAAACGCTTTGACTCGGTGAGTTTCGCGGCATTCCGACTTCGATGCCCCGGTTGCCGAAATTCAGTTGCCTTTGAATTTCGGGTGATCCCTCTTGAGCATGTATGCTTCTGCTACTTGTTCTACATCACACTTCTTCCGCAAACGGCGAAACGCTTTGACTCGGTGAGTTTCGCGGCATTCCGACTTCGATGCCCCGGTTGCCGAAATTCAGTTGCCTTTGAATTTCGGGTGATCCCTCTTGAGCATGTATGCTTCTGCTACTTGTTCTACATCACACTTCTTCCGCAAACGGCGAAACGCTTTGACTCGGTGAGTTTCGCGGCATTCCGACTTCGATGCCCCGGTTGCCGAAATTCAGTTGCCTTTGAATTTCGGGTGATCCCTCTTGAGCATGTATGCTTCTGCTACTTGTTCTACATCAGACTTCTTCCGCAAACGGCGAAACGCTTTGACTCGGTGAGTTTCGCGGCATTCCGACTTCGATGCCCCGGTTGCCGAAATTCAGTTGCCTTTGAATTTCGGGTGATCCCTCTTGAGCATGTATGCTTCTGCTACTTGTTCTACATCAGACTTCTTCCGCAAACGGCGAAACGCTTTGACTCGGTGAGTTTCGCGGCATTCCGACTTCGATGCCCCGGTTGCCGAAATTCAGTTGCCTTTGAATTTCGGGTGATCCCTCTTGAGCATGTATGCTTCTGCTACTTGTTCTACATCAGACTTCCTTCCGCAAACGGCGAAACGCTTTGACTCGGTGAGTTTCGCGGCATTCCGACTTCGATGCCCCGGTTGCCGAAATTCAGTTGCCTTTGAATTTCGGGTGATCCCTCTTGAGCATGTATGCTTCTGCTACTTGTTCTACATCACACTTCTTCCGCAAACGGCGAAACGCTTTGACTCGGTGAGTTTCGCGGCATTCCGACTTCGATGCCCCGGTTGCCGAAATTCAGTTGCCTTTGAATTTCGGGTGATCCCTCTTGAGCATGTATGCTTCTGCTACTTGTTCTACATCACACTTCTTCCGCAAACGGCGAAACGCTTTGACTCGGTGAGTTTCGCGGCATTCCGACTTCGATGCCCCGGTTGCCGAAATTCAGTTGCCTTTGAATTTCGGGTGATCCCTCTTGAGCATGTATGCTTCTGCTACTTGTTCTACATCACACTTCTTCCGCAAACGGCGAAACGCTTTGACTCGGTGAGTTTCGCGGCATTCCGACTTCGATGCCCCGGTTGCCGAAATTCAGTTGCCTTTGAATTTCGGGTGATCCCTCTTGAGCATGTATGCTTCTGCTACTTGTTCTACATCACACTTCTTCCGCAAACGGCGAAACGCTTTGACTCGGTGAGTTTCGCGGCATTCCGACTTCGATGCCCCGGTTGCCGAAATTCAGTTGCCTTTGAATTTCGGGTGATCCCTCTTGAGCATGTATGCTTCTGCTACTTGTTCTACATCACACTTCTTCCGCAAACGGCGAAACGCTTTGACTCGGTGAGTTTCGCGGCATTCCGACTTCGATGCCCGGTTGCCGAAATTCAGTTGCCTTTGAATTTCGGGTGATCCCTCTTGAGCATGTATGCTTCTGCTACTTGTTCTACATCACACTTCCTTCCGCAAACGGCGAAACGCTTTGACTCGGTGAGTTTCGCGGCATTCCGACTTCGATGCCCCGGTTGCCGAAATTCAGTTGCCTTTGAATTTCGGGTGATCCCTCTTGAGCATGTATGCTTCTGCTACTTGTTCTACATCAGACTTCTTCCGCAAACGGCGAAACGCTTTGACTCGGTGAGTTTCGCGGCATTCCGACTTCGATGCCCCGGTTGCCGAAATTCAGTTGCCTTTGAATTTCGGGTGATCCCTCTTGAGCATGTATGCTTCTGCTACTTGTTCTACATCACACTTCTTCCGCAAACGGCGAAACGCTTTGACTCGGTGAGTTTCGCGGCATTCCGACTTCGATGCCCCGGTTGCCGAAATTCAGTTGCCTTTGAATTTCGGGTGATCCCTCTTGAGCATGTATGCTTCTGCTACTTGTTCTACATCACACTTCTTCCGCAAACGGCGAAACGCTTTGACTCGGTGAGTTTCGCGGCATTCCGACTTCGATGCCCCGGTTGCCGAAATTCAGTTGCCTTTGAATTTCGGGTGATCCCTCTTGAGCATGTATGCTTCTGCTACTTGTTCTACATCACACTTCTTCCGCAAACGGCGAAACGCTTTGACTCGGTGAGTTTCGCGGCATTCCGACTTCGATGCCCCGGTTGCCGAAATTCAGTTGCCTTTGAATTTCGGGTGATCCCTCTTGAGCATGTATGCTTCTGCTACTTGTTCTACATCACACTTCTTCCGCAAACGGCGAAACGCTTTGACTCGGTGAGTTTCGCGGCATTCCGACTTCGATGCCCCGGTTGCCGAAATTCAGTTGCCTTTGAATTTCGGGTGATCCCTCTTGAGCATGTATGCTTCTGCTACTTGTTCTACATCAGACTTCTTCCGCAAACGGCGAAACGCTTTGACTCGGTGAGTTTCGCGGCATTCCGACTTCGATGCCCCGGTTGCCGAAATTCAGTTGCCTTTGAATTTCGGGTGATCCCTCTTGAGCATGTATGCTTCTGCTACTTGTTCTACATCACACTTCCTTCCGCAAACGGCGAAACGCTTTGACTCGGTGAGTTTCGCGGCATTCCGACTTCGATGCCCCGGTTGCCGAAATTCAGTTGCCTTTGAATTTCGGGTGATCCCTCTTGAGCATGTATGCTTCTGCTACTTGTTCTACATCACACTTCCTTCCGCAAACGGCGAAACGCTTTGACTCGGTGAGTTTCGCGGCATTCCGACTTCGATGCCCCGGTTGCCGAAATTCAGTTGCCTTTGAATTTCGGGTGATCCCTCTTGAGCATGTATGCTTCTGCTACTTGTTCTACATCACACTTCTTCCGCAAACGGCGAAACGCTTTGACTCGGTGAGTTTCGCGGCATTCCGACTTCGATGCCCCGGTTGCCGAAATTCAGTTGCCTTTGAATTTCGGGTGATCCCTCTTGAGCATGTATGCTTCTGCTACTTGTTCTACATCAGACTTCTTCCGCAAACGGCGAAACGCTTTGACTCGGTGAGTTTCGCGGCATTCCGACTTCGATGCCCCGGTTGCCGAAATTCAGTTGCCTTTGAATTTCGGGTGATCCCTCTTGAGCATGTATGCTTCTGCTACTTGTTCTACATCACACTTTCTTCCGCAAACGGCGAAACGCTTTGACTCGGTGAGTTTCGCGGCATTCCGACTTCGATGCCCCGGTTGCCGAAATTCAGTTGCCTTTGAATTTCGGGTGATCCCTCTTGAGCATGTATGCTTCTGCTACTTGTTCTACATCACACTTCTTCCGCAAACGGCGAAACGCTTTGACTCGGTGAGTTTCGCGGCATTCCGACTTCGATGCCCCGGTTGCCGAAATTCAGTTGCCTTTGAATTTCGGGTGATCCCTCTTGAGCATGTATGCTTCTGCTACTTGTTCTACATCACACTTCTTCCGCAAACGGCGAAACGCTTTGACTCGGTGAGTTTCGCGGCATTCCGACTTCGATGCCCCGGTTGCCGAAATTCAGTTGCCTTTGAATTTCGGGTGATCCCTCTTGAGCATGTATGCTTCTGCTACTTGTTCTACATCAGACTTCTTCCGCAAACGGCGAAACGCTTTGACTCGGTGAGTTTCGCGGCATTCCGACTTCGATGCCCCGGTTGCCGAAATTCAGTTGCCTTTGAATTTCGGGTGATCCCTCTTGAGCATGTATGCTTCTGCTACTTGTTCTACATCACACTTCTTCCGCAAACGGCGAAACGCTTTGACTCGGTGAGTTTCGCGGCATTCCGACTTCGATGCCCCGGTTGCCGAAATTCAGTTGCCTTTGAATTTCGGGTGATCCCTCTTGAGCATGTATGCTTCTGCTACTTGTTCTACATCACACTTCTTCCGCAAACGGCGAAACGCTTTGACTCGGTGAGTTTCGCGGCATTCCGACTTCGATGCCCCGGTTGCCGAAATTCAGTTGCCTTTGAATTTCGGGTGATCCCTCTTGAGCATGTATGCTTCTGCTACTTGTTCTACATCAGACTTCTTCCGCAAACGGCGAAACGCTTTGACTCGGTGAGTTTCGCGGCATTCCGACTTCGATGCCCCGGTTGCCGAAATTCAGTTGCCTTTGAATTTCGGGTGATCCCTCTTGAGCATGTATGCTTCTGCTACTTGTTCTACATCACACTTCTTCCGCAAACGGCGAAACGCTTTGACTCGGTGAGTTTCGCGGCATTCCGACTTCGATGCCCCGGTTGCCGAAATTCAGTTGCCTTTGAATTTCGGGTGATCCCTCTTGAGCATGTATGCTTCTGCTACTTGTTCTACATCACACTTCTTCCGCAAACGGCGAAACGCTTTGACTCGGTGAGTTTCGCGGCATTCCGACTTCGATGCCCCGGTTGCCGAAATTCAGTTGCCTTTGAATTTCGGGTGATCCCTCTTGAGCATGTATGCTTCTGCTACTTGTTCTACATCACACTTCTTCCGCAAACGGCGAAACGCTTTGACTCGGTGAGTTTCGCGGCATTCCGACTTCGATGCCCCGGTTGCCGAAATTCAGTTGCCTTTGAATTTCGGGTGATCCCTCTTGAGCATGTATGCTTCTGCTACTTGTTCTACATCACACTTCTTCCGCAAACGGCGAAACGCTTTGACTCGGTGAGTTTCGCGGCATTCCGACTTCGATGCCCCGGTTGCCGAAATTCAGTTGCCTTTGAATTTCGGGTGATCCCTCTTGAGCATGTATGCTTCTGCTACTTGTTCTACATCAGACTTCTTCCGCAAACGGCGAAACGCTTTGACTCGGTGAGTTTCGCGGCATTCCGACTTCGATGCCCGGTTGCCGAAATTCAGTTGCCTTTGAATTTCGGGTGATCCCTCTTGAGCATGTATGCTTCTGCTACTTGTTCTACATCAGACTTCTTCCGCAAACGGCGAAACGCTTTGACTCGGTGAGTTTCGCGGCATTCCGACTTCGATGCCCCGGTTGCCGAAATTCAGTTGCCTTTGAATTTCGGGTGATCCCTCTTGAGCATGTATGCTTCTGCTACTTGTTCTACATCACACTTCCTTCCGCAAACGGCGAAACGCTTTGACTCGGTGAGTTTCGCGGCATTCCGACTTCGATGCCCCGGTTGCCGAAATTCAGTTGCCTTTGAATTTCGGGTGATCCCTCTTGAGCATGTATGCTTCTGCTACTTGTTCTACATCACACTTCTTCCGCAAACGGCGAAACGCTTTGACTCGGTGAGTTTCGCGGCATTCCGACTTCGATGCCCCGGTTGCCGAAATTCAGTTGCCTTTGAATTTCGGGTGATCCCTCTTGAGCATGTATGCTTCTGCTACTTGTTCTACATCACACTTCCTTCCGCAAACGGCGAAACGCTTTGACTCGGTGAGTTTCGCGGCATTCCGACTTCGATGCCCCGGTTGCCGAAATTCAGTTGCCTTTGAATTTCGGGTGATCCCTCTTGAGCATGTATGCTTCTGCTACTTGTTCTACATCACACTTCTTCCGCAAACGGCGAAACGCTTTGACTCGGTGAGTTTCGCGGCATTCCGACTTCGATGCCCCGGTTGCCGAAATTCAGTTGCCTTTGAATTTCGGGTGATCCCTCTTGAGCATGTATGCTTCTGCTACTTGTTCTACATCACACTTCTTCCGCAAACGGCGAAACGCTTTGACTCGGTGAGTTTCGCGGCATTCCGACTTCGATGCCCCGGTTGCCGAAATTCAGTTGCCTTTGAATTTCGGGTGATCCCTCTTGAGCATGTATGCTTCTGCTACTTGTTCTACATCACACTTCTTCCGCAAACGGCGAAACGCTTTGACTCGGTGAGTTTCGCGGCATTCCGACTTCGATGCCCCGGTTGCCGAAATTCAGTTGCCTTTGAATTTCGGGTGATCCCTCTTGAGCATGTATGCTTCTGCTACTTGTTCTACATCACACTTCCTTCCGCAAACGGCGAAACGCTTTGACTCGGTGAGTTTCGCGGCATTCCGACTTCGATGCCCCGGTTGCCGAAATTCAGTTGCCTTTGAATTTCGGGTGATCCCTCTTGAGCATGTATGCTTCTGCTACTTGTTCTACATCAGACTTCTTCCGCAAACGGCGAAACGCTTTGACTCGGTGAGTTTCGCGGCATTCCGACTTCGATGCCCCGGTTGCCGAAATTCAGTTGCCTTTGAATTTCGGGTGATCCCTCTTGAGCATGTATGCTTCTGCTACTTGTTCTACATCACACTTCCTTCCGCAAACGGCGAAACGCTTTGACTCGGTGAGTTTCGCGGCATTCCGACTTCGATGCCCCGGTTGCCGAAATTCAGTTGCCTTTGAATTTCGGGTGATCCCTCTTGAGCATGTATGCTTCTGCTACTTGTTCTACATCACACTTCTTCCGCAAACGGCGAAACGCTTTGACTCGGTGAGTTTCGCGGCATTCCGACTTCGATGCCCCGGTTGCCGAAATTCAGTTGCCTTTGAATTTCGGGTGATCCCTCTTGAGCATGTATGCTTCTGCTACTTGTTCTACATCAGACTTCTTCCGCAAACGGCGAAACGCTTTGACTCGGTGAGTTTCGCGGCATTCCGACTTCGATGCCCCGGTTGCCGAAATTCAGTTGCCTTTGAATTTCGGGTGATCCCTCTTGAGCATGTATGCTTCTGCTACTTGTTCTACATCACACTTCCTTCCGCAAACGGCGAAACGCTTTGACTCGGTGAGTTTCGCGGCATTCCGACTTCGATGCCCCGGTTGCCGAAATTCAGTTGCCTTTGAATTTCGGGTGATCCCTCTTGAGCATGTATGCTTCTGCTACTTGTTCTACATCACACTTCCTTCCGCAAACGGCGAAACGCTTTGACTCGGTGAGTTTCGCGGCATTCCGACTTCGATGCCCCGGTTGCCGAAATTCAGTTGCCTTTGAATTTCGGGTGATCCCTCTTGAGCATGTATGCTTCTGCTACTTGTTCTACATCAGACTTCTTCCGCAAACGGCGAAACGCTTTGACTCGGTGAGTTTCGCGGCATTCCGACTTCGATGCCCCGGTTGCCGAAATTCAGTTGCCTTTGAATTTCGGGTGATCCCTCTTGAGCATGTATGCTTCTGCTACTTGTTCTACATCAGACTTCTTCCGCAAACGGCGAAACGCTTTGACTCGGTGAGTTTCGCGGCATTCCGACTTCGATGCCCCGGTTGCCGAAATTCAGTTGCCTTTGAATTTCGGGTGATCCCTCTTGAGCATGTATGCTTCTGCTACTTGTTCTACATCACACTTCTTCCGCAAACGGCGAAACGCTTTGACTCGGTGAGTTTCGCGGCATTCCGACTTCGATGCCCCGGTTGCCGAAATTCAGTTGCCTTTGAATTTCGGGTGATCCCTCTTGAGCATGTATGCTTCTGCTACTTGTTCTACATCACACTTCCTTCCGCAAACGGCGAAACGCTTTGACTCGGTGAGTTTCGCGGCATTCCGACTTCGATGCCCCGGTTGCCGAAATTCAGTTGCCTTTGAATTTCGGGTGATCCCTCTTGAGCATGTATGCTTCTGCTACTTGTTCTACATCACACTTCCTTCCGCAAACGGCGAAACGCTTTGACTCGGTGAGTTTCGCGGCATTCCGACTTCGATGCCCCGGTTGCCGAAATTCAGTTGCCTTTGAATTTCGGGTGATCCCTCTTGAGCATGTATGCTTCTGCTACTTGTTCTACATCACACTTTCTTCCGCAAACGGCGAAACGCTTTGACTCGGTGAGTTTCGCGGCATTCCGACTTCGATGCCCCGGTTGCCGAAATTCAGTTGCCTTTGAATTTCGGGTGATCCCTCTTGAGCATGTATGCTTCTGCTACTTGTTCTACATCAGACTTCTTCCGCAAACGGCGAAACGCTTTGACTCGGTGAGTTTCGCGGCATTCCGACTTCGATGCCCCGGTTGCCGAAATTCAGTTGCCTTTGAATTTCGGGTGATCCCTCTTGAGCATGTATGCTTCTGCTACTTGTTCTACATCACACTTCTTCCGCAAACGGCGAAACGCTTTGACTCGGTGAGTTTCGCGGCATTCCGACTTCGATGCCCCGGTTGCCGAAATTCAGTTGCCTTTGAATTTCGGGTGATCCCTCTTGAGCATGTATGCTTCTGCTACTTGTTCTACATCAGACTTCTTCCGCAAACGGCGAAACGCTTTGACTCGGTGAGTTTCGCGGCATTCCGACTTCGATGCCCCGGTTGCCGAAATTCAGTTGCCTTTGAATTTCGGGTGATCCCTCTTGAGCATGTATGCTTCTGCTACTTGTTCTACATCACACTTCTTCCGCAAACGGCGAAACGCTTTGACTCGGTGAGTTTCGCGGCATTCCGACTTCGATGCCCCGGTTGCCGAAATTCAGTTGCCTTTGAATTTCGGGTGATCCCTCTTGAGCATGTATGCTTCTGCTACTTGTTCTACATCACACTTCCTTCCGCAAACGGCGAAACGCTTTGACTCGGTGAGTTTCGCGGCATTCCGACTTCGATGCCCCGGTTGCCGAAATTCAGTTGCCTTTGAATTTCGGGTGATCCCTCTTGAGCATGTATGCTTCTGCTACTTGTTCTACATCACACTTCTTCCGCAAACGGCGAAACGCTTTGACTCGGTGAGTTTCGCGGCATTCCGACTTCGATGCCCCGGTTGCCGAAATTCAGTTGCCTTTGAATTTCGGGTGATCCCTCTTGAGCATGTATGCTTCTGCTACTTGTTCTACATCACACTTCCTTCCGCAAACGGCGAAACGCTTTGACTCGGTGAGTTTCGCGGCATTCCGACTTCGATGCCCCGGTTGCCGAAATTCAGTTGCCTTTGAATTTCGGGTGATCCCTCTTGAGCATGTATGCTTCTGCTACTTGTTCTACATCACACTTCCTTCCGCAAACGGCGAAACGCTTTGACTCGGTGAGTTTCGCGGCATTCCGACTTCGATGCCCCGGTTGCCGAAATTCAGTTGCCTTTGAATTTCGGGTGATCCCTCTTGAGCATGTATGCTTCTGCTACTTGTTCTACATCACACTTCTTCCGCAAACGGCGAAACGCTTTGACTCGGTGAGTTTCGCGGCATTCCGACTTCGATGCCCCGGTTGCCGAAATTCAGTTGCCTTTGAATTTCGGGTGATCCCTCTTGAGCATGTATGCTTCTGCTACTTGTTCTACATCACACTTCTTCCGCAAACGGCGAAACGCTTTGACTCGGTGAGTTTCGCGGCATTCCGACTTCGATGCCCCGGTTGCCGAAATTCAGTTGCCTTTGAATTTCGGGTGATCCCTCTTGAGCATGTATGCTTCTGCTACTTGTTCTACATCACACTTCTTCCGCAAACGGCGAAACGCTTTGACTCGGTGAGTTTCGCGGCATTCCGACTTCGATGCCCCGGTTGCCGAAATTCAGTTGCCTTTGAATTTCGGGTGATCCCTCTTGAGCATGTATGCTTCTGCTACTTGTTCTACATCACACTTCCTTCCGCAAACGGCGAAACGCTTTGACTCGGTGAGTTTCGCGGCATTCCGACTTCGATGCCCCGGTTGCCGAAATTCAGTTGCCTTTGAATTTCGGGTGATCCCTCTTGAGCATGTATGCTTCTGCTACTTGTTCTACATCACACTTCTTCCGCAAACGGCGAAACGCTTTGACTCGGTGAGTTTCGCGGCATTCCGACTTCGATGCCCCGGTTGCCGAAATTCAGTTGCCTTTGAATTTCGGGTGATCCCTCTTGAGCATGTATGCTTCTGCTACTTGTTCTACATCACACTTCTTCCGCAAACGGCGAAACGCTTTGACTCGGTGAGTTTCGCGGCATTCCGACTTCGATGCCCCGGTTGCCGAAATTCAGTTGCCTTTGAATTTCGGGTGATCCCTCTTGAGCATGTATGCTTCTGCTACTTGTTCTACATCACACTTCTTCCGCAAACGGCGAAACGCTTTGACTCGGTGAGTTTCGCGGCATTCCGACTTCGATGCCCCGGTTGCCGAAATTCAGTTGCCTTTGAATTTCGGGTGATCCCTCTTGAGCATGTATGCTTCTGCTACTTGTTCTACATCACACTTCCTTCCGCAAACGGCGAAACGCTTTGACTCGGTGAGTTTCGCGGCATTCCGACTTCGATGCCCCGGTTGCCGAAATTCAGTTGCCTTTGAATTTCGGGTGATCCCTCTTGAGCATGTATGCTTCTGCTACTTGTTCTACATCACACTTCTTCCGCAAACGGCGAAACGCTTTGACTCGGTGAGTTTCGCGGCATTCCGACTTCGATGCCCCGGTTGCCGAAATTCAGTTGCCTTTGAATTTCGGGTGATCCCTCTTGAGCATGTATGCTTCTGCTACTTGTTCTACATCACACTTCCTTCCGCAAACGGCGAAACGCTTTGACTCGGTGAGTTTCGCGGCATTCCGACTTCGATGCCCCGGTTGCCGAAATTCAGTTGCCTTTGAATTTCGGGTGATCCCTCTTGAGCATGTATGCTTCTGCTACTTGTTCTACATCACACTTCCTTCCGCAAACGGCGAAACGCTTTGACTCGGTGAGTTTCGCGGCATTCCGACTTCGATGCCCCGGTTGCCGAAATTCAGTTGCCTTTGAATTTCGGGTGATCCCTCTTGAGCATGTATGCTTCTGCTACTTGTTCTACATCACACTTCCTTCCGCAAACGGCGAAACGCTTTGACTCGGTGAGTTTCGCGGCATTCCGACTTCGATGCCCCGGTTGCCGAAATTCAGTTGCCTTTGAATTTCGGGTGATCCCTCTTGAGCATGTATGCTTCTGCTACTTGTTCTACATCACACTTCCTTCCGCAAACGGCGAAACGCTTTGACTCGGTGAGTTTCGCGGCATTCCGACTTCGATGCCCCGGTTGCCGAAATTCAGTTGCCTTTGAATTTCGGGTGATCCCTCTTGAGCATGTATGCTTCTGCTACTTGTTCTACATCAGACTTCTTCCGCAAACGGCGAAACGCTTTGACTCGGTGAGTTTCGCGGCATTCCGACTTCGATGCCCCGGTTGCCGAAATTCAGTTGCCTTTGAATTTCGGGTGATCCCTCTTGAGCATGTATGCTTCTGCTACTTGTTCTACATCAGACTTCTTCCGCAAACGGCGAAACGCTTTGACTCGGTGAGTTTCGCGGCATTCCGACTTCGATGCCCCGGTTGCCGAAATTCAGTTGCCTTTGAATTTCGGGTGATCCCTCTTGAGCATGTATGCTTCTGCTACTTGTTCTACATCACACTTCCTTCCGCAAACGGCGAAACGCTTTGACTCGGTGAGTTTCGCGGCATTCCGACTTCGATGCCCCGGTTGCCGAAATTCAGTTGCCTTTGAATTTCGGGTGATCCCTCTTGAGCATGTATGCTTCTGCTACTTGTTCTACATCACACTTCTTCCGCAAACGGCGAAACGCTTTGACTCGGTGAGTTTCGCGGCATTCCGACTTCGATGCCCCGGTTGCCGAAATTCAGTTGCCTTTGAATTTCGGGTGATCCCTCTTGAGCATGTATGCTTCTGCTACTTGTTCTACATCACACTTCTTCCGCAAACGGCGAAACGCTTTGACTCGGTGAGTTTCGCGGCATTCCGACTTCGATGCCCGGTTGCCGAAATTCAGTTGCCTTTGAATTTCGGGTGATCCCTCTTGAGCATGTATGCTTCTGCTACTTGTTCTACATCACACTTCTTCCGCAAACGGCGAAACGCTTTGACTCGGTGAGTTTCGCGGCATTCCGACTTCGATGCCCCGGTTGCCGAAATTCAGTTGCCTTTGAATTTCGGGTGATCCCTCTTGAGCATGTATGCTTCTGCTACTTGTTCTACATCACACTTCCTTCCGCAAACGGCGAAACGCTTTGACTCGGTGAGTTTCGCGGCATTCCGACTTCGATGCCCCGGTTGCCGAAATTCAGTTGCCTTTGAATTTCGGGTGATCCCTCTTGAGCATGTATGCTTCTGCTACTTGTTCTACATCACACTTCCTTCCGCAAACGGCGAAACGCTTTGACTCGGTGAGTTTCGCGGCATTCCGACTTCGATGCCCCGGTTGCCGAAATTCAGTTGCCTTTGAATTTCGGGTGATCCCTCTTGAGCATGTATGCTTCTGCTACTTGTTCTACATCACACTTCTTCCGCAAACGGCGAAACGCTTTGACTCGGTGAGTTTCGCGGCATTCCGACTTCGATGCCCCGGTTGCCGAAATTCAGTTGCCTTTGAATTTCGGGTGATCCCTCTTGAGCATGTATGCTTCTGCTACTTGTTCTACATCACACTTCTTCCGCAAACGGCGAAACGCTTTGACTCGGTGAGTTTCGCGGCATTCCGACTTCGATGCCCCGGTTGCCGAAATTCAGTTGCCTTTGAATTTCGGGTGATCCCTCTTGAGCATGTATGCTTCTGCTACTTGTTCTACATCACACTCCTTCCGCAAACGGCGAAACGCTTTGACTCGGTGAGTTTCGCGGCATTCCGACTTCGATGCCCCGGTTGCCGAAATTCAGTTGCCTTTGAATTTCGGGTGATCCCTCTTGAGCATGTATGCTTCTGCTACTTGTTCTACATCACACTTCTTCCGCAAACGGCGAAACGCTTTGACTCGGTGAGTTTCGCGGCATTCCGACTTCGATGCCCCGGTTGCCGAAATTCAGTTGCCTTTGAATTTCGGGTGATCCCTCTTGAGCATGTATGCTTCTGCTACTTGTTCTACATCACACTTCTTCCGCAAACGGCGAAACGCTTTGACTCGGTGAGTTTCGCGGCATTCCGACTTCGATGCCCCGGTTGCCGAAATTCAGTTGCCTTTGAATTTCGGGTGATCCCTCTTGAGCATGTATGCTTCTGCTACTTGTTCTACATCACACTTCCTTCCGCAAACGGCGAAACGCTTTGACTCGGTGAGTTTCGCGGCATTCCGACTTCGATGCCCCGGTTGCCGAAATTCAGTTGCCTTTGAATTTCGGGTGATCCCTCTTGAGCATGTATGCTTCTGCTACTTGTTCTACATCACACTTCCTTCCGCAAACGGCGAAACGCTTTGACTCGGTGAGTTTCGCGGCATTCCGACTTCGATGCCCCGGTTGCCGAAATTCAGTTGCCTTTGAATTTCGGGTGATCCCTCTTGAGCATGTATGCTTCTGCTACTTGTTCTACATCACACTCCTTCCGCAAACGGCGAAACGCTTTGACTCGGTGAGTTTCGCGGCATTCCGACTTCGATGCCCCGGTTGCCGAAATTCAGTTGCCTTTGAATTTCGGGTGATCCCTCTTGAGCATGTATGCTTCTGCTACTTGTTCTACATCACACTTCTTCCGCAAACGGCGAAACGCTTTGACTCGGTGAGTTTCGCGGCATTCCGACTTCGATGCCCCGGTTGCCGAAATTCAGTTGCCTTTGAATTTCGGGTGATCCCTCTTGAGCATGTATGCTTCTGCTACTTGTTCTACATCACACTTCCTTCCGCAAACGGCGAAACGCTTTGACTCGGTGAGTTTCGCGGCATTCCGACTTCGATGCCCCGGTTGCCGAAATTCAGTTGCCTTTGAATTTCGGGTGATCCCTCTTGAGCATGTATGCTTCTGCTACTTGTTCTACATCACACTTCTTCCGCAAACGGCGAAACGCTTTGACTCGGTGAGTTTCGCGGCATTCCGACTTCGATGCCCCGGTTGCCGAAATTCAGTTGCCTTTGAATTTCGGGTGATCCCTCTTGAGCATGTATGCTTCTGCTACTTGTTCTACATCACACTTCTTCCGCAAACGGCGAAACGCTTTGACTCGGTGAGTTTCGCGGCATTCCGACTTCGATGCCCCGGTTGCCGAAATTCAGTTGCCTTTGAATTTCGGGTGATCCCTCTTGAGCATGTATGCTTCTGCTACTTGTTCTACATCACACTTCTTCCGCAAACGGCGAAACGCTTTGACTCGGTGAGTTTCGCGGCATTCCGACTTCGATGCCCCGGTTGCCGAAATTCAGTTGCCTTTGAATTTCGGGTGATCCCTCTTGAGCATGTATGCTTCTGCTACTTGTTCTACATCACACTTCTTCCGCAAACGGCGAAACGCTTTGACTCGGTGAGTTTCGCGGCATTCCGACTTCGATGCCCCGGTTGCCGAAATTCAGTTGCCTTTGAATTTCGGGTGATCCCTCTTGAGCATGTATGCTTCTGCTACTTGTTCTACATCACACTTCCTTCCGCAAACGGCGAAACGCTTTGACTCGGTGAGTTTCGCGGCATTCCGACTTCGATGCCCCGGTTGCCGAAATTCAGTTGCCTTTGAATTTCGGGTGATCCCTCTTGAGCATGTATGCTTCTGCTACTTGTTCTACATCACACTTTCTTCCGCAAACGGCGAAACGCTTTGACTCGGTGAGTTTCGCGGCATTCCGACTTCGATGCCCCGGTTGCCGAAATTCAGTTGCCTTTGAATTTCGGGTGATCCCTCTTGAGCATGTATGCTTCTGCTACTTGTTCTACATCACACTTCCTTCCGCAAACGGCGAAACGCTTTGACTCGGTGAGTTTCGCGGCATTCCGACTTCGATGCCCCGGTTGCCGAAATTCAGTTGCCTTTGAATTTCGGGTGATCCCTCTTGAGCATGTATGCTTCTGCTACTTGTTCTACATCACACTTCTTCCGCAAACGGCGAAACGCTTTGACTCGGTGAGTTTCGCGGCATTCCGACTTCGATGCCCCGGTTGCCGAAATTCAGTTGCCTTTGAATTTCGGGTGATCCCTCTTGAGCATGTATGCTTCTGCTACTTGTTCTACATCACACTTCCTTCCGCAAACGGCGAAACGCTTTGACTCGGTGAGTTTCGCGGCATTCCGACTTCGATGCCCCGGTTGCCGAAATTCAGTTGCCTTTGAATTTCGGGTGATCCCTCTTGAGCATGTATGCTTCTGCTACTTGTTCTACATCACACTTCCTTCCGCAAACGGCGAAACGCTTTGACTCGGTGAGTTTCGCGGCATTCCGACTTCGATGCCCCGGTTGCCGAAATTCAGTTGCCTTTGAATTTCGGGTGATCCCTCTTGAGCATGTATGCTTCTGCTACTTGTTCTACATCACACTTCCTTCCGCAAACGGCGAAACGCTTTGACTCGGTGAGTTTCGCGGCATTCCGACTTCGATGCCCGGTTGCCGAAATTCAGTTGCCTTTGAATTTCGGGTGATCCCTCTTGAGCATGTATGCTTCTGCTACTTGTTCTACATCACACTTCCTTCCGCAAACGGCGAAACGCTTTGACTCGGTGAGTTTCGCGGCATTCCGACTTCGATGCCCCGGTTGCCGAAATTCAGTTGCCTTTGAATTTCGGGTGATCCCTCTTGAGCATGTATGCTTCTGCTACTTGTTCTACATCACACTCCTTCCGCAAACGGCGAAACGCTTTGACTCGGTGAGTTTCGCGGCATTCCGACTTCGATGCCCCGGTTGCCGAAATTCAGTTGCCTTTGAATTTCGGGTGATCCCTCTTGAGCATGTATGCTTCTGCTACTTGTTCTACATCACACTTCTTCCGCAAACGGCGAAACGCTTTGACTCGGTGAGTTTCGCGGCATTCCGACTTCGATGCCCCGGTTGCCGAAATTCAGTTGCCTTTGAATTTCGGGTGATCCCTCTTGAGCATGTATGCTTCTGCTACTTGTTCTACATCACACTTCTTCCGCAAACGGCGAAACGCTTTGACTCGGTGAGTTTCGCGGCATTCCGACTTCGATGCCCCGGTTGCCGAAATTCAGTTGCCTTTGAATTTCGGGTGATCCCTCTTGAGCATGTATGCTTCTGCTACTTGTTCTACATCACACTTCTTCCGCAAACGGCGAAACGCTTTGACTCGGTGAGTTTCGCGGCATTCCGACTTCGATGCCCGGTTGCCGAAATTCAGTTGCCTTTGAATTTCGGGTGATCCCTCTTGAGCATGTATGCTTCTGCTACTTGTTCTACATCACACTTCCTTCCGCAAACGGCGAAACGCTTTGACTCGGTGAGTTTCGCGGCATTCCGACTTCGATGCCCCGGTTGCCGAAATTCAGTTGCCTTTGAATTTCGGGTGATCCCTCTTGAGCATGTATGCTTCTGCTACTTGTTCTACATCACACTTCTTCCGCAAACGGCGAAACGCTTTGACTCGGTGAGTTTCGCGGCATTCCGACTTCGATGCCCCGGTTGCCGAAATTCAGTTGCCTTTGAATTTCGGGTGATCCCTCTTGAGCATGTATGCTTCTGCTACTTGTTCTACATCACACTTCCTTCCGCAAACGGCGAAACGCTTTGACTCGGTGAGTTTCGCGGCATTCCGACTTCGATGCCCCGGTTGCCGAAATTCAGTTGCCTTTGAATTTCGGGTGATCCCTCTTGAGCATGTATGCTTCTGCTACTTGTTCTACATCACACTTCTTCCGCAAACGGCGAAACGCTTTGACTCGGTGAGTTTCGCGGCATTCCGACTTCGATGCCCCGGTTGCCGAAATTCAGTTGCCTTTGAATTTCGGGTGATCCCTCTTGAGCATGTATGCTTCTGCTACTTGTTCTACATCACACTTCCTTCCGCAAACGGCGAAACGCTTTGACTCGGTGAGTTTCGCGGCATTCCGACTTCGATGCCCCGGTTGCCGAAATTCAGTTGCCTTTGAATTTCGGGTGATCCCTCTTGAGCATGTATGCTTCTGCTACTTGTTCTACATCACACTTCCTTCCGCAAACGGCGAAACGCTTTGACTCGGTGAGTTTCGCGGCATTCCGACTTCGATGCCCCGGTTGCCGAAATTCAGTTGCCTTTGAATTTCGGGTGATCCCTCTTGAGCATGTATGCTTCTGCTACTTGTTCTACATCACACTTCCTTCCGCAAACGGCGAAACGCTTTGACTCGGTGAGTTTCGCGGCATTCCGACTTCGATGCCCGGTTGCCGAAATTCAGTTGCCTTTGAATTTCGGGTGATCCCTCTTGAGCATGTATGCTTCTGCTACTTGTTCTACATCACACTTCTTCCGCAAACGGCGAAACGCTTTGACTCGGTGAGTTTCGCGGCATTCCGACTTCGATGCCCCGGTTGCCGAAATTCAGTTGCCTTTGAATTTCGGGTGATCCCTCTTGAGCATGTATGCTTCTGCTACTTGTTCTACATCACACTTCTTCCGCAAACGGCGAAACGCTTTGACTCGGTGAGTTTCGCGGCATTCCGACTTCGATGCCCCGGTTGCCGAAATTCAGTTGCCTTTGAATTTCGGGTGATCCCTCTTGAGCATGTATGCTTCTGCTACTTGTTCTACATCACACTTCCTTCCGCAAACGGCGAAACGCTTTGACTCGGTGAGTTTCGCGGCATTCCGACTTCGATGCCCCGGTTGCCGAAATTCAGTTGCCTTTGAATTTCGGGTGATCCCTCTTGAGCATGTATGCTTCTGCTACTTGTTCTACATCACACTTCCTTCCGCAAACGGCGAAACGCTTTGACTCGGTGAGTTTCGCGGCATTCCGACTTCGATGCCCCGGTTGCCGAAATTCAGTTGCCTTTGAATTTCGGGTGATCCCTCTTGAGCATGTATGCTTCTGCTACTTGTTCTACATCACACTTCCTTCCGCAAACGGCGAAACGCTTTGACTCGGTGAGTTTCGCGGCATTCCGACTTCGATGCCCCGGTTGCCGAAATTCAGTTGCCTTTGAATTTCGGGTGATCCCTCTTGAGCATGTATGCTTCTGCTACTTGTTCTACATCACACTCCTTCCGCAAACGGCGAAACGCTTTGACTCGGTGAGTTTCGCGGCATTCCGACTTCGATGCCCCGGTTGCCGAAATTCAGTTGCCTTTGAATTTCGGGTGATCCCTCTTGAGCATGTATGCTTCTGCTACTTGTTCTACATCACACTTCTTCCGCAAACGGCGAAACGCTTTGACTCGGTGAGTTTCGCGGCATTCCGACTTCGATGCCCCGGTTGCCGAAATTCAGTTGCCTTTGAATTTCGGGTGATCCCTCTTGAGCATGTATGCTTCTGCTACTTGTTCTACATCACACTTCTTCCGCAAACGGCGAAACGCTTTGACTCGGTGAGTTTCGCGGCATTCCGACTTCGATGCCCCGGTTGCCGAAATTCAGTTGCCTTTGAATTTCGGGTGATCCCTCTTGAGCATGTATGCTTCTGCTACTTGTTCTACATCACACTTCTTCCGCAAACGGCGAAACGCTTTGACTCGGTGAGTTTCGCGGCATTCCGACTTCGATGCCCCGGTTGCCGAAATTCAGTTGCCTTTGAATTTCGGGTGATCCCTCTTGAGCATGTATGCTTCTGCTACTTGTTCTACATCACACTTCTTCCGCAAACGGCGAAACGCTTTGACTCGGTGAGTTTCGCGGCATTCCGACTTCGATGCCCCGGTTGCCGAAATTCAGTTGCCTTTGAATTTCGGGTGATCCCTCTTGAGCAAGTATGCTTCTGCTACTTGTTCTACATCACACTTCCTTCCGCAAACGGCGAAACGCTTTGACTCGGTGAGTTTCGCGGCATTCCGACTTCGATGCCCCGGTTGCCGAAATTCAGTTGCCTTTGAATTTCGGGTGATCCCTCTTGAGCATGTATGCTTCTGCTACTTGTTCTACATCACACTTCCTTCCGCAAACGGCGAAACGCTTTGACTCGGTGAGTTTCGCGGCATTCCGACTTCGATGCCCCGGTTGCCGAAATTCAGTTGCCATTGAATTTCGGGTGATCCCTCTTGAGCATGTATGCTTCTGCTACTTGTTCTACATCAGACTTCTTCCGCAAACGGCGAAACGCTTTGACTCGGTGAGTTTCGCGGCATTCCGACTTCGATGCCCCGGTTGCCGAAATTCAGTTGCCTTTGAATTTCGGGTGATCCCTCTTGAGCATGTATGCTTCTGCTACTTGTTCTACATCACACTCCTTCCGCAAACGGCGAAACGCTTTGACTCGGTGAGTTTCGCGGCATTCCGACTTCGATGCCCCGGTTGCCGAAATTCAGTTGCCTTTGAATTTCGGGTGATCCCTCTTGAGCATGTATGCTTCTGCTACTTGTTCTACATCACACTTCCTTCCGCAAACGGCGAAACGC
Organism: Populus alba x Populus x berolinensis; assembly: GCA_029228515.1. Taxonomy (NCBI): domain Eukaryota; kingdom Viridiplantae; phylum Streptophyta; class Magnoliopsida; order Malpighiales; family Salicaceae; genus Populus; species Populus alba x Populus x berolinensis. The sequence goes on from CM055348.1 coordinate 715,786, forward strand.
TTTGACTCGGTGAGTTTCGCGGCATTCCGACTTCGATGCCCCGGTTGCCGAAATTCAGTTGCCTTTGAATTTCGGGTGATCCCTCTTGAGCATGTATGCTTCTGCTACTTGTTCTACATCACACTTCTTCCGCAAACGGCGAAACGCTTTGACTCGGTGAGTTTCGCGGCATTCCGACTTCGATGCCCCGGTTGCCGAAATTCAGTTGCCTTTGAATTTCGGGTGATCCCTCTTGAGCATGTATGCTTCTGCTACTTGTTCTACATCACACTTCTTCCGCAAACGGCGAAACGCTTTGACTCGGTGAGTTTCGCGGCATTCCGACTTCGATGCCCCGGTTGCCGAAATTCAGTTGCCTTTGAATTTCGGGTGATCCCTCTTGAGCATGTATGCTTCTGCTACTTGTTCTACATCACACTCCTTCCGCAAACGGCGAAACGCTTTGACTCGGTGAGTTTCGCGGCATTCCGACTTCGATGCCCCGGTTGCCGAAATTCAGTTGCCTTTGAATTTCGGGTGATCCCTCTTGAGCATGTATGCTTCTGCTACTTGTTCTACATCACACTTCTTCCGCAAACGGCGAAACGCTTTGACTCGGTGAGTTTCGCGGCATTCCGACTTCGATGCCCCGGTTGCCGAAATTCAGTTGCCTTTGAATTTCGGGTGATCCCTCTTGAGCATGTATGCTTCTGCTACTTGTTCTACATCACACTTCTTCCGCAAACGGCGAAACGCTTTGACTCGGTGAGTTTCGCGGCATTCCGACTTCGATGCCCCGGTTGCCGAAATTCAGTTGCCTTTGAATTTCGGGTGATCCCTCTTGAGCATGTATGCTTCTGCTACTTGTTCTACATCACACTTCCTTCCGCAAACGGCGAAACGCTTTGACTCGGTGAGTTTCGCGGCATTCCGACTTCGATGCCCCGGTTGCCGAAATTCAGTTGCCTTTGAATTTCGGGTGATCCCTCTTGAGCATGTATGCTTCTGCTACTTGTTCTACATCACACTCCTTCCGCAAACGGCGAAACGCTTTGACTCGGTGAGTTTCGCGGCATTCCGACTTCGATGCCCCGGTTGCCGAAATTCAGTTGCCTTTGAATTTCGGGTGATCCCTCTTGAGCATGTATGCTTCTGCTACTTGTTCTACATCACACTTCCTTCCGCAAACGGCGAAACGCTTTGACTCGGTGAGTTTCGCGGCATTCCGACTTCGATGCCCCGGTTGCCGAAATTCAGTTGCCTTTGAATTTCGGGTGATCCCTCTTGAGCATGTATGCTTCTGCTACTTGTTCTACATCACACTTCCTTCCGCAAACGGCGAAACGCTTTGACTCGGTGAGTTTCGCGGCATTCCGACTTCGATGCCCGGTTGCCGAAATTCAGTTGCCTTTGAATTTCGGGTGATCCCTCTTGAGCATGTATGCTTCTGCTACTTGTTCTACATCACACTTCTTCCGCAAACGGCGAAACGCTTTGACTCGGTGAGTTTCGCGGCATTCCGACTTCGATGCCCCGGTTGCCGAAATTCAGTTGCCTTTGAATTTCGGGTGATCCCTCTTGAGCATGTATGCTTCTGCTACTTGTTCTACATCACACTTCCTTCCGCAAACGGCGAAACGCTTTGACTCGGTGAGTTTCGCGGCATTCCGACTTCGATGCCCCGGTTGCCGAAATTCAGTTGCCTTTGAATTTCGGGTGATCCCTCTTGAGCATGTATGCTTCTGCTACTTGTTCTACATCACACTCCTTCCGCAAACAGGGAAACGCTTTGACTCGGTGAGTTTCGCGGCATTCCGACTTCGATGCCCCGGTTGCCGAAATTCAGTTGCCTTTGAATTTCGGGTGATCCCTCTTGAGCATGTATGCTTCTGCTACTTGTTCTACATCACACTTCCTTCCGCAAACGGCGAAACGCTTTGACTCGGTGAGTTTCGCGGCATTCCGACTTCGATGCCCGGTTGCCGAAATTCAGTTGCCTTTGAATTTCGGGTGATCCCTCTTGAGCATGTATGCTTCTGCTACTTGTTCTACATCACACTTCCTTCCGCAAACGGCGAAACGCTTTGACTCGGTGAGTTTCGCGGCATTCCGACTTCGATGCCCGGTTGCCGAAATTCAGTTGCCTTTGAATTTCGGGTGATCCCTCTTGAGCATGTATGCTTCTGCTACTTGTTCTACATCACACTTCCTTCCGCAAACGGCGAAACGCTTTGACTCGGTGAGTTTCGCGGCATTCCGACTTCGATGCCCCGGTTGCCGAAATTCAGTTGCCTTTGAATTTCGGGTGATCCCTCTTGAGCATGTATGCTTCTGCTACTTGTTCTACATCACACTTCTTCCGCAAACGGCGAAACGCTTTGACTCGGTGAGTTTCGCGGCATTCCGACTTCGATGCCCCGGTTGCCGAAATTCAGTTGCCTTTGAATTTCGGGTGATCCCTCTTGAGCATGTATGCTTCTGCTACTTGTTCTACATCACACTTCTTCCGCAAACGGCGAAACGCTTTGACTCGGTGAGTTTCGCGGCATTCCGACTTCGATGCCCGGTTGCCGAAATTCAGTTGCCTTTGAATTTCGGGTGATCCCTCTTGAGCATGTATGCTTCTGCTACTTGTTCTACATCAGACTTCTTCCGCAAATGGCGAAACGCTTTGACTCGGTGAGTTTCGCGGCATTCCGACTTCGATGCCCGGTTGCCGAAATTCAGTTGCCTTTGAATTTCGGGTGATCCCTCTTGAGCATGTATGCTTCTGCTACTTGTTCTACATCACACTTCTTCCGCAAACGGCAAACGCTTTGACTCGGTGAGTTTCGCGGCATTCCGACTTCGATGCCCCGGTTGCCGAAATTCAGTTGCCTTTGAATTTCGGGTGATCCCTCTTGAGCATGTATGCTTCTGCTACTTGTTCTACATCAACTTCCTTCCGCAAACGGCGAAACGCTTTGACTCGGTGAGTTTCGCGGCATTCGACTTCGATGCCCCGGTTGCCGAAATTCAGTTGCCTTTGAATTTCGGGTGATCCCTCTTGAGCATGTATGCTTCTGCTACTTGTTCTACATCACACTTCTTCCGCAAACGGCGAAACGCTTTGACTCGGTGAGTTTCGCGGCATTCCGACTTCGATGCCCCGGTTGCCGAAATTCAGTTGCCTTTGAATTTCGGGTGATCCCTCTTGAGCATGTATGCTTCTGCTACTTGTTCTACATCACACTTCTTCCGCAAAGGGCGAAACGCTTTGACTCGGTGAGTTTCGCGGCATTCCGACTTCGATGCCCGGTTGCCGAAATTCAGTTGCCTTTGAATTTCGGGTGATCCCTCTTGAGCATGTATGCTTCTGCTACTTGTTCTACATCACACTTCTTCCGCAAACAGCGAAACGCTTTGACTCGGTGAGTTTCGCGGCATTCCGACTTCGATGCCCCGGTTGCCGAAATTCAGTTGCCTTTGAATTTCGGGTGATCCCTCTTGAGCATGTATGCTTCTGCTACTTGTTCTACATCACACTTCTTCCGCAAACAGCGAAACGCTTTGACTCGGTGAGTTTCGCGGCATTCCGACTTCGATGCCCCGGTTGCCGAAATTCAGTTGCCTTTGAATTTCGGGTGATCCCTCTTGAGCATGTATGCTTTGCTACTTGTTCTACATCACACTCCTTCCGCAAAC
>CM055348.1:719548-818117 GCA_029228515.1 Populus alba x Populus x berolinensis
AGCAGAACATGCTCAAAAGGGATCAACCGAAATTCCATAAGGCAACTAAATTTCGTCAACTCGTTGTCATCGAAGGTCGTAATGCCGCGAAACTCACCCGAGTCAAAAGCGTTTTCCGCTGTTTGCGGAAGGAAAGTGTGATGTAGAACAAGTAGCAGAGAGCATACATGCTCAAGAGGGATCACCCGAAATTAAAAGCAACTGAATTTCGGCAACCGGGGCACCGAAGTCGGAATGCCGCGAAACTCACACGAGTCAAAGCGTTTTGGCCATTTGCGGAAGGAAGTGTGATGGAGAAATAGGTAGCAGAAGCATACAGACTCAAAAGGGATCACCCGAAATTCAATAGGCCAACTAAATTTCGGCAACTGGGGCACCGAAGTCTGAAGCCGCGAAACTCACCCGAGATCAAAAGCGTTTCGCTGTTTCTGGAAGGAAGATGATGAAGAACAAGTAGCAGAAGCATACATGCTCAAGAAGGATCACCCGAAATTCAAAGGCAACTAAATATTTGCAACTAGGGCATCGAAGACCGGAATGCCGCGAAACTCAGACCGAGTCAAAGCGTTTCGCTGTTTGCGGAAGGAAGTGTGATGTAGAAACAAGTAGCAGAATGCATACATGCTCAAAAAGGGATCACCCGAAATTCAAAGGCAACATGAATTTCGGCAACCGGGGCATCGAAGTCGGAATGCCACGAAACTCACACGAGTCAAAGCGTTTTGCCATTGCGGAAGGAAGTGTGATTGTAGAACAAGTAGCAGAAGCAATAAAAACCAACCTGCTCAAAAGGGATCACCCGAAATTCAACGGCAACTGAGATTTCGGCAACCGGGGCACCGAAGTCGGAATGCCTCGAAACTCACACGAGTCAACAGCGATCGCTGTTTGCGGAAGGAAGTGTGATGTAGAACAAGTAGCAAAGGCATAACATGCTCAAGAAGGATCACCTGAAATTCAAAGGCAACTGGCATTTCGGCAACAGGGTCGCCGAAGTCGTAATGCCGCTAAAACTCACCGAGCCAAAGCGTTTTGCCATTTGCGTAAGGAAGTGTGATGTAGAACAAGTAGCAAGAAGCATACATGCTCAAGAAGGATCACACCGAAAACCAAAGGCAACAGAATTTCGGCGACCGGGGCATTGAAGGCGGAATGCCTGAAACACACCGATTCACAGCGTCTTTGCCATTTGCGGAAGGAAGTGTGATGTAGAACAAGTAGCCATAAGCATACAATGCTCAAAAGGGATCAACACGAAATTCAAAGGCAACTGAATTTCGGCAACCGGCGGATCGAAAGTCGGCAAGATTTCGGCCGCATCGTAGTCGAATTCCGTGAAACTCACCCAGTGCAAGCGTTTCGCTGTTTGCGGAGGAAGTTGTGATGTAGAACACAGTAGCAGAAGCAATACATGCTCAAAAAGGATCACCCTAAATTCCAAAGGCAACTGAATTTCGGCAACCGGTGGCACCGAAGCCTCGTAGATGCCAAAAGCGAAACTCACCGAGTCAAAGCGTTTTCGCTGTTTGCGGAAGGAAGTGTTATGTAGAACAAGTAGCAGAAGCATACATGCTCAAGAAGGGGATCACCCGAAATTCAAAGGAGGGTCAACTGAAATTCGGCAATAGGGTGCATCGAAGGCGGAATGCCGCGAAAACTCACCGAGTCCAAAGCGTTTCGCCATTAGGCAGTAAGGAAGTGTGTAGTAGAACAAGTAGCAGAAGCATACATGCTAAAAAAATCACCCGAAATTCAACGGCAACTGAATTTCGGCAACCGGGCATCGAAGTCGGAATACCCGCGAAACTCATCGAGTCAAAGCGTTTCGCTGTTTGCGGAAGGAAGTGTGATGTAGAACCATGTATCAGAAGCATTAACATGCTCAAGAGGGATCACCTCGAAATTCCAAGGCAACTGAATTTCGGCAACCGGGGCACCGAAGTCGTGGAATGCCCGCGAAACTCACCCGATCCAAAGCGTTTCGTTGTTGCGGAAGGAAGTTGTGATGTAGAACAAGTAGCAGAAAGCATACATGCTCAAAAGGGATCACCCGAAATACAAAGGGCAACTAAATTTCAGCAAACCGGGTCCTCGAAGTCGGAATGCCGCGAAACTCACCGCGTACAAAGTGTTTCGCTGTTTTGCGGAAGGAAGTGTGATGGACAACAAGTAGCAGAAGCATACATGCTCAAGAGGATTCACCCGAAATTCAAAGGCAACTGAATTTCGGCAACCGGGGAGGCACCGAAGTCGGAATGCCGTGAAACTCACCAAGTCAAAGCGTTTCGCAGTTTGCGGAAGGAAGTTGTGGATGTAAGAATAAAATAGCAGAAGCATACATGGCTCAAAAGGGATCACCTTAAATTCAAAGGCAACTAAATTTCGGCAACCGGGGCTTCGAAGTCGGAAATGCCCGCGAAACTCACCGCGTCAAAGGCGTTTCGCCTTTTGCGGAAGGAAGTGTGATGTAGAACAAGCAGCAGAAGTTACATAGCTCAAGAGGGATCACCCCTAAATTCAAAGGCAACTGAATTTCGGCAACCGGGGCACCGAAGTCGGAATGCCGCGAGACTCACACGAGTCAAAGCGTTTCGCCATTTGCGGAAGGAAGTGTGATGTAGAAGAAGTAGCAGAATCATACATGCTCAATATGGGCATCAACTGCGAAATTCAAAGGCAACTAAATTTCGGCAACCGGGCAAACGAAGTCCGGAATGCCGTGAAACTACACCGAGTCAAAGCGTTTTGCCCATTTGCAAAGGAAGTGTGATGTAGAACAAGTAGCAGAAGCATACATGCTCAACAGGTATCACCCGAAATTCAAAGGCATCTGAATTTCGGCAACCGGGGCATCGAAGTCGGAATGCCGCGAAACTCACCGAGTCAAAGTGTTTCGCTGTTTGCGGAAGGAAGTGTGATGTAGACCAAGTAGCAGAAGCATACATTCTCACAGCGTAACACCACCGAAATTCAAAGGGCATCTGAATTTCGGTAAAAACCGGGGCAGTCGAAGTCGGAATGCCGCGAAACTCACCGAGTTCAAAGTGTTTCGCTGTTTGCGGAAGGAAGTGTGATGTAGACCAAGTAGCAGAAGCATACATGCTCAACAGGGATCACCAAAAATTCAAAGGCAACTGAATTTCGGCAACCGGGGCACCCAAGGCGGAATGCCGGGAAACTCACCGAGTCAAAGCGTTTCGCCATTTGCGGAAGGAAGTGTGATGTAGAACAAGTAGCAGAAAGCAACCATCCTCAAAAGGGATCACCCGAAATACAAAGGCAAACTGAATTTCGGCAACCGGGGCACCGAAGTCAGAATGCCGTGAAACTCAACCAGTCAAAGCGTTTCGCTGTTTTTTGCGGAAGGAAGTGTGGAAGTCGAATAAATAGCAGAAAGCATACATGCTCAAAAGGGATCACCCGAAATTCAACAGGCAACTGAATTTCGGAAACCGGTGCACCGAAGTCGAGAATGCCGTAAGCCGAAACTCACCAAGTCAAAGCGTTTTCGCTGATTGCGGAAGGAAGTGTGATGGAGGAACAAGTAGCAGAAAGCATACAATCTTCAAAAGGGATCACCTCACCGAAATTCAAAGGCAACTGAATTTCGGCAACCAGGGGCATCGAAGGCGGAATGCCGCGAAACTCACCGAGTCAAAGCGTTTTCGCCATATGGCTGAAGGAAGTGTGAAGTAGAAACAAGTAGCAGAAGCATACATGCTCAAAAAGGATCACACCGACAATTCAACGGTCCAACTGAATTTTCAGTACAACCGGGCCATCGAAGTCGGAATAGCCCGCGAAAACTCACCCGAGGTCAAAGCGTTTCGCTGTTTGCGGAAGGAAGTGAGCATGTAGAACACGTAAGCAGAAGCAAACATGCTCAAGAGGGATCACCCGAAATTCAAAGGCAACTGAATTTCGGCAACCGGGGCATCGAAGTCGGAACGCCGCGAAACTCACCGAGTCAAAGCGTTTTGCTGTTTGCGGAAGGAAGTGTGATGTAGAACAAGTAGCAGAAGCATACATGCTCAACAGGGATCACCCGAAATTCCAAGGCAACTAAATTTCGGCAACCGGGGCATCGAAGTCGGAATGCCGCGAAACTCACCGAGTCAAAGCGTTTAGCTGTTTGCGGAAGGAAGTGTGATGGAGAACAAGTAGCAGAAGCATACATGCTCAAAAGGGATCACCCGAAATTCAAAGGCAACTGAATTTCGGCAACCTGGGCACCGAAGTCGGAATGCCGCGAAACTCACCGAGTCAAAGCGTTTGGCTGTTTGCGGAAGGAAGTGTGAAGGAGAAGAAGTAGCGGAAGCATACATGCTCAACAGGTATCACCCGAAATTCAAAGGCATCTGAATTTCGGCAACCGGGGCATCGAAGTCGGAATGCCGCGAAACTCACCGAGTCAAAGCGTTTCGCTGTTTGCGGATGGAAGTGTGATGTAGAACAAGTACCAGAAGCATACATGCTCAAAAGGGATCACCCCAATTTAAAGGCACCTGAATTTCGGCAACCGGGCAACCGAAGTCGGAATGCCGCTTGAAACTCACCAAGTTCAAAGCGTTTCGCCATGTTGCGGAAGAAAGGTGACGTAGAACAAGTAGCATAAGCACATCATGCTCAAGAGGGATGCCCGAAATTCAAAGGCAACTGAATTTCGGAAACCGGGGCAATTGAAGACGTAATGCCCGCGAAACTCATTAGAGTCAAAAGAGCGTTTGGCCATTTGCGGAAAGAAGTGTGTTGTAGAACAAGTAGCAGAAGCAAACATTCTCAAGAGGGATCACCCGAAACTCAAAGGCAACTGAATTTCACAACCCGGGCATTTGAAGCCCAGAATGTCGCGAAACTCACCGAGTCAAAGCCGTTTCGCCATTTCCGGAAGGAAGGGGTGACAGTATAACAAGTAGCAGAAGCTTACATGCTCAAAGAGGGAACACACCGAATTTCAAAGGCCACTGAAATTTCGGCAACCGGGTCACCGAAGTCGGAATGCCGGCGAAACTCACCGAGTCAAAGCGTTTTGCCATTTGCGAAAGGAAGAGTGATGTATGAAACAAGTAGCAGGAAGCATACATGCTCAAAAGGGATCACCCGAAATTCAAAGGCAACTGAATATCGGCAACCGGGGCACCGAAAGTCGGAATGACCAAAAACTCACCGAGTCAAAGCGTTTTGCCATTTGCAGAAAGGAAGTGTAGATGTAGAATAAGTAGTAGAAGCCATACATGCTCCAACAGGGATCACCCGAAATTCCAAAGGCAACTGAATTTCGGCAACCTGGGCGCCGAAGTCGGAATGCCAGCTAAACTCGACCGAGTCAAAGCGTTTCGCTGTTTGCGGAAGGAAGTGTGATGTAGAACAAGTAGCAGAAGCATACATGCTCAAGAGGGATCACCCGAAATTCAAAGGCAACAGAATTTCGTCAACCGGGGCATCGAAGTCGGAATGCCGTGAAACTCACCAAGTCAAAGCGTTTCGCTGTTTGCGGAAGAGGGTGTGATGTAGAACAAGTAGCAGAAGCATACATGCTCAAGAGGGATCACCCGAAATTCAAAAGCAACTGAATTTCGGCAACCGGGGCATCGAAGTCGAAATCCTGCGAAACTCACCGAGTCAAAGCGTTACGCCCTTTGCGGAAGGAAGTGTGGTGTAGAACAAGTAGCAGAAGCATACATGCTCAAGAGGGATCACCCGAAATTCAAAGGCAACTGAATTTCAGCAACTGGGCCATCGAAGTCGGAATGCCGCGAAACTAACCGAGTCCAAGCGTTTCGCCGTTTGCGGAAGGAAGTGTGATGTAGAACAAGTAGCAGAAGCATACATGCTCAAGAGGCATCACCCGAAATTCAAAGGCAACTGAATTTTGGCGACCGGGGAATCCAAGTCGGAATGCCGTGAAACTCACCGAGTCAAAGCGTTTCGCCGTTTGCGGAAGGAAGTGTGATGTAGACCACGTAGCAGAAGCATACATGCTCTAGAGGGATCACCCGAAATTCAAAGGCAACAGAATTTCGTCAACCGGGGCATCGAAGTCGGAATGCCGTGAAACTCACCAAGTCAAAGCGTTTCGCTGTTTGCGGAAGAAGTGTGATGTAGAACAAGTAGCAGAAGCATACATGCTCAAGAGGGATCACCCGAAATTCAAAGGCAACTGAATTTCGGCAACCGGGGCATCGAAGTCGAAATCCCGCAACAGTCACCGAGTCAAAGCGTTACGCCCTTTGTGGAAGGAAGTGTGGTGTAGAACAAGTAGCAGAAGCATACATGCTCAAGAGGGATCACCCGAAATTCAAAGGCAACTGAATTTCGGCAAGCGGGGCATCGAAGTCGGAATGCCGCAAAACTCACCGAGTCAAAGCGTTTCGCCGTTTGAGGAAGGAAGTGTGATGTAGAACAAGTAGCAGAAGCATACATGCTCAAGAGGGATCACCCGAAATTCAAAGGCAACTGAATTTCGGCAACCGGGGCATCGAAGTCGGAATGCCGCAACAGTCACAGAGTCAAAGCGTTTCGCCGTTTGCGGAAGGAAGTGTGATGTAGAACAAGTAGCAGAAGCATACATGCTCAAGAGGGATCACCCGAAATTCAAAGGCAACTGAATTTCGGCAACCGGGGCATCGAAGTCGGAATGCCGCGAAACTCACCGAGTCAAAGCGTTTCGCCGTTTGCGGAAGGAAGTGTGATGTAGAACAAGTAGCAGAAGCATACATGCTCAAGAGGGATCACCCGAAATTCAAAGGCAACTGAATTTCGGCAACCGGGGCATAGAAGTCGGAATGCCGCGAAACTCACCGAGTCAAAGCTTTTCGCTGTTTGAGGAAGGAAATGTGATGGATAGAACAAGTAGTATAGAGCATACATGCTCAAGAGGGATCACCCGAAATTCAAAGGCAACTGAATTTCGGCAACCGGGGCAGCGAAGGGATCACCCGAAATTCAAAGTCAACTGAATTTCGGCAACCGGGCATCAGGATAGCTCGGAATGCCATGCGAAACTCAACCGAGTTCAAAGCGTTTTCGCCGTTAGCGGAAGGAAGTCAAAGCGTTTTTTTTTGATAGTAGAAGTCAAGTAGCAGAAGCAAACTTGCCGCAAGATGGAATTTTTCCCAAAAACAAAGAAAATTCACAGGCAACTGATATTTAGGCAACCGGGCATCGAAGTCCGTGAATGCCCGTGAAACTCACCGAGTAAACGCGCTTCGCTGTTTAAGAATGATGTCGTGACATAGACCAAGTTAGCAGAAGCATACATGCTAAAGGATCACCCAAATTCAAAGGCAACTGAAGCAAGCTCAAGAGAGAATCACCTGAAATTCAAAAAGGCCCCTGAATTTCGGCAACCTGGGGGCAATCGAGAGTTCGGAATGCCGCAAAAGTCACCGCGAGTCAAAGCGTTTCGCTGTTTGAGCTGCAAGTGTGATGTAGAACAAGTAGCAGAAGACATACATGCTGAAGGAGGGATCACCTGAAATTCAAAGGCAACTGAATTTCGGCAACCGGGGCGAAGTCGGAATGCCGCGAAACTCACCGAGTCAAAGCGTTTCGCCGTTTGCGGAAGGAAGTGTGATGTAGAACAAGTAGCAGAAGCATACATGCTCAAGAGGGATCACCCGAAATTCAAAGGCAACTGAATTTCGGCAACGGGGCATCGAAGTCGGAATGCCGCGAAACTCACCGAGTCAAAGCGTTTCGCCTTTGCGGAAGGAAGTGTGATGTAGAACAAGTAGCAGAAGCATACATGCTCAAGAGGGATCACCCGAAATTCAAAGGCAACTGAATTTCGGCAACGGGGCATCGAAGTCGGAATGCCGCGAAACTCACCGAGTCAAAGCGTTTCGCCGTTTGCGGAAGGAAGTGTGATGTAGAACAAGTAGCAGAAGCATACATGCTCAAGAGGGATCACCCGAAATTCAAAGGCAACTGAATTTCGGCAAACGGGGCATCGAAGTCGGAATGCCGCGAAACTCACCGAGTCAAAGCGTTTCGCCGTTTGCGGAAGAAGTGTGATGTAGAACAAGTAGCAGAAGCATACATGCTCAAGAGGGATCACCCGAAATTCAAAGGCAACTGAATTTCGGCAACCGGGGGGCATCGAAGTCGGAATGCCGCGAAACTCACCGAGTCAAAGCGTTTCGCCGTTTGCGGAAGGAAGTGTGATGTAGAACAAGTAGCAGAAGCATACATGCTCAAGAGGGATCACCCGAAATTCAAAGGCAACTGAATTTCGGCAACCGGGGCATCGAAGTCGGAATGCCGCGAAACTCACCGAGTCAAAGCGTTTCGCCGTTTGCGGAAGAAGTGTGATGTAGAACAAGTAGCAGAAGCATACATGCTCAAGAGGGATCACCCGAAATTCAAAGGCAACTGAATTTCGGCAACCGGGGCATCGAAGTCGGAATGCCGCGAAACTCACCGAGTCAAAGCGTTTCGCCGTTTGCGGAAGAAGTGTGATGTAGAACAAGTAGCAGAAGCATACATGCTCAAGAGGGATCACCCGAAATTCAAAGGCAACTGAATTTCGGCAACCGGGGCATCGAAGTCGGAATGCCGCGAAACTCACCGAGTCAAAGCGTTTCGCCGTTTGCGGAAGGAAGTGTGATGTAGAACAAGTAGCAGAAGCATACATGCTCAAGAGGGATCACCCGAAATTCAAAGGCAACTGAATTTCGGCAACCGGGGCATCGAAGTCGGAATGCCGCGAAACTCACCGAGTCAAAGCGTTTCGCCGTTTGCGGAAGGAAGTGTGATGTAGAACAAGTAGCAGAAGCATACATGCTCAAGAGGGATCACCCGAAATTCAAAGGCAACTGAATTTCGGCAACCGGGGCATCGAAGTCGGAATGCCGCGAAACTCACCGAGTCAAAGCGTTTCGCCGTTTGCGGAAGGAAGTGTGATGTAGAACAAGTAGCAGAAGCATACATGCTCAAGAGGGATCACCCGAAATTCAAAGGCAACTGAATTTCGGCAACCGGGGCATCGAAGTCGGAATGCCGCGAAACTCACCGAGTCAAAGCGTTTCGCCGTTTGCGGAAGGAAGTGTGATGTAGAACAAGTAGCAGAAGCATACATGCTCAAGAGGGATCACCCGAAATTCAAAGGCAACTGAATTTCGGCAACCGGGGCATCGAAGTCGGAATGCCGCGAAACTCACCGAGTCAAAGCGTTTCGCCGTTTGCGGAAGAAGTGTGATGTAGAACAAGTAGCAGAAGCATACATGCTCAAGAGGGATCACCCGAAATTCAAAGGCAACTGAATTTCGGCAACCGGGCATCGAAGTCGGAATGCCGCGAAACTCACCGAGTCAAAGCGTTTCGCCGTTTGCGGAAGAAGTGTGATGTAGAACAAGTAGCAGAAGCATACATGCTCAAGAGGGATCACCCGAAATTCAAAGGCAACTGAATTTCGGCAACCGGGGCATCGAAGTCGGAATGCCGCGAAACTCACCGAGTCAAAGCGTTTCGCCGTTTGCGGAAGGAAGTGTGATGTGTAGAACAAGTAGCAGAAGCATACATGCTCAAGAGGGATCACCCGAAATTCAAAGGCAACTGAATTTCGGCAACCGGGGCATCGAAGTCGGAATGCCGCGAAACTCACCGAGTCAAAGCGTTTCGCCGTTTGCGGAAGAGAAGTGTGATGTAGAACAAGTAGCAGAAGCATACATGCTCAAGAGGGATCACCCGAAATTCAAAGGCAACTGAATTTCGGCAACCGGGGCATCGAAGTCGGAATGCCGCGAAACTCACCGAGTCAAAGCGTTTCGCCGTTTGCGGAAGGAAGTGTGATGTAGAACAAGTAGCAGAAGCATACATGCTCAAGAGGGATCACCCGAAATTCAAAGGCAACTGAATTTCGGCAACCGGGGCATCGAAGTCGGAATGCCGCGAAACTCACCGAGTCAAAGCGTTTCGCGTTTGCGGAAGAAGTGGATGTAGAACAAGTAGCAGAAGCATACATGCTCAAGAGGGATCACCCGAAATTCAAAGGCAACTGAATTTCGGCAAACGGGGCATCGAAGTCGGAATGCCGCGAAACTCACCGAGTCAAAGCGTTTCGCCGTTTGCGGAAGGAAGTGTGATGTAGAACAAGTAGCAGAAGCATACATGCTCAAGAGGGATCACCCGAAATTCAAAGGCAACTGAATTTCGGCAACCGGGGCATCGAAGTCGGAATGCCGCGAAACTCACCGAGTCAAAGCGTTTCGCCGTTTGCGGAAGGAAGTGTGATGTAGAACAAGTAGCAGAAGCATACATGCTCAAGAGGGATCACCCGAAATTCAAAGGCAACTGAATTTCGGCAACCGGGGCATCGAAGTCGGAATGCCGCGAAACTCACCGAGTCAAAGCGTTTCGCCTTTGCGGAAGGAAGTGTGATGTAGAACAAGTAGCAGAAGCATACATGCTCAAGAGGGATCACCCGAAATTCAAAGGCAACTGAATTTCGGCAACCGGGGCTCAACTGGAGGATCACCGAAATCAAAGGCAACTGATTTTCGGCAACCGGGGCATCGAAGTCGGAATGACGCAAAACTCACCTAGTGAAAGCGTTTCGCCATTTGTGGAAAGAAGTCTGATGTAGAACAAGTAGCAGAAGCATACATGCTCAAGAGGGATCACCGAAATTCAAAGGCAACTGAATTTCGGCAACCGGGGCATCGAAGTCGGAATGCCGCGAAACTCACCGAGTCAAAGCGTTTCGCCGTTTGCGGAAGGAAGTGTGATGTAGAACAAGTAGCAGAAGCATACATGCTCAAGAGGGATCACCCGAAATTCAAAGGCAACTGAATTTCGGCAACCGGGCATCGAAGTCGGAATGCCGCGAAACTCACCGAGTCAAAGCGTTTCGCCGTTTGCGGAAGGAAGTGTGATGTAGAACAAGTAGCAGAAGCATACATGCTCAAGAGGGATCACCCGAAATTCAAAGGCAACTGAATTTCGGCAACCGGGGCATCGAAGAAGGAATCGCAACTCAGAAAGTCAAAGGCAATTGCCGTTTCGGAAAAGGTAGAAGAAGTAGGCATGCGCAGAAATCACCCAATTCAAAGCAACTGAATTTGGCAAAGAACTGGAATTCAAAGTGGAAGTCGAAAAGTAGCAAAGCAAACATGCTCAAGAGGGGATCAATGAAATTTAAAGGACAGTAGCAAGCATACATGCTCAAGAGGGATCACCCGAAATTCAAAGGCAACTGAATTTCGGCAACCGGGGCATCGAAGTCGGAATGCCGCGAAACTCACCGAGTCAAAGCGTTTCGCCGTTTGCGGAGGAAGTGTGATGTAGAACAAGTAGCAGAAGCATACATGCTCAAGAGGGATCACCCGAAATTCAAAGGCAACTGAATTTCGGCAACGGGCATCGAAGTCGGAATGCCGCGAAACTCACCGAGTCAAAGCGTTTCGCCGTTTGCGGAAGGAAGTGTGATGTAGAACAAGTAGCAGAAGCATACATGCTCAAGAGGGATCACCCGAAATTCAAAGGCAACTGAATTTCGGCAACCGGGGCATCGAAGTCGGAATGCCGCGAAACTCACCGAGTCAAAGCGTTTCGCCGTTTGCGGAAGGAAGTGTGATGTAGAACAAGTAGCAGAAGCATACATGCTCAAGAGGGATCACCCGAAATTCAAAGGCAACTGAATTTCGGCAACCGGGGCATCGAAGTCGGAATGCCGCGAAACTCACCGAGTCAAAGCGTTTCGCCTTTGCGGAAGAAGTGTGATGTAGAACAAGTAGCAGAAGCATACATGCTCAAGAGGGATCACCCGAAATTCAAAGGCAACTGAATTTCGGCAACCGGGGCATCGAAGTCGGAATGCCGCGAAACTCACCGAGTCAAAGCGTTTCGCCGTTTGCGGAAGGAGTGTGATGTAGAACAAGTAGCAGAAGCATACATGCTCAAGAGGGATCACCCGAAATTCAAAGGCAACTGAATTTCGGCAACCGGGGCATCGAAGTCGGAATGCCGCGAAACTCACCGAGTCAAAGCGTTTCGCCGTTTGCGGAAGGAAGTGTGATGTAGAACAAGTAGCAGAAGCATACATGCTCAAGAGGGATCACCCGAAATTCAAAGGCAACTGAATTTCGGCAACCGGGGCATCGAAGTCGGAATGCCGCGAAACTCACCGAGTCAAAGCGTTTCGCCGTTTGCGGAAGAAGTGTGATGTAGAACAAGTAGCAGAAGCATACATGCTCAAGAGGGATCACCCGAAATTCAAAGGCAACTGAATTTCGGCAACCGGGGCATCGAAGTCGGAATGCCGCGAAACTCACCGAGTCAAAGCGTTTCGCCGTTTGCGGAAGAAGTGTGATGTAGAACAAGTAGCAGAAGCATACATGCTCAAGAGGGATCACCCGAAATTCAAAGGCAACTGAATTTCGGCAACCGGGGCATCGAAGTCGGAATGCCGCGAAACTCACCGAGTCAAAGCGTTTCGCCGTTTGCGGAAGGAAGTGTGATGTAGAACAAGTAGCAGAAGCATACATGCTCAAGAGGGATCACCCGAAATTCAAAGGCAACTGAATTTCGGCAACCGGGGCATCGAAATTCGGCAACGAATGGCAACGCGAATCGAACGCGAAACTCACCGAGTCAAAGCGTTTCGCCGTTTGCGGAAGGAAGTGTGATGTAGAACAAGTAGCAGAAGCATACATGCTCAAGAGGGATCACCCGAAATTCAAAGGCAACTGAATTTCGGCAACCGGGGCATCGAAGTCGGAATGCCGCGAAACTCACCGAGTCAAAGCGTTTCGCCCTTTGCGGAGGAAGTGTGATGTAGAACAAGTAGCAGAAGCATACATGCTCAAGAGGGATCACCCGAAATTCAAAGGCAACTGAATTTCGGCAACGGGGCATCGAAGTCGGAATGCCGCGAAACTCACCGAGTCAAAGCGTTTCGCCGTTTGCGGAAGAAAGTGTGATGTAGAACAAGTAGCAGAAGCATACATGCTCAAGAGGGATCACCCGAAATTCAAAGGCAACTGAATTTCGGCAACCGGGGCATCGAAGTCGGAATGCCGCGAAACTCACCGAGTCAAAGCGTTTCGCCGTTTGCGGAGGAAAGTCTGATGTAGAACAAGTAGCAGAAGCATACATGCTCAAGAGGGATCACCCGAAATTCAAAGGCAACTGAATTTCGGCAACCGGGCATCGAAGTCGGAATGCCGCGAAACTCACCGAGTCAAAGCGTTTCGCCGTTTGCGGAAGGAAGTGTGATGTAGAACAAGTAGCAGAAGCATACATGCTCAAGAGGGATCACCCGAAATTCAAAGGCAACTGAATTTCGGCAACCGGGGCATCGAAGTCGGAATGCCGCGAAACTCACCGAGTCAAAGCGTTTCGC
The DNA here is from genome assembly GCA_029228515.1 of Populus alba x Populus x berolinensis. Lineage (NCBI taxonomy): Eukaryota > Viridiplantae > Streptophyta > Magnoliopsida > Malpighiales > Salicaceae > Populus > Populus alba x Populus x berolinensis. The sequence continues at coordinate 732,891 of CM055348.1, forward strand.
CGTTTGCGGAAGGAAGTGTGATGTAGAACAAGTAGCAGAAGCATACATGCTCAAGAGGGATCACCGAAATTCAAAGGCAACTGAATTTCGGCAACCGGGGCATCGAAGTCGGAATGCCGCGAAACTCACCGAGTCAAAGCGTTTCGCCGTTTGCGGAAGGAAGTGTGATGTAGAACAAGTAGCAGAAGCATACATGCTCAAGAGGGATCACCCGAAATTCAAAGGCAACTGAATTTCGGCAACCGGGGCATCGAAGTCGGAATGCCGCGAAACTCACCGAGTCAAAGCGTTTCGCCTTTGCGGAAGGAAGTGTGATGTAGAACAAGTAGCAGAAGCATACATGCTCAAGAGGGATCACCCGAAATTCAAAGGCAACTGAATTTCGGCAACGGGGCATCGAAGTCGGAATGCCGCGAAACTCACCGAGTCAAAGCGTTTCGCGTTTGCGGAAGGAGTGTGATGTAGAACAAGTAGGAAGCATACATGCTCAAGAGGGATCACCCGAAATTCAAAGGCACTGAATTTCGGCAACCGGGATCAAAGGGATCACCGAAATTCAGGCAACTGAATTTCGGCAACCGGGGCATCGAAGTCGGAATGCCGCGAAATCACGAGTCAAAGCGTTTCGCTGTTTGCGGAAGGAAGTGTGATGTAGAACAAGTAGCAGAAGCATACATGCTCAAGAGGGATCACCCGAAATTCAAAGGCAACTGAATTTCGGCAACCGGGGCATCGAAGTCGGAATGCCGCGAAACTCACCGAGTCAAAGCGTTTCGCCGTTTGCGGAAGGAAGTGTGATGTAGAACAAGTAGCAGAAGCATACATGCTCAAGAGGGATCACCCGAAATTCAAAGCAACTGAATTTCGCAACCGGGGTCAAAAGGGATCACCAGAAATTCAAAGGCAACTGAATTTCGGCAAACGGGGCATCGAAGTCGGAATGCCGCGAAACTCACCGAGTCAAAGCGTTTCGCCGTTTGCGGAAGGAAGTGTGATGTAGAACAAGTAGCAGAAGCATACATGCTCAAAAGGGATCACCCGAAATTCAAAGGCAACTGAATTTCGGCAACCGGGGCATCGAAGTCGGAATGCCGCGAAACTCACCGAGTCAAAGCGTTTCGCCGTTTGCGGAAGGAAGTGTGATGTAGAACAAGTAGCAGAAGCATACATGCTCAAGAGGGATCACCCGAAATTCAAAGGCAACTGAATTTCGGCAACCGGGGCATCGAAGTCGGAATGCCGCGAAACTCACCGAGTCAAAGCGTTTCGCCGTTTGCGGAAGGAAGTGTGATGTAGAACAAGTAGCAGAAGCATACATGCTCAAGAGGGATCACCCGAAATTCAAAGGCAACTGAATTTCGGCAACCGGGGCATCGAAGTCGGAATGCCGCGAAACTCACCGAGTCAAAGCGTTTCGCCGTTTGCGGAAGGAAGTGTGATGTAGAACAAGTAGCAGAAGCATACATGCTCAAGAGGGATCACCCGAAATTCAAAGGCAACTGAATTTCGGCAACCGGGGCATCGAAGTCGGAATGCCGCGAAACTCACCGAGTCAAAGCGTTTCGCCGTTTGCGGAAGGAAGTGTGATGTAGAACAAGTAGCAGAAGCATACATGCTCAAGAGGGATCACCCGAAATTCAAAGGCAACTGAATTTCGGCAACCGGGGCATCGAAGTCGGAATGCCGCGAAACTCACCGAGTCAAAGCGTTTCGCCGTTTGCGGAAGGAAGTGTGATGTAGAAACAAGTAGCAGAAGCATACATGCTCAAGAGGGATCACCGAAATTCAAAGGCAACTGAATTTCGGCAACCGGGGCATCGAAGTCGGAATGCCGCGAAACTCACCGAGTCAAAGCGTTTCGCCGTTTGCGGAAGGAAGTGTGATGTAGAACAAGTAGCAGAAGCATACATGCTCAAGAGGGATCACCCGAAATTCAAAGGCAACTGAATTTCGGCAACCGGGGCATCGAAGTCGGAATGCCGCGAAACTCACCGAGTCAAAGCGTTTCGCCGTTTGCGGAAGAAGTGTGATGTAGAACAAGTAGCAGAAGCATACATGCTCAAGAGGGATCACCCGAAATTCAAAGGCAACTGAATTTCGGCAAACGGGGCATCGAAGTCGGAATGCCGCGAAACTCACCGAGTCAAAGCGTTTCGCCGTTTGCGGAAGGAAGTGTGATGTAGAACAAGTAGCAGAAGCATACATGCTCAAGAGGGATCACCCGAAATTCAAAGGCAACTGAATTTCGGCAACCGGGGCATCGAAGTCGGAATGCCGCGAAACTCACCGAGTCAAAGCGTTTCGCCGTTTGCGGAAGAAGTGTGATGTAGAACAAGTAGTAGCAGAAGCATACATGCTCAAGAGGGATCACCCGAAATTCAAAGGCAACTGAATTTCGGCAACCGGGGCATCGAAGTCGGAATGCCGCGAAACTCACCGAGTCAAAGCGTTTCGCCGTTTGCGGAAGGAAGTGTGATGTAGAACAAGTAGCAGAAGCATACATGCTCAAGAGGGATCACCCAAATTCAAAGGCAACTGAATTTCGGCAACCGGGGCATCGAAGTCGGAATGCCGCGAAACTCACCGAGTCAAAGCGTTTCGCCGTTTGCGGAAGAAGTGTGATGTAGAACAAGTAGCAGAAGCATACATGCTCAAGAGGGATCACCCGAAATTCAAAGGCAACTGAATTTCGGCAACCGGGGCATCGAAGTCGGAATGCCGCGAAACTCACCGAGTCAAAGCGTTTCGCCGTTTGCGGAAGGAAGTGTGATGTAGAACAAGTAGCAGAAGCATACATGCTCAAGAGGGATCACCCGAAATTCAAAGGCAACTGAATTTCGGCAACCGGGGCATCGAAGTCGGAATGCCGCGAAACTCACCGAGTCAAAGCGTTTCGCCTTTTGCGGAAGGAAGTGTGATGTAGAACAAGTAGCAGAAGCATACATGCTCAAGAGGGATCACCCGAAATTCAAAGGCAACTGAAAATTTCGGGATTTTCTTTAACCTTTTTTTGATTGCAACAGAGGGCTCAAAAGGGATCACCCGAAATTCAAAGGCAACTGAATTTCGGCAACCGGGGCATCGAAGTCGGAATGCCGCGAAACTCACCGAGTCAAAGCGTTTCGCCGTTTGCGGAAGGAAGTGTGATGTAGAACAAGTAGCAGAAGCATACATGCTCAAGAGGGATCACCCGAAATTCAAAGGCAACTGAATTTCGGCAACCGGGGCATCGAAGTCGGAATGCCGCGAAACTCACCGAGTCAAAGCGTTTCGCCGTTTGCGGAAGAAGTGTGATGTAGAACAAGTAGCAGAAGCATACATGCTCAAGAGGGATCACCCGAAATTCAAAGGCAACTGAATTTCGGCAACCGGGGCATCGAAGTCGGAATGCCGCGAAACTCACCGAGTCAAAGCGTTTCGCTGTTTGCGGAAGGAAGTGTGATGTAGAACAAGTAGCAGAAGCATACATGCTCAAGAGGATCACCCGAAATTCAAAGGCAACTGAATTTCGGCAACGGGGCATCGAAGTCGGAATGCCGCGAAACTCACCGAGTCAAAGCGTTTCGCCGTTTGCGGAAGGAAGTGTGATGTAGAACAAGTAGCAGAAGCATACATGCTCAAGAGGGATCACCCGAAATTCAAAGGCAACTGAATTTCGGCAACCGGGGCATCGAAGTCGGAATGCCGCGAAACTCACCGAGTCAAAGCGTTTCGCCGTTTGCGGAAGGAAGTGTGATGTAGAACAAGTAGCAGAAGCATACATGCTCAAGAGGGATCACCCGAAATTCAAAGGCAACTGAATTTCGGCAACCGGGGCATCGAAGTCGGAATGCCGCGAAACTCACCGAGTCAAAGCGTTTCGCCGTTTGCGGAAGGAAGTGTGATGTAGAACAAGTAGCAGAAGCATACATGCTCAAGAGGGATCACCGAAATTCAAAGGCAACTGAATTTCGGCAACCGGGGCATCGAAGTCGGAATGCCGCGAAACTCACCGAGTCAAAGCGTTTCGCCGTTTGCGGAAGGAAGTGTGATGTAGAACAAGTAGCAGAAGCATACATGCTCAAGAGGGATCACCCGAAATTCAAAGGCAACTGAATTTCGGCAACCGGGGCATCGAAGTCGGAATGCCGCGAAACTCACCGAGTCAAAGCGTTTCGCCGTTTGCGGAAGGAGTGTGATGTAGAACAAGTAGCAGAAGCATACATGCTCAAGAGGGATCACCCGAAATTCAAAGGCCACTGAATTTCGCAACCGGGCTCAAAGGGATCACCGAAATTCAAAGGCAACTGAATTTCGGCAACCGGGGCATCGAAGTGGAATCGCGAAACTCACCGAGTCAAAGCGTTTCGCTGTTTGCGGAAGGAAGTGTGATGTAGAACAAGTAGCAGAAGCATACATGCTCAAGAGGGATCACCCGAAATTCAAAGGCAACTGAATTTCGGCAACCGGGCATCGAAGTCGGAATGCCGCGAAACTCACCGAGTCAAAGCGTTTCGCCGTTTGCGGAAGGAAGTGTGATGTAGAACAAGTAGCAGAAGCATACATGCTCAAGAGGGATCACCCGAAATTCAAAGGCAACTGAATTTCGGCAACCGGGGCATCGAAGTCGGAATGCCGCGAAACTCACCGAGTCAAAGCGTTTCGCCGTTTGCGGAAGGAAGTGTGATGTAGAACAAGTAGCAGAAGCATACATGCTCAAGAGGGATCACCCGAAATTCAAAGGCAACTGAATTTCGGCAACCGGGGCATCGAAGTCGGAATGCCGCGAAACTCACCGAGTCAAAGCGTTTCGCCGTTTGCGGAAGGAAGTGTGATGTAGAACAAGTAGCAGAAGCATACATGCTCAAGAGGGATCACCCGAAATTCAAAGGCAACTGAATTTCGGCAACCGGGGCATCGAAGTCGGAATGCCGCGAAACTCACCGAGTCAAAGCGTTTCGCCGTTTGCGGAAGGAAGTGTGATGTAGAACAAGTAGCAGAAGCATACATGCTCAAGAGGGATCACCCGAAATTCAAAGGCAACTGAATTTCGGCAACCGGGGCATCGAAGTCGGAATGCCGCGAAACTCACCGAGTCAAAGCGTTTCGCCGTTTGCGGAAGGAAGTGTGATGTAGAACAAGTAGCAGAAGCATACATGCTCAAGAGGGATCACCCGAAATTCAAAGGCAACTGAATTTCGGCAACCGGGGCATCGAAGTCGGAATGCCGCGAAACTCACCGAGTCAAAGCGTTTCGCCGTTTGCGGAAGGAAGTGTGATGTAGAACAAGTAGCAGAAGCATACATGCTCAAGAGGGATCACCCGAAATTCAAAGGCAACTGAATTTCGGCAACCGGGGCATCGAAGGCGGAATGCCGCGAAACCCACCGAGTCAAAGCGTTTTGCCATTTGCGGAAGGAAGTGTGATGTAGAACAAGTAGCAGAAGCATACATGCTCAAGAGGGATCACCTGAAATTCAAAGGCCACTGAATTTCGGCAACCGGGGCTCAACAGGGATCACCAGAAATTCAAAGGCAACTGAATTTCGGCAACCGGGGCATTGAAGTCGGAATGCCGCGAAACTCACCGAGTCAAAGCGTTTCGCTGTTTGCGGAAGGAAGTGTGATGTAGAACAAGTAGCAGAAGCATACATGCTCAAGAGGGATCACCCTAAATTGAAAGGCAACTGAATTTCGGCAACCGGGGCATCGAAGTCGGAATGCCGCGAAACTCACCGGGTCAAAGCGTTTCGCTGTTTGCGGAAGGAAGTGTGATGTAGAACATGTAGCAGAAGCATACATGCTCAAGAGGGATCACCCGAAATTCAAAGGCAACTGAATTTCGGCAACCGGGGCATCGAAGTCGGAATGCCGCGAAACTCACCGAGTCAAAGCGTTTCGCCATTTGCGGAAGGAAGTGTGATGTAGAACAAGTAGCAGAAGCATACATGCTCAAGAGGGATCACCCGAAATTCAAAGGCCACTGAATTTCGGCAACCGGGGCTCAAAAGGGATCACCAGAAATTCAAAGGCAACTGAATTTCGGCAACCGGGGCATCGAAGTCGGAATGCCGCGAAACTCACCGAGTCAAAGCGTTTCGCTGTTTGCGGAAGGAAGTGTGATGTAGAACAAGTAGCAGAAGCATACATGCTCAAGAGGGATCACCCGAAATTCAAAGGCAACTGAATTTCGGCAACCGGGGCACCGAAGTCGGAATGCCGCGAAACTCACCGAGTCAAAGCCTTTCGCCGTTTGAGGAAGGAAGTGTGATGTAGAACAAGTAGCAGAAGCATACATGCTCAAGAGGGATCACCCTAAATTGAAAGGCAACTGAATTTCGGCAACCGGGGCATCGAAGTCGGAATGCCGCGAAACTCACCGGGTCAAAGCGTTTCGCTGTTTGCGGAAGGAAGTGTGATGTAGAACATGTAGCAGAAGCATACATGCTCAAGAGGGATCACCCGAAATTCAAAGGCAACTGAATTTCGGCAACCGGGGCATCGAAGTCGGAATGCCGCGAAACTCACCGAGTCAAAGCGTTTCGCTGTTTGCGGAAGGAAGTGTGATGTAGAACAAGTAGCAGAAGCATACATGCTCAAGAGGGATCACCCGAAATTCAAAGGCAACTGAATTTCGGCAACCGGGGCATCGAAGTCGGAATGCCGCGAAACTCACCGAGTCAAAGCGTTTCGCCGTTTGCGGAAGGAAGTGTGATGTAGAACAAGTAGCAGAAGCATACATGCTCAAGAGGGATCACCCGAAATTCAAAGGCAACTGAATTTCGGCAACCGGGGCATCGAAGTCGGAATGCCGCGAAACTCACCGAGTCAAAGCGTTTCGCTGTTTGCGGAAGGAAGTGTGATGTAGAACAAGTAGCAGAAGCATACATGCTCAAGAGGGATCACCCGAAATTCAAAGGCAACTGAATTTCGGCAACCGGGGCATCGAAGTCGGAATGCCGCGAAACTCACCGAGTCAAAGCGTTTCGCTGTTTGCGGAAGGAAGTGTGATGTAGAACAAGTAGCAGAAGCATACAAATAGCTCCAAAAAGGTATCACCCGAAATTCAAAGGCAACTGATATTTCGACAACCGGGGCCACCGAAAGTCGGAACAAATGTGCCTGGCGGAGAAACTCACCGAGTCAAATGCAAGAGTTCGCTATGTATGTTTGCGGACAAGGGAAGTGTGGTATGTACAACAAGTTAGCAGAAAGCCATACATGCTCAAAAGGGGATATCCCCCGAAATTCAAAGGATAACTGAATTTCGGCAACCGGGGCTCAAAAGGGATCACCGAAATTCAAAGGCAACTGAATTTCGGCAACCGGGGCACCGAAGTGGAATGCCGCGAAACTCAACCGAGTCAAAGCGTTTCGCTGTTTTGCTCGGAAGGAAAGGATGTTGTGATGTAGAACATGTAGCAGAAGCAAATACATGCTCAAAAAAAGGGATCACCCGATATTCAAAGGAAAGGGTAACTGAATTTCGGCAACCGTTTTTAGGCACCGTTAGTCGGAGATGAAGAATTGCCGGCGAAAACTCACCGAGATGTCCCAAAGCGTTTTCGCTTTTTGCGGGAAAGGAGTTTTTGAAGGAAGTGGGATGTAAGAACAAAAGTAGCAAGAAGAAGCAAAGAAGAAGCTTACTTGCTCAAATAGGGTTTGCCTGAAAAATTCAAAAAGGCAACTGACTTTCGGAAACCCAGGGTCATCCGCGAAGTCGGAGAGAAAATGCCGCGAAAAATCACCGAGTCAAAGCAGTTCGTTTTTGCGGAAGGATGAAGTTGTGATGTAAAACAAGGTAGCAGATGCATACATGGCTCAAAACGGGATTCGCCCGACATTCAAAAGGCAACTGACCTTTCGGCTAACCGGGGCGGCCCCGAAGTCGGAACATGCCTTGCGAGGGGAAACATCACCGACGAAGTCTCAAAGACGTTTTTCGCTGTTTGCGGACAGGACTATGATTAATTAGTGTGATGTTAAGAACAATTAATGCATGAATGAAGCGCAGAGAAGCAGGAGAAGCAAAAGCAATACTTGCTCAAAAGGGGAAAAACACCCGATATTCAAAAAGGCACACACTGAATTTCGGCAGCTACCGGTGGGGGCAGCATACAGCTAAGTAGTCGGAATATGCCGCGTTTAACTCAACGAGAGTCAAAGCATTTCGCTGTTTGGCGGGAAGGACAGTTGTAAAGTTTGTAGTTTGTAACAGAGTGTGATAGGTAACAAAAAGTATAAGCAGAGGAAGCATAACATGCTCAAAAAAGGGGGTTCCCCCGAAATTCAAAGGAAACTGAATTTCGGACAGGCACCGGGGCATCGAAGTCGGAATGCCGCGAAACTCACCGAGTCAAAGCGTTTCGCTGTTTGCGGAAGGAGTGTGATGTAGAACAAGTAGCAGAAGCATACATGCTCAAGAGGGATCACCCGAAATTCAAAGGCAACTGAATTTCGGCAACCGGGGCACCGAAGTCGGAATTCCGCGAAACTCACTGAGTCAAAGCGTTTCACTGTTTCCAGAAGGAAGTGTGATGTAGAACAAGTAGCAGAAGTATACATGATCAAAAGGGATCACCCGAAATTCAAAGGCAACTAAATTTCGACAACCGGGGCACCGAACTCGGAATGCCGCGAAACTCACCGAGTCAAAGCGTTTCGCCGTTTGTGGAAGGAAGTGTGATGTAGAAAAAGTAGCAGAAGCATACATGCTCAAAAGGGATCACCCGAAATTCAAAGGCAACTGAATTTCGGCAACCGGGGCATCGAAGTCGGAATGCCGCGAAACTCACCGAGTCAAAGCGTTTCGCCGTTTGCGGAAGGAAGTGTGATGTAGAACAAGTAGCAGAAGCATACATGCTCAAGAGGGATCACCCGAAATTCAAAGGCAACTGAATTTCGGCAACCGGGGCTCAAAAGGGATCACCAGAAATTCAAAGGCAACTGAATTTCGGCAACCGGGGCACCGAAGTCGGAATTCCGCGAAACTCACCGAGTCAAAGCGTTTCGCTGTTTGCGGAAGGAAGTGTGATGTAGAACAAGTAGCAGAAGCATACATGCTCAAGAGGGATCACCCGAAATTCAAAGGCAACTGAATTTCGGCAACCGGGGCACCGAAGTCGGAATGCCGCGAAACTCACCGAGTCAAAGCGTTTCGCCGTTTGCGGAAGGAAGTGTGATGTAGAACAAGTAGCAGAAGCATACATGCTCAAGAGGGATCACCCGAAATTCAAAGGCCACTGAATTTCGGCAACCGGGGCACCGAAGTCGGAATGCCGCGAAACTCACCGAGTCAAAGCGTTTCGCCGTTTGCGGAAGGAAGTGTGATGTAGAACAAGTAGCAGAAGCATACATGCTCAAGAGGGATCACCCGAAATTCAAAGGCAACTGAATTTCGGCAACCGGGGCATCGAAGTCGGAATGCCGCGAAACTCACCGAGTCAAAGCGTTTCGCTGTTTGCGGAAGGAAGTGTGATGTAGAACAAGTAGCAGAAGCATACATGCTCAAGAGGGATCACCCGAAATTCAAAGGCAACTGAATTTCGGCAACCGGGGCATCGAAGTCGGAATGCCGCGAAACTCACCGAGTCAAAGCGTTTCGCTGTTTGCGGAAGGAAGTGTGATGTAGAACAAGTAGCAGAAGCATACATGCTCAAGAGGGATCACCCGAAATTCAAAGGCAACTGAATTTCGGCAACCGGGGCAAAAGGGATCACCGAAATTCAAAGGCAACTGAATTTCGGCAACCGGGGCATCGAAGTCGGAATGCCGCGAAACTCACCGAGTCAAAGCGTTTCGCTGTTTGCGGAAGGAAGTGTGATGTAGAACAAGTAGCAGAAGCATACATGCTCAAGAGGGATCACCCGAAATTCAAAGGCAACTGAATTTCGGCAACCGGGGCATCGAAGTCGGAATGCCGCGAAACTCACCGAGTCAAAGCGTTTCGCCGTTTGCGGAAGGAAGTGTGATGTAGAACAAGTAGCAGAAGCATACATGCTCAAGAGGGATCACCCGAAATTCAAAGGCAACTGAATTTCGGCAACCGGGGCATCGAAGTCGGAATGCCGCGAAACTCACCGAGTCAAAGCGTTTCGCTGTTTGCGGAAGGAAGTGTGATGTAGAACAAGTAGCAGAAGCATACATGCTCAAGAGGGATCACCCGAAATTCAAAGGCAACTGAATTTCGGCAACCGGGGCATCGAAGTCGGAATGCCGCGAAACTCACCGAGTCAAAGCGTTTCGCCGTTTGCGGAAGGAAGTGTGATGTAGAACAAGTAGCAGAAGCATACATGCTCAAGAGGGATCACCCGAAATTCAAAGGCAACTGAATTTCGGCAACCGGGGCATCGAAGTCGGAATGCCGCGAAACTCACCGAGTCAAAGCGTTTCGCTGTTTGCGGAAGGAAGTGTGATGTAGAACAAGTAGCAGAAGCATACATGCTCAAGAGGGATCACCCGAAATTCAAAGGCAACTGAATTTCGGCAACCGGGGCATCGAAGTCGGAATGCCGCGAAACTCACCGAGTCAAAGCGTTTCGCCGTTTGCGGAAGGAAGTGTGATGTAGAACAAGTAGCAGAAGCATACATGCTCAAGAGGGATCACCCGAAATTCAAAGGCAACTGAATTTCGGCAACCGGGGCATCGAAGTCGGAATGCCGCGAAACTCACCGAGTCAAAGCGTTTCGCCGTTTGCGGAAGGAAGTGTGATGTAGAACAAGTAGCAGAAGCATACATGCTCAAGAGGGATCACCCGAAATTCAAAGGCAACTGAATTTCGGCAACCGGGGCATCGAAGTCGGAATGCCGCGAAACTCACCGAGTCAAAGCGTTTCGCTGTTTGCGGAAGGAAGTGTGATGTAGAACAAGTAGCAGAAGCATACATGCTCAAGAGGGATCACCCGAAATTCAAAGGCAACTGAATTTCGGCAACCGGGGCATCGAAGTCGGAATGCCGCGAAACTCACCGAGTCAAAGCGTTTCGCCGTTTGCGGAAGGAAGTGTGATGTAGAACAAGTAGCAGAAGCATACATGCTCAAGAGGGATCACCCGAAATTCAAAGGCAACTGAATTTCGGCAACCGGGGCATCGAAGTCGGAATGCCGCGAAACTCACCGAGTCAAAGCGTTTCGCTGTTTGCGGAAGGAAGTGTGATGTAGAACAAGTAGCAGAAGCATACATGCTCAAGAGGGATCACCCGAAATTCAAAGGCAACTGAATTTCGGCAACCGGGGCATCGAAGTCGGAATGCCGCGAAACTCACCGAGTCAAAGCGTTTCGCCGTTTGCGGAAGGAAGTGTGATGTAGAACAAGTAGCAGAAGCATACATGCTCAAGAGGGATCACCCGAAATTCAAAGGCAACTGAATTTCGGCAACCGGGGCATCGAAGTCGGAATGCCGCGAAACTCACCGAGTCAAAGCGTTTCGCCGTTTGCGGAAGGAAGTGTGATGTAGAACAAGTAGCAGAAGCATACATGCTCAAGAGGGATCACCCGAAATTCAAAGGCAACTGAATTTCGGCAACCGGGGCATCGAAGTCGGAATGCCGCGAAACTCACCGAGTCAAAGTGTTTCGCTGTTTGCGGAAGGAAGTGTCATGTAGAACAAGTAGCAGAAGCATACATGCTCAAACGGGATCACCAGAAATTCAAAGGCAACTGAATTTCGGCAACGGGGCTCAAAGGGATCACCAGAAATTCAAAGGCAACTGAATTTCGGCAACCGGGGCACTGAAGTCGGAATGCCACGAAACTCACCGAGTCAAAGCGTTTTGCTGTTTGTGGAAGGAAGTGTGAAGTAGAACAAGTAGTAGAAGCATACATGCTCAAGAGGGATCACCCGAAATTCAAAGGCAACTGAATTTCGGCAACCGGGGCATCGAAGTCGGAATGCCGCGAAACTCACCGAGTCAAAGCGTTTAGCCGTTTGTGGAAGGAAGGGTGATGTAGAACAATTAGCAGAAGCAGACATGCTCAAGAGGGATCGCCCGAAATTCAAAGGCAACTGAATTTCGGCAACCGGGGCACCGAAGTCGGAATGCCGCGAAACTCACCGAGTCAAAGCGTTTCGCTGTTTGCGGAAGGAAGTGTGATGTAGAACAAGTAGCAGAAGCATACATGCTCAAGAGGGATCACCCGAAATTCAAAGGCAACTGAATTTCGGCAACCGGGGCATCGAAGTCGGAATGCCGCGAAACTCACCGAGTCAAAGCGTTTCGCCGTTTGCGGAAGGAAGTGTGATGTAGAACAAGTAGCAGAAGCATACATGCTCAAAAGGGATCACCCGAAATTCAAAGGCAACTGACTTTCGGCAACCGGGGCACCGAAGTCGGAATGCCGCGAAACTCACCGAGTCAAAGCGTTTCGCTGTTTGCGGAAGGAAGTGTGATGTAGAACAAGTAGCAGAAGCATACATGCTCAAGAGGGATCACCCGAAATTCAAAGGCAACTGAATTTCGGCAACCGGGGCATCGAAGTCGGAATGCCGCGAAACTCACCGAGTCAAAGCGTTTCGCCGTTTGCGGAAGGAAGTGTGATGTAGAAACAATTAGCGGAGAAGCATACAAGCTTAAAAAGGGATCAAACCGAAAATTCAAAGGCAACATGGTTTTCGCGCAACCGGTCGGCACCGAAGTCGGGGTAAAGAATTCGTGTGAAAAACTCTCAGAGTCAAAGCGTTTCGCCGTTTTTGACGAGACTGGAAGTGTGATGTTTAGAAACAATTAGCAGACGCATAACATGCTCAAGAGGGATCACCCGACTTCCCAAGGCAAATGAATTTTTCTGCAACCGGGGGAACGAAAGTGGCAATGCCGGGAAACTCAAGGGGTCAAAGCGTTTAGATGTTTGCGGAAGGAAGTGAGATGGTAGACCTACCTGCTTCGCTCTCGCCCATGCTCACATACATTTAACCCAAAAATAAAATGTCAAATAAATTTTCGGCAAACGGGTGGCATTCGAAGTTTGGAAAGTGCGAAAATCACAGAGTCCAAAAGCGTTTGGCCGTTTTGGGAGGAAGTGTGATGTATTTGAACAACTAGCAGACGTCATCCATGCTCAAAAGTGATCACCCGAAATTCAAAGTCAAAATATGAATTTTTCAGCAACGGGGGCGAACCCGGAAGGCGGAATTCGCGAAAACTCAACGAGTCAAAGCGTTTCGCCGTTTAGTGAAGGAAGTGTGAATGTAGAAAATTTAGCAGCAGCATACATGCTAAAGAGGGATCACCCGAAACTCACTCTATCACCCGCTTAACTGGTAATTTTTGCAACCGGGGCATCCGGAAAAGTCGGAATGCTCGAACAAACTCACCGAGGTCAAAGCGTTTTTGCACAATTTGAAGGAGGAAGTCGTGATGTAGAAAAAAAGTAGCTAGGGGAAGCATAACTAATTGTCAAGAGCGGGAATCACCCCAAATTCAACGGCAACTGAATTTCCGGAAACGGGGCACCGAAAGTTGGGAATGCCGCAGAAACTAACCTTGAGTCAAAGCGTTTCGCTGGTTTTGCGGAAGAAGGTGTGATGTAGAACAAGTAGCAGAAGCATACATGCTCAATAGGGATCACCCGAATTTCAAAGGGCAACTGAAAAAGCAAGGTGGGCATCGAAAGATTTAAAGTTAAAAAGAGGTCAAAGTTTTTAGAAATTTGCGGAAGGTAAGGGGTGACGTTGAAGATTAGCAGAAGAATACATGCTCAAGAGGGATCACCCAAAATTCAAAGGCAAATAAAATCAAACGCGGCACACTCGCGGATGATCCGACACAGTTTGAATGGCGCGAAACTCAGGAGTCAAAGCGTTTCGTTGGTTTGCGGAAGGCAGATGTGATGTAGAACAAGTAGCAGAAGGCATACATGCTCAAAAGGGTTCACCCGAAATTCAACAAGGTACTGAATTTCGGCCAACGGTTGATGCCCCCAGTGGGATTGCCGCGAAACACCTCGAGTCAAAGCGTTTGTTCGTTTTTTGGAAGGAAGTGTATAAGAGATAGTTAGAACAATAAGCAGAAGCATACATGTCCCGGGATTTACAGAAAATTCAAATGGCAAATGGAATTTTGGCAACCGGGGCATCGAAGTGGGAATGTCGAAACTCACCGAGTCAAAGCGTTTCGCCGTTTGCTTCAGGAAGTGTGACATTTTTCAACAAGTAACAATTCTCTAATCAAATTAAATAGTTTCACCCACTCAATAAATTCCCATCATAACCTTCCCTTAATTTAATAACTGAATTTCGGCATCCCCCGCATCGAAGTCGGACAACCCGCGAAACTCACCCAGTCTAAGCATTAACTCATAAATCTTAATTGCGGAATAAATTTTGATCCAGAACTTATAGCAGAAGCATACATTGGTCACCCATTTCCACTCGCACTCACACGTAAATTCAACGGCAATTGAATTTCCGGCAACGGGGACACCGAAGACAGAATGCCGCGCCACTCACCGAGTCAAAGAGTTTCACTGTTTGCGGAAGGCAAGTGTGATGTAGAACAAGTAGCAGAAGCATACATGCTCAATGGGATCACCCGGATCCTAAATTCAAAGGCAACTGGCAATTTCGGGGGAAACGGGGACATCGAAGTCGGGATTGAATTCCGCGAAATACCCACCGAGTCAAGAGCCTTTCGCCGTTTGTGGAAGGGGAGTGTTGATGTTAGAACAATTAAAGGTGACGCATACATTTAGTCTCTCTAGCGGAGATCACCCGAAAATTCAAAGGCAACTGATTTTGCCTGCAACCGGGGCATCCATCGAACCTCAAGTAGTCGGAAAATGGTAATCGGCCGAAACTCACCGAGTCAAAGCGTTTCGCATGTTTGCTGGAAGGAAGTGTGTGTTGTAGAACAAGTAGGCAGAAGCCATACATGATCTTGTGGGTATCAAACACGAAATTCAAAGGCAACTGAATTTCGGCAACCGGGCCATCGAAGTTGGAATGCCGCCGATAAATCACCCGAGTCAAAGCGTTGCGTAGTTTGCGGAAGGGACGGTGTGATTGTGGAACAAAACTAGCAGAAGCATACATGCTCCAAATAGATCACCAGCTACCATTCAAAGCTACATCTGAATTTCGGCTAACCGGGGCTACCGAAAGGCCGGAATTTGCGAATCAAACACCGAGTCAAAGCGTTTCGCCGTTTGTGGAACCGGACAATTTTAAGTTGTTGATGTAGAACAATTAGCAGAAGCTCTACATGCTCAACAAGGGATCACCCGAAATTCAAATGCAACTGAATTTCTGCAACGGGCGCTCGGCAATCGCTAAGTCGGAATGCCGGCGAAAAACCTACTCCGAGTTCCAAAGCGTTTTGCCAATTTGCGGCAGGAAGTGTGAAGTAGAACCAAGTAAGCAGAAACATACACCCTCCTAACGTCAAGAGGGATCACACCCATACTCAAAGGCAACTGAAATTTCGGACCAACCGGGGCACCGAAGTTTGGAAATGACGACCGAAACTCACAGAGTCAAAGAGTTTCCGATGTTTGCGGAAGGAAGTGTGATGTAGAACAAGTAGCACGAAGCATACATTGGCTCAACAGGGGATCACCCGAAATTCATACTGGACAACTGAATTTCGGCATAGAATGTGGGGCATCGAAGTTGGACTATGCCGTTGAAAAACTCAACGACGTCACATGCGTTTACGCCATTTGCGGAATGAATAAAGTCGTGTTGTTAGGAACAAGTAGCAGGAAAGGGAAGGCAATACATGCTGATCAGAGGGATCACCCGAAATTAAAGGGCAACTGAATTTCGGCAAACGGCGGCCACATCGATATCCAACAAGTCGGAATGCCGCGAATCTCAAGCATGGTAAAAGCGTTTCGCTGGTTTGCGGAAGGAAGTAGTTATGTAGAACAAGTAGCAGCAAGCAATACATGCTCAAGGGGGATCACCCGAGAATTCCAAGGCAACTGAATTTCGGCATACGGGGCACGGAAGGTGGAATACGCGCAAACTCACCGAGTCAAAGCGTTTCGGTGTTTGACGAAGGAAGCTAGTGATGTAGAACAAGTTGCAGAAGCATAAATGCTCAAGAGGGATCACCCGAAATTCAAAGGCAACTGAATTTCAACCGGGCAAAAGGGATCACCCGTTAAAATTTGCAATAGGCAACTGATATTTCGGGCAATGTGGTGCATCGATAAGAGGTCGGAATGCCCAGTGAAACTTCACCGAGTTCAAAGCGATTTCGCCCTTTGCTCGGACAGGAAGTATGATGTAGTAACACAGTAGCAGAAGCATACACTGCTGACGAGGGATCACCCGAACTCCAACATAGGCAACGGAATTTCCGGCAACCGGGGCATCGCTAGTCGGAATAGGCCGTGACTAACTCATGCCGAGTCAAAAGCGTTTTCAGCCCTTTGAGGTAGGAATTCCTTATGTAGAACAACGTAGCAGAAGCTTACATGCTCAACAAGGATACACACCGAAATTTCAAAGGCAACGGAATTTCGGCAAACCGAGTAGCATTGCATGGACAGTCGGAATGCCGCGGAAACTCACCGAATCAAAGAAGCGTTTCCGCTAATATTGCGTAAGGAAGTCTGATGTTAGCAAACAAAGTAGCATGACAGCAAATACACTCGCTCAAGAGGGCAACAACAGAAATTTCAACACGGCGATCTCTAACTGAACTTTCACGGCCAACCGGGGCAACTGAAGTCGGAATGCCAGCGAAACTCACCTAGTCCAAAGCGTTTCGCTGTTTGCGGAAAAGGACAGTGCTGATGTAGAACAAGTAGCAGAAGCAATACATGCTAAAAAAGAATGGATCACTACCGAAATTCAAAGGCACACTGAATTTCGGCAACCGGGGGATACGAAGTCGGGAATGCCGCCAAACTCACCGGAAAGCGTCAAAGGCGTTTCGCCGTTTGCGGAAGGAAGTTTGATTTTAGTAACAAGTAAGCAGAAGCAAACATTGCTCAAGTAGGGCATCTCTCTCCGAAATCGCTCGCGCTCTCCATGGCAACTGAATTTCGGCAAACCGGGGCATCGAAGTCGGAATGCCGCGAAACTCAACGAGTCAAAGCGTTTCGCCGTTTGCGGAAGGAAGTCTGCTGTAGAACAAGTAGCAGAAGCATACATGCTCAAGAGGGATCACCCGAAATTCAAAGGCAACTGAATTTCGGCAACCGGTGGCATCGAAGTCGGAATGCCGCGAAACTCACCGAGTCAAAGCGTTTCGCCGATTGCGGAAGGAAGTCGTGATGTAGAACAAGTAGCAGAAGCATACATGCTCAACAGGGATCCACCCGAAATTCAAAGGCAACTGAATTTCGGCAACCGGGCTCCTCGAAGTCGGAATGCCGCGAAACTCACCGAGTCAAAGCGTTTCGCCGTTTGCGGCAGGAAGTGTGATGTAGAACAAGTAGCAGAAGCATACATGCTCAAGAGGGATCACCCGAAATTCAAAGGCAACTGAATTTCGGCAACCGGGGCATCGAAGTCGGAATGCCGCGAAACTCACCGAGTCAAAGCGTTTCGGGCCGTTTGCGGAAGGAAGTGTGATGTAGAACAAGTAGCAGAAGCATCCATGCTCAAGAGGGATTCAACCCGAAATTCAAAGGCAACTGAATTTCGGCAACCGGGGCATCGAAGTCGGAATGCCGCGAAACTCAACCGAGTCAAAGCGTTTCGCCGTTTGCGGAAGGAAGTGTGGTGTAGAACAAGTAGCAGAAGCATACATGCTCAAGAGGGATCACCCGAAATTCAAAGGCAACTGAATTTCGGCAACCGGGGCATCGAAGTCGGAATGCCGCGTAACTCACCGAGTCAAAGCGTTTCGCTGTTTGCGGAAGGAAGTGTGATGTAGAACAAGTAGCAGAAGCATTCATGCTCAAGAGGATCACCCGAAATTCAAAGGCAACTGAATTTCGGCAACCGGGGCATCGAAGTCGGAATGCCGCGAAACTCACCGAGTCAAAGCGTTTCGCCGTTTGCGGAAGGAAGTGTGATGTAGAACAAGTAGCAGAAGCATACATGCTAAAGAGGGATCACCCGAAATTCAAAGGCAACTGAATTTCGGCAACCGGGGCATCGAAGTCGGAATGCCGCGAAACTCATCGAGTCAAAGCTTTTCGCCGTTTGCGAAAGGAAGTCTGATGTAGAACAAGTAGCAGAAGCATACATGCTCAAGAGGGATCGCCTGAAATTCAAAGGCAACTAAATTTCGGCAACCGGGGTATCGAAGTTGGAATGCCGCGAAACTCACCGAGTCAAAGCGTTTCGCAATTTGCGGAAGGAAGTCTGATGTAGAACAAGTACCAGAAGCATACATGCTCAAGAGGGATCCCCCGAAATTCAAAGGCAACCGCGGCATCAAAGTCGGAATGCCGCGAAACTCACCGAGTTAAAGCGTTTCGCCGTTGGCGGAAGGAAGTCGGATGTAGAACAAGTAGCAGAAGCATACATGCTCAAGAGGGATCACCCGAAATTCAAAGGGAACTGCATTTTGGCAACCGGGGAATCAAAGTCGGAATGCCGCGAAACTCATCGAGTCAACGCTTTTCGCCGTTTGCGGAAGGAAGTCTGATCTAGAACAAGTAGCAGAAGCATACGTGCTTAGGAGGGATCCCCTGAAATTCAAAGGCAACTGAATTTCGTGCAACCGGTGCATCGAAGTCGGAATGCCGCGAAACTCACCGAGTCAAAGCGTTTCGCCGTTTGCGGAAGGAAGTGTGATGTAGAACAAGTCGCAGAAGCATACATGCTCAAGAGGGATGACCCGAAATTCAAAGGCAACTGAATTTCGGCAACCGGGGCATCGAAGTCGGAATGACGCGAAACTCACTGAGTCAAAGTGTTTCGCTATTTGCGGAAGGAAGTGTGATGTAGAACAAGTACCAGAGGCATACATGCTCAAGAGGGATCACCCGAAATTCAAAGGCAACTGAATTTCGGCAACCAAGCATCAAAGTCGGAATGCCGCGAAACTCACCAAGTGAAAGCCTTTCGCCGTTTGCGGAAGGAAGTGTGATGAAGACCAAGTCACAGAAGCATACACACTCAAGAGGGATCACCCGAAATACAAAGGCAACTGAATTTCGGCAACCGGGGCATCGAAGTCGGAATGCCGCGAAACTCACCGAGTCAAAGCGTTTCGCCGTTTGCGGAAGGAAGTGTGATGTAGAACAAGTAGCAGAAGCATACATGCTCCAGAGGGATCACCCGAAATTCAAAGGCAACTGAATTTCGGCAACCGGGGCATCGAAGTCGGAATGCCGCAAAACTCACCGAGTCAAAGCGTTTCGCTGTTTGCGGAAGGAAGTGTGATGTAGAACAAGTAGCAGAAGCATACAAGCTCAAGAGGGATCCCACGAAATTCAAAGGCAAATGAATTTCGGCAACCGGGGCATCGAAGTCGGAATGCCGCGAAACTCACCGAGTCAAAGCGTTTCGCCGTTTGCGGAAGGAAGTGTGATGTAGAAACAAGTAGCAGAAGCATACATGCTCAAGAGGTATCACCCGAAATTCAAAGGCAACCTGAATTTCGGCAAAACCGGGGCATCGAAGTCGGAATGCCGCGAAACTCACCGAGTCAAAGCGTTTCGCTGTTTGCGGAAGGAAGTGTGATGTAGAACAAGTAGCAGAAGCATACATGCTCAAGAGGGATCACCCGAAATTCAAAGGCAACTGAATTTCGGCAACCGGGGCATCGAAGTCGGAATACCGCGAAACTCACCGAGACAAAGCGTTTGGCCGTTTGCGGAAGGAAGTGCGATGTAGAACAAGTAGCAGAAGCATACATGCTCAAGACGGATCACCCGAAATTCAAAGGCAACTGAATTTCGGCAACCGGGGCAACGAAGTCGGAATGCCGCGAAACTCACCGAGTCAAAGCGTTTGGCCATTAGCGGAAGAAGTGTGATGTAGAACAAGTAGCAAAAGCATACATGCTCAAGAGGGATCACCCGAAATTCAAAGGCAACTGAATTTCGGCAACCGGGGCATCGAAGTCGGAATGCCGCGAAACTCACCGAGTCAAAGCGTTTCGTTGTTTGCGGAAGGAAGTGGGATGTAGAACAAGTAGCAGAAGCATACATGCTCAAGAGGGATCTCCCAAATTCAAAGGCAACTGAATTTCGGCAACCGGTGCATCGAAGTCCGGAATGCCGCGAAACACACCGAGTCAAAGCGTTTCGGTGTTTGCGGAAGGAAGTGTGATGTAGAACAAGTAGAAGAAGCATACATGCTCAAGAGGGATCACCCGAAATTCAAAGGCAACTGAATTTCGGCAACCGGGGCATCGAAGTCGGATGCCGCGAAACTCACCGAGTCAAAGCGTTTCGCCGTTTGCGGAAGGAAGTATGATGTAGAACAAGTAGCAGAAGCATACATGCTCAAGAGGGATCACCCGAAATTCAAAGGCAACTGAATTTCGGCAACCGGGGCATCGAAGTTGAAATGCCGCGAAACTCACCGTGTCAAAGCGTTTCACCGTTTGCGGAAGAAAGTCTGATGTAGAACAAGTAGCAGACGCATACATGCTCAAGAGGGCTCACCCGAAATTCAAAGGCAAACTGAATTTCGGGAACCGGGGCATCGAAGTCGGAATGATGCGAAACTCACCGAGTTAAAGCGATTCGCCGTTTGCGGAAGGAAGTGTGATGTAGAACAATTAGCAGACGCATACATGCTCAAGAGGGATCACACGAAATTCAAAGGCAACTGAATTTCGGCAACCGGGGCATCGAAGTCGGAATGCCGCGAAACTCACCGAGTCAAAGCGTTTCGCCGTTTGCGGAAGGAAGTATGATGTAGAACAAGTAGCAGAAGCATACATGCTCAAGAGGGATCACCCGAAATTCAAAGGCAACTGAATTTCGGCAACCTTGGCATCGAAGTCGGAATGCCGCGAAACTCACCGAGTCAAAGCGTTTCGCCGTTTGCGGAAGGAAGTCTGATGTAGAACAAGTAGCAGAAGCATACATGCTCAAGATGGATCACCCGAAATTCAAAGGCAACTGAATTACGGCAACCGGGGCATCGAAGTAGGAATGCTGCGAAACTCACAGAGTCAAAGCGTTTCGCCGTTTGCGGAAGGAAGTCTGATGTAGAACAAGTAGAAGAAGCATACATGCTCAAGAGGGATCACCCGAAATTCAAAGGCAACTGAATTTCGGCAACCGGGGCATCGAAGTCGGAATGCCGCGAAACTCACCGAGTCAAAGCGTTTCGCTGTTTGTGGAAGGGAGTGTGATGTAGAACAAGTAGCAGAAGCATACATGCTCAAGAGGGATCACCCGAAATTCAAAGGCAACTGAATTTCGGCAACCGGGGAATCCAAGTCGGAATGCCGCGAAACTCACCTAGTCAAAGCGTTTCGCCGTTTGCGGAAGGAAGTGTGATGTAGATCAAGTAGCAGAAGCATACATGCTCAAGAGGGATCACCCGAAATTCAAAGACAACTGACTTTCGGCAACCAGGGCATCCAATTCGGAATGCCGCCAAACTCATCGAGTCAAAGCATTACGCCCTTTACGGAAGGAAGTGTGGTGGAGAACAAGTAGCAGAAGCATACATGCTCAAGAGGGATCACCCGAAATTCAAAGGCAACTGAATTTCGGCAACCGGGGCATCGAAGTCGGAATGCCGCGAAACTCACCGAGTCAAAGCGCTTCGCCGTTAGCTGCGGAAGGAAAGTCCCGATGTGAGAACAAGTAAGAAGAAGCATACATGCCTCCAAGAGGGATCCCAACTCTCCGAAATTCTCAAAGGCAAACTGAATTTCGGCATACCGGGGCCATCTGAAGTCGAAAAAAACAAAGAACAAGAATGCCGCGAAACTCACCGAGTCAAAAAACGTTTCGCCGATTGCGGAAAGGAAGTCTCGATGTTAAGAACAAGTAGCAAGAAGCAATACATGCTCAGAGAGGGATCATCCGAAATTCAAAGGCCGATTGAATTTCGGCAAGTGGGGGCATCGAAGTCCTGAATGCCGCGAAACTCTCCGAGTCCAAAGTGTTTTCGACCTTTGCAGAAGGAAGTCGATGAAGAACAAGTATCAGAAGGCAATACATGCTCAAGAGGGATCACCCGAAATTCAAAGGCAACTGAAATTTTCGGCAACTCGGGGCATCGAAGTCGGAATGCCGCGAAACTCACCGAGTCAAAGCGTTTCGCCGTTTGCGGAAGGAAGTGTGATGTAGAACAAGTAGCAGAAGCATACATGCTCAAGAGGGATCACCCGAAATTCAAAGGCAACTGAATTTCGGCAACCGGGGCATCGAAGTCGGAATGCCGCGAAACTCACCGAGTCAAAGCGTTTCGCCGTTTGCGGAAGGAAGTGTGATGTAGAACAAGTAGCAGAAGCATACATGCTCAAGAGGGATCACCCGAAATTCAAAGGCAACTGAATTTCGGCAACCGGGGCATCGAAGTCGGAATGCCGCGAAACTCACCGAGTCAAAGCGTTTCGCCGTTTGCGGAAGGAAGTGTGATGTAGAACAAGTAGCAGAAGCATACATGCTCAAGAGGGATCACCCGAAATTCAAAGGCAACTGAATTTCGGCAACCGGGGCATCGAAGTCGGAATGCCGCGAAACTCACCGAGTCAAAGCGTTTCGCCGTTTGCGGAAGGAAGTGTGATGTAGAACAAGTAGCAGAAGCATACATGCTCAAGAGGGATCACCCGAAATTCAAAGGCAACTGAATTTCGGCAACCGGGGCATCGAAGTCGGAATGCCGCGAAACTCACCGAGTCAAAGCGTTTCGCCGTTTGCGGAAGGAAGTGTGATGTAGAACAAGTAGCAGAAGCATACATGCTCAAGAGGGATCACCCGAAATTCAAAGGCAACTGAATTTCGGCAACCGGGGCATCGAAGTCGGAATGCCGCGAAACTCACCGAGTCAAAGCGTTTCGCCGTTTGCGGAAGGAAGTGTGATGTAGAACAAGTAGCAGAAGCATACATGCTCAAGAGGGATCACCCGAAATTCAAAGGCAACTGAATTTCGGCAACCGGGGCATCGAAGTCGGAATGCCGCGAAACTCACCGAGTCAAAGCGTTTCGCCGTTTGCGGAAGGAAGTGTGATGTAGAACAAGTAGCAGAAGCATACATGCTCAAGAGGGATCACCCGAAATTCAAAGGCAACTGAATTTCGGCAACCGGGGCATCGAAGTCGGAATGCCGCGAAACTCACCGAGTCAAAGCGTTTCGCCGTTTGCGGAAGGAAGTGTGATGTAGAACAAGTAGCAGAAGCATACATGCTCAAGAGGGATCACCCGAAATTCAAAGGCAACTGAATTTCGGCAACCGGGGCATCGAAGTCGGAATGCCGCGAAACTCACCGAGTCAAAGCGTTTCGCCGTTTGCGGAAGGAAGTGTGATGTAGAACAAGTAGCAGAAGCATACATGCTCAAGAGGGATCACCCGAAATTCAAAGGCAACTGAATTTCGGCAACCGGGGCATCGAAGTCGGAATGCCGCGAAACTCACCGAGTCAAAGCGTTTCGCTGTTTGCGGAAGGAAGTGTGATGTAGAACAAGTAGCAGAAGCATACATGCTCAAGAGGGATCACCCGAAATTCAAAGGCAACTGAATTTCGGCAACCGGGGCATCGAAGTCGGAATGCCGCGAAACTCACCGAGTCAAAGCGTTTCGCCGTTTGCGGAAGGAAGTGTGATGTAGAACAAGTAGCAGAAGCATACATGCTCAAGAGGGATCACCCGAAATTCAAAGGCAACTGAATTTCGGCAACCGGGGCATCGAAGTCGGAATGCCGCGAAACTCACCGAGTCAAAGCGTTTCGCCGTTTGCGGAAGGAAGTGTGATGTAGAACAAGTAGCAGAAGCATACATGCTCAAGAGGGATCACCCGAAATTCAAAGGCAACTGAATTTCGGCAACCGGGGCATCGAAGTCGGAATGCCGCGAAACTCACCGAGTCAAAGCGTTTCGCCGTTTGCGGAAGGAAGTGTGATGTAGAACAAGTAGCAGAAGCATACATGCTCAAGAGGGATCACCCGAAATTCAAAGGCAACTGAATTTCGGCAACCGGGGCATCGAAGTCGGAATGCCGCGAAACTCACCGAGTCAAAGCGTTTCGCCGTTTGCGGAAGGAAGTGTGATGTAGAACAAGTAGCAGAAGCATACATGCTCAAGAGGGATCACCCGAAATTCAAAGGCAACTGAATTTCGGCAACCGGGGCATCGAAGTCGGAATGCCGCGAAACTCACCGAGTCAAAGCGTTTCGCCGTTTGCGGAAGGAAGTGTGATGTAGAACAAGTAGCAGAAGCATACATGCTCAA
Organism: Populus alba x Populus x berolinensis; assembly: GCA_029228515.1. Lineage (NCBI taxonomy): Eukaryota > Viridiplantae > Streptophyta > Magnoliopsida > Malpighiales > Salicaceae > Populus > Populus alba x Populus x berolinensis. The sequence goes on from CM055348.1 coordinate 757,132, forward strand.
GAGGGATCACCCGAAATTCAAAGGCAACTGAATTTCGGCAACCGGGGCATCGAAGTCGGAATGCCGCGAAACTCACCGAGTCAAAGCGTTTCGCCGTTTGCGGAAGGAAGTGTGATGTAGAACAAGTAGCAGAAGCATACATGCTCAAGAGGGATCACCCGAAATTCAAAGGCAACTGAATTTCGGCAACCGGGGCATCGAAGTCGGAATGCCGCGAAACTCACCGAGTCAAAGCGTTTCGCCGTTTGCGGAAGGAAGTGTGATGTAGAACAAGTAGCAGAAGCATACATGCTCAAGAGGGATCACCCGAAATTCAAAGGCAACTGAATTTCGGCAACCGGGGCATCGAAGTCGGAATGCCGCGAAACTCACCGAGTCAAAGCGTTTCGCCGTTTGCGGAAGGAAGTGTGATGTAGAACAAGTAGCAGAAGCATACATGCTCAAGAGGGATCACCCGAAATTCAAAGGCAACTGAATTTCGGCAACCGGGGCATCGAAGTCGGAATGCCGCGAAACTCACCGAGTCAAAGCGTTTCGCCGTTTGCGGAAGGAAGTGTGATGTAGAACAAGTAGCAGAAGCATACATGCTCAAGAGGGATCACCCGAAATTCAAAGGCAACTGAATTTCGGCAACCGGGGCATCGAAGTCGGAATGCCGCGAAACTCACCGAGTCAAAGCGTTTCGCTGTTTGCGGAAGGAAGTGTGATGTAGAACAAGTAGCAGAAGCATACATGCTCAAGAGGGATCACCCGAAATTCAAAGGCAACTGAATTTCGGCAACCGGGGCATCGAAGTCGGAATGCCGCGAAACTCACCGAGTCAAAGCGTTTCGCCGTTTGCGGAAGGAAGTGTGATGTAGAACAAGTAGCAGAAGCATACATGCTCAAGAGGGATCACCCGAAATTCAAAGGCAACTGAATTTCGGCAACCGGGGCATCGAAGTCGGAATGCCGCGAAACTCACCGAGTCAAAGCGTTTCGCTGTTTGCGGAAGGAAGTGTGATGTAGAACAAGTAGCAGAAGCATACATGCTCAAGAGGGATCACCCGAAATTCAAAGGCAACTGAATTTCGGCAACCGGGGCATCGAAGTCGGAATGCCGCGAAACTCACCGAGTCAAAGCGTTTCGCTGTTTGCGGAAGGAAGTGTGATGTAGAACAAGTAGCAGAAGCATACATGCTCAAGAGGGATCACCCGAAATTCAAAGGCAACTGAATTTCGGCAACCGGGGCATCGAAGTCGGAATGCCGCGAAACTCACCGAGTCAAAGCGTTTCGCCGTTTGCGGAAGGAAGTGTGATGTAGAACAAGTAGCAGAAGCATACATGCTCAAGAGGGATCACCCGAAATTCAAAGGCAACTGAATTTCGGCAACCGGGGCATCGAAGTCGGAATGCCGCGAAACTCACCGAGTCAAAGCGTTTCGCCGTTTGCGGAAGGAAGTGTGATGTAGAACAAGTAGCAGAAGCATACATGCTCAAGAGGGATCACCCGAAATTCAAAGGCAACTGAATTTCGGCAACCGGGGCATCGAAGTCGGAATGCCGCGAAACTCACCGAGTCAAAGCGTTTCGCCGTTTGCGGAAGGAAGTGTGATGTAGAACAAGTAGCAGAAGCATACATGCTCAAGAGGGATCACCCGAAATTCAAAGGCAACTGAATTTCGGCAACCGGGGCATCGAAGTCGGAATGCCGCGAAACTCACCGAGTCAAAGCGTTTCGCCGTTTGCGGAAGGAAGTGTGATGTAGAACAAGTAGCAGAAGCATACATGCTCAAGAGGGATCACCCGAAATTCAAAGGCAACTGAATTTCGGCAACCGGGGCATCGAAGTCGGAATGCCGCGAAACTCACCGAGTCAAAGCGTTTCGCCGTTTGCGGAAGAAGTGTGATGTAGAACAAGTAGCAGAAGCATACATGCTCAAGAGGGATCACCCGAAATTCAAAGGCAACTGAATTTCGGCAACCGGGGCATCGAAGTCGGAATGCCGCGAAACTCACCGAGTCAAAGCGTTTCGCCGTTTGCGGAAGGAAGTGTGATGTAGAACAAGTAGCAGAAGCATACATGCTCAAGAGGGATCACCCGAAATTCAAAGGCAACTGAATTTCGGCAACCGGGGCATCGAAGTCGGAATGCCGCGAAACTCACCGAGTCAAAGCGTTTCGCTGTTTGCGGAAGGAAGTGTGATGTAGAACAAGTAGCAGAAGCATACATGCTCAAGAGGGATCACCCGAAATTCAAAGGCAACTGAATTTCGGCAACCGGGGCATCGAAGTCGGAATGCCGCGAAACTCACCGAGTCAAAGCGTTTCGCTGTTTGCGGAAGGAAGTGTGATGTAGAACAAGTAGCAGAAGCATACATGCTCAAGAGGGATCACCCGAAATTCAAAGGCAACTGAATTTCGGCAACCGGGGCATCGAAGTCGGAATGCCGCGAAACTCACCGAGTCAAAGCGTTTCGCCGTTTGCGGAAGGAAGTGTGATGTAGAACAAGTAGCAGAAGCATACATGCTCAAGAGGGATCACCCGAAATTCAAAGGCAACTGAATTTCGGCAACCGGGGCATCGAAGTCGGAATGCCGCGAAACTCACCGAGTCAAAGCGTTTCGCTGTTTGCGGAAGGAAGTGTGATGTAGAACAAGTAGCAGAAGCATACATGCTCAAGAGGGATCACCCGAAATTCAAAGGCAACTGAATTTCGGCAACCGGGGCATCGAAGTCGGAATGCCGCGAAACTCACCGAGTCAAAGCGTTTCGCCGTTTGCGGAAGGAAGTGTGATGTAGAACAAGTAGCAGAAGCATACATGCTCAAGAGGGATCACCCGAAATTCAAAGGCAACTGAATTTCGGCAACCGGGGCATCGAAGTCGGAATGCCGCGAAACTCACCGAGTCAAAGCGTTTCGCTGTTTGCGGAAGGAAGTGTGATGTAGAACAAGTAGCAGAAGCATACATGCTCAAGAGGGATCACCCGAAATTCAAAGGCAACTGAATTTCGGCAACCGGGGCATCGAAGTCGGAATGCCGCGAAACTCACCGAGTCAAAGCGTTTCGCCGTTTGCGGAAGGAAGTGTGATGTAGAACAAGTAGCAGAAGCATACATGCTCAAGAGGGATCACCCGAAATTCAAAGGCAACTGAATTTCGGCAACCGGGGCATCGAAGTCGGAATGCCGCGAAACTCACCGAGTCAAAGCGTTTCGCCGTTTGCGGAAGGAAGTGTGATGTAGAACAAGTAGCAGAAGCATACATGCTCAAGAGGGATCACCCGAAATTCAAAGGCAACTGAATTTCGGCAACCGGGGCATCGAAGTCGGAATGCCGCGAAACTCACCGAGTCAAAGCGTTTCGCCGTTTGCGGAAGGAAGTGTGATGTAGAACAAGTAGCAGAAGCATACATGCTCAAGAGGGATCACCCGAAATTCAAAGGCAACTGAATTTCGGCAACCGGGGCATCGAAGTCGGAATGCCGCGAAACTCACCGAGTCAAAGCGTTTCGCCGTTTGCGGAAGGAAGTGTGATGTAGAACAAGTAGCAGAAGCATACATGCTCAAGAGGGATCACCCGAAATTCAAAGGCAACTGAATTTCGGCAACCGGGGCATCGAAGTCGGAATGCCGCGAAACTCACCGAGTCAAAGCGTTTCGCCGTTTGCGGAAGGAAGTGTGATGTAGAACAAGTAGCAGAAGCATACATGCTCAAGAGGGATCACCCGAAATTCAAAGGCAACTGAATTTCGGCAACCGGGGCATCGAAGTCGGAATGCCGCGAAACTCACCGAGTCAAAGCGTTTCGCCGTTTGCGGAAGGAAGTGTGATGTAGAACAAGTAGCAGAAGCATACATGCTCAAGAGGGATCACCCGAAATTCAAAGGCAACTGAATTTCGGCAACCGGGGCATCGAAGTCGGAATGCCGCGAAACTCACCGAGTCAAAGCGTTTCGCTGTTTGCGGAAGGAAGTGTGATGTAGAACAAGTAGCAGAAGCATACATGCTCAAGAGGGATCACCCGAAATTCAAAGGCAACTGAATTTCGGCAACCGGGGCATCGAAGTCGGAATGCCGCGAAACTCACCGAGTCAAAGCGTTTCGCTGTTTGCGGAAGGAAGTGTGATGTAGAACAAGTAGCAGAAGCATACATGCTCAAGAGGGATCACCCGAAATTCAAAGGCAACTGAATTTCGGCAACCGGGGCATCGAAGTCGGAATGCCGCGAAACTCACCGAGTCAAAGCGTTTCGCCGTTTGCGGAAGGAAGTGTGATGTAGAACAAGTAGCAGAAGCATACATGCTCAAGAGGGATCACCCGAAATTCAAAGGCAACTGAATTTCGGCAACCGGGGCATCGAAGTCGGAATGCCGCGAAACTCACCGAGTCAAAGCGTTTCGCTGTTTGCGGAAGGAAGTGTGATGTAGAACAAGTAGCAGAAGCATACATGCTCAAGAGGGATCACCCGAAATTCAAAGGCAACTGAATTTCGGCAACCGGGGCATCGAAGTCGGAATGCCGCGAAACTCACCGAGTCAAAGCGTTTCGCTGTTTGCGGAAGGAAGTGTGATGTAGAACAAGTAGCAGAAGCATACATGCTCAAGAGGGATCACCCGAAATTCAAAGGCAACTGAATTTCGGCAACCGGGGCATCGAAGTCGGAATGCCGCGAAACTCACCGAGTCAAAGCGTTTCGCCGTTTGCGGAAGGAAGTGTGATGTAGAACAAGTAGCAGAAGCATACATGCTCAAGAGGGATCACCCGAAATTCAAAGGCAACTGAATTTCGGCAACCGGGGCATCGAAGTCGGAATGCCGCGAAACTCACCGAGTCAAAGCGTTTCGCCGTTTGCGGAAGGAAGTGTGATGTAGAACAAGTAGCAGAAGCATACATGCTCAAGAGGGATCACCCGAAATTCAAAGGCAACTGAATTTCGGCAACCGGGGCATCGAAGTCGGAATGCCGCGAAACTCACCGAGTCAAAGCGTTTCGCTGTTTGCGGAAGGAAGTGTGATGTAGAACAAGTAGCAGAAGCATACATGCTCAAGAGGGATCACCCGAAATTCAAAGGCAACTGAATTTCGGCAACCGGGGCATCGAAGTCGGAATGCCGCGAAACTCACCGAGTCAAAGCGTTTCGCCGTTTGCGGAAGGAAGTGTGATGTAGAACAAGTAGCAGAAGCATACATGCTCAAGAGGGATCACCCGAAATTCAAAGGCAACTGAATTTCGGCAACCGGGGCATCGAAGTCGGAATGCCGCGAAACTCACCGAGTCAAAGCGTTTCGCCGTTTGCGGAAGGAAGTGTGATGTAGAACAAGTAGCAGAAGCATACATGCTCAAGAGGGATCACCCGAAATTCAAAGGCAACTGAATTTCGGCAACCGGGGCATCGAAGTCGGAATGCCGCGAAACTCACCGAGTCAAAGCGTTTCGCCGTTTGCGGAAGGAAGTGTGATGTAGAACAAGTAGCAGAAGCATACATGCTCAAGAGGGATCACCCGAAATTCAAAGGCAACTGAATTTCGGCAACCGGGGCATCGAAGTCGGAATGCCGCGAAACTCACCGAGTCAAAGCGTTTCGCCGTTTGCGGAAGGAAGTGTGATGTAGAACAAGTAGCAGAAGCATACATGCTCAAGAGGGATCACCCGAAATTCAAAGGCAACTGAATTTCGGCAACCGGGGCATCGAAGTCGGAATGCCGCGAAACTCACCGAGTCAAAGCGTTTCGCCGTTTGCGGAAGGAAGTGTGATGTAGAACAAGTAGCAGAAGCATACATGCTCAAGAGGGATCACCCGAAATTCAAAGGCAACTGAATTTCGGCAACCGGGGCATCGAAGTCGGAATGCCGCGAAACTCACCGAGTCAAAGCGTTTCGCCGTTTGCGGAAGGAAGTGTGATGTAGAACAAGTAGCAGAAGCATACATGCTCAAGAGGGATCACCCGAAATTCAAAGGCAACTGAATTTCGGCAACCGGGGCATCGAAGTCGGAATGCCGCGAAACTCACCGAGTCAAAGCGTTTCGCCGTTTGCGGAAGGAAGTGTGATGTAGAACAAGTAGCAGAAGCATACATGCTCAAGAGGGATCACCCGAAATTCAAAGGCAACTGAATTTCGGCAACCGGGCATCGAAGTCGGAATGCCGCGAAACTCACCGAGTCAAAGCGTTTCGCCGTTTGCGGAAGGAAGTGTGATGTAGAACAAGTAGCAGAAGCATACATGCTCAAGAGGGATCACCCGAAATTCAAAGGCAACTGAATTTCGGCAACCGGGGCATCGAAGTCGGAATGCCGCGAAACTCACCGAGTCAAAGCGTTTCGCCGTTTGCGGAAGGAAGTGTGATGTAGAACAAGTAGCAGAAGCATACATGCTCAAGAGGGATCACCCGAAATTCAAAGGCAACTGAATTTCGGCAACCGGGGCATCGAAGTCGGAATGCCGCGAAACTCACCGAGTCAAAGCGTTTCGCCGTTTGCGGAAGGAAGTGTGATGTAGAACAAGTAGCAGAAGCATACATGCTCAAGAGGGATCACCCGAAATTCAAAGGCAACTGAATTTCGGCAACCGGGCATCGAAGTCGGAATGCCGCGAAACTCACCGAGTCAAAGCGTTTCGCCGTTTGCGGAAGGAAGTGTGATGTAGAACAAGTAGCAGAAGCATACATGCTCAAGAGGGATCACCCGAAATTCAAAGGCAACTGAATTTCGGCAACCGGGGCATCGAAGTCGGAATGCCGCGAAACTCACCGAGTCAAAGCGTTTCGCCGTTTGCGGAAGGAAGTGTGATGTAGAACAAGTAGCAGAAGCATACATGCTCAAGAGGGATCACCCGAAATTCAAAGGCAACTGAATTTCGGCAACCGGGGCATCGAAGTCGGAATGCCGCGAAACTCACCGAGTCAAAGCGTTTCGCCGTTTGCGGAAGGAAGTGTGATGTAGAACAAGTAGCAGAAGCATACATGCTCAAGAGGGATCACCCGAAATTCAAAGGCAACTGAATTTCGGCAACCGGGGCATCGAAGTCGGAATGCCGCGAAACTCACCGAGTCAAAGCGTTTCGCCGTTTGCGGAAGGAAGTGTGATGTAGAACAAGTAGCAGAAGCATACATGCTCAAGAGGGATCACCCGAAATTCAAAGGCAACTGAATTTCGGCAACCGGGGCATCGAAGTCGGAATGCCGCGAAACTCACCGAGTCAAAGCGTTTCGCCGTTTGCGGAAGGAAGTGTGATGTAGAACAAGTAGCAGAAGCATACATGCTCAAGAGGGATCACCCGAAATTCAAAGGCAACTGAATTTCGGCAACCGGGGCATCGAAGTCGGAATGCCGCGAAACTCACCGAGTCAAAGCGTTTCGCCGTTTGCGGAAGGAAGTGTGATGTAGAACAAGTAGCAGAAGCATACATGCTCAAGAGGGATCACCCGAAATTCAAAGGCAACTGAATTTCGGCAACCGGGGCATCGAAGTCGGAATGCCGCGAAACTCACCGAGTCAAAGCGTTTCGCCGTTTGCGGAAGGAAGTGTGATGTAGAACAAGTAGCAGAAGCATACATGCTCAAGAGGGATCACCCGAAATTCAAAGGCAACTGAATTTCGGCAACCGGGGCATCGAAGTCGGAATGCCGCGAAACTCACCGAGTCAAAGCGTTTCGCCGTTTGCGGAAGGAAGTGTGATGTAGAACAAGTAGCAGAAGCATACATGCTCAAGAGGGATCACCCGAAATTCAAAGGCAACTGAATTTCGGCAACCGGGGCATCGAAGTCGGAATGCCGCGAAACTCACCGAGTCAAAGCGTTTCGCCGTTTGCGGAAGGAAGTGTGATGTAGAACAAGTAGCAGAAGCATACATGCTCAAGAGGGATCACCCGAAATTCAAAGGCAACTGAATTTCGGCAACCGGGGCATCGAAGTCGGAATGCCGCGAAACTCACCGAGTCAAAGCGTTTCGCCGTTTGCGGAAGGAAGTGTGATGTAGAACAAGTAGCAGAAGCATACATGCTCAAGAGGGATCACCCGAAATTCAAAGGCAACTGAATTTCGGCAACCGGGGCATCGAAGTCGGAATGCCGCGAAACTCACCGAGTCAAAGCGTTTCGCCGTTTGCGGAAGGAAGTGTGATGTAGAACAAGTAGCAGAAGCATACATGCTCAAGAGGGATCACCCGAAATTCAAAGGCAACTGAATTTCGGCAACCGGGGCATCGAAGTCGGAATGCCGCGAAACTCACCGAGTCAAAGCGTTTCGCCGTTTGCGGAAGGAAGTGTGATGTAGAACAAGTAGCAGAAGCATACATGCTCAAGAGGGATCACCCGAAATTCAAAGGCAACTGAATTTCGGCAACCGGGGCATCGAAGTCGGAATGCCGCGAAACTCACCGAGTCAAAGCGTTTCGCCGTTTGCGGAAGGAAGTGTGATGTAGAACAAGTAGCAGAAGCATACATGCTCAAGAGGGATCACCCGAAATTCAAAGGCAACTGAATTTCGGCAACCGGGGCATCGAAGTCGGAATGCCGCGAAACTCACCGAGTCAAAGCGTTTCGCCGTTTGCGGAAGGAAGTGTGATGTAGAACAAGTAGCAGAAGCATACATGCTCAAGAGGGATCACCCGAAATTCAAAGGCAACTGAATTTCGGCAACCGGGGCATCGAAGTCGGAATGCCGCGAAACTCACCGAGTCAAAGCGTTTCGCCGTTTGCGGAAGGAAGTGTGATGTAGAACAAGTAGCAGAAGCATACATGCTCAAGAGGGATCACCCGAAATTCAAAGGCAACTGAATTTCGGCAACCGGGGCATCGAAGTCGGAATGCCGCGAAACTCACCGAGTCAAAGCGTTTCGCCGTTTGCGGAAGGAAGTGTGATGTAGAACAAGTAGCAGAAGCATACATGCTCAAGAGGGATCACCCGAAATTCAAAGGCAACTGAATTTCGGCAACCGGGGCATCGAAGTCGGAATGCCGCGAAACTCACCGAGTCAAAGCGTTTCGCCGTTTGCGGAAGGAAGTGTGATGTAGAACAAGTAGCAGAAGCATACATGCTCAAGAGGGATCACCCGAAATTCAAAGGCAACTGAATTTCGGCAACCGGGGCATCGAAGTCGGAATGCCGCGAAACTCACCGAGTCAAAGCGTTTCGCCGTTTGCGGAAGGAAGTGTGATGTAGAACAAGTAGCAGAAGCATACATGCTCAAGAGGGATCACCCGAAATTCAAAGGCAACTGAATTTCGGCAACCGGGGCATCGAAGTCGGAATGCCGCGAAACTCACCGAGTCAAAGCGTTTCGCCGTTTGCGGAAGGAAGTGTGATGTAGAACAAGTAGCAGAAGCATACATGCTCAAGAGGGATCACCCGAAATTCAAAGGCAACTGAATTTCGGCAACCGGGGCATCGAAGTCGGAATGCCGCGAAACTCACCGAGTCAAAGCGTTTCGCCGTTTGCGGAAGGAAGTGTGATGTAGAACAAGTAGCAGAAGCATACATGCTCAAGAGGGATCACCCGAAATTCAAAGGCAACTGAATTTCGGCAACCGGGGCATCGAAGTCGGAATGCCGCGAAACTCACCGAGTCAAAGCGTTTCGCCGTTTGCGGAAGGAAGTGTGATGTAGAACAAGTAGCAGAAGCATACATGCTCAAGAGGGATCACCCGAAATTCAAAGGCAACTGAATTTCGGCAACCGGGGCATCGAAGTCGGAATGCCGCGAAACTCACCGAGTCAAAGCGTTTCGCCGTTTGCGGAAGGAAGTGTGATGTAGAACAAGTAGCAGAAGCATACATGCTCAAGAGGGATCACCCGAAATTCAAAGGCAACTGAATTTCGGCAACCGGGGCATCGAAGTCGGAATGCCGCGAAACTCACCGAGTCAAAGCGTTTCGCCGTTTGCGGAAGGAAGTGTGATGTAGAACAAGTAGCAGAAGCATACATGCTCAAGAGGGATCACCCGAAATTCAAAGGCAACTGAATTTCGGCAACCGGGGCATCGAAGTCGGAATGCCGCGAAACTCACCGAGTCAAAGCGTTTCGCCGTTTGCGGAAGGAAGTGTGATGTAGAACAAGTAGCAGAAGCATACATGCTCAAGAGGGATCACCCGAAATTCAAAGGCAACTGAATTTCGGCAACCGGGGCATCGAAGTCGGAATGCCGCGAAACTCACCGAGTCAAAGCGTTTCGCCGTTTGCGGAAGGAAGTGTGATGTAGAACAAGTAGCAGAAGCATACATGCTCAAGAGGGATCACCCGAAATTCAAAGGCAACTGAATTTCGGCAACCGGGGCATCGAAGTCGGAATGCCGCGAAACTCACCGAGTCAAAGCGTTTCGCCGTTTGCGGAAGGAAGTGTGATGTAGAACAAGTAGCAGAAGCATACATGCTCAAGAGGGATCACCCGAAATTCAAAGGCAACTGAATTTCGGCAACCGGGGCATCGAAGTCGGAATGCCGCGAAACTCACCGAGTCAAAGCGTTTCGCCGTTTGCGGAAGGAAGTGTGATGTAGAACAAGTAGCAGAAGCATACATGCTCAAGAGGGATCACCCGAAATTCAAAGGCAACTGAATTTCGGCAACCGGGCATCGAAGTCGGAATGCCGCGAAACTCACCGAGTCAAAGCGTTTCGCCGTTTGCGGAAGGAAGTGTGATGTAGAACAAGTAGCAGAAGCATACATGCTCAAGAGGGATCACCCGAAATTCAAAGGCAACTGAATTTCGGCAACCGGGGCATCGAAGTCGGAATGCCGCGAAACTCACCGAGTCAAAGCGTTTCGCCGTTTGCGGAAGGAAGTGTGATGTAGAACAAGTAGCAGAAGCATACATGCTCAAGAGGGATCACCCGAAATTCAAAGGCAACTGAATTTCGGCAACCGGGGCATCGAAGTCGGAATGCCGCGAAACTCACCGAGTCAAAGCGTTTCGCCGTTTGCGGAAGGAAGTGTGATGTAGAACAAGTAGCAGAAGCATACATGCTCAAGAGGGATCACCCGAAATTCAAAGGCAACTGAATTTCGGCAACCGGGGCATCGAAGTCGGAATGCCGCGAAACTCACCGAGTCAAAGCGTTTCGCCGTTTGCGGAAGGAAGTGTGATGTAGAACAAGTAGCAGAAGCATACATGCTCAAGAGGGATCACCCGAAATTCAAAGGCAACTGAATTTCGGCAACCGGGGCATCGAAGTCGGAATGCCGCGAAACTCACCGAGTCAAAGCGTTTCGCCGTTTGCGGAAGGAAGTGTGATGTAGAACAAGTAGCAGAAGCATACATGCTCAAGAGGGATCACCCGAAATTCAAAGGCAACTGAATTTCGGCAACCGGGGCATCGAAGTCGGAATGCCGCGAAACTCACCGAGTCAAAGCGTTTCGCTTTGCGGAAGGAAGTGTGATGTAGAACAAGTAGCAGAAGCATACATGCTCAAGAGGGATCACCCGAAATTCAAAGGCAACTGAATTTCGGCAACCGGGGCATCGAAGTCGGAATGCCGCGAAACTCACCGAGTCAAAGCGTTTCGCCGTTTGCGGAAGGAAGTGTGATGTAGAACAAGTAGCAGAAGCATACATGCTCAAGAGGGATCACCCGAAATTCAAAGGCAACTGAATTTCGGCAACCGGGGCATCGAAGTCGGAATGCCGCGAAACTCACCGAGTCAAAGCGTTTCGCCGTTTGCGGAAGGAAGTGTGATGTAGAACAAGTAGCAGAAGCATACATGCTCAAGAGGGATCACCCGAAATTCAAAGGCAACTGAATTTCGGCAACCGGGGCATCGAAGTCGGAATGCCGCGAAACTCACCGAGTCAAAGCGTTTCGCCGTTTGCGGAAGAAGTGTGATGTAGAACAAGTAGCAGAAGCATACATGCTCAAGAGGGATCACCCGAAATTCAAAGGCAACTGAATTTCGGCAACCGGGGCATCGAAGTCGGAATGCCGCGAAACTCACCGAGTCAAAGCGTTTCGCCGTTTGCGGAAGGAAGTGTGATGTAGAACAAGTAGCAGAAGCATACATGCTCAAGAGGGATCACCCGAAATTCAAAGGCAACTGAATTTCGGCAACCGGGGCATCGAAGTCGGAATGCCGCGAAACTCACCGAGTCAAAGCGTTTCGCCGTTTGCGGAAGGAAGTGTGATGTAGAACAAGTAGCAGAAGCATACATGCTCAAGAGGGATCACCCGAAATTCAAAGGCAACTGAATTTCGGCAACCGGGGCATCGAAGTCGGAATGCCGCGAAACTCACCGAGTCAAAGCGTTTCGCCGTTTGCGGAAGGAAGTGTGATGTAGAACAAGTAGCAGAAGCATACATGCTCAAGAGGGATCACCCGAAATTCAAAGGCAACTGAATTTCGGCAACCGGGGCATCGAAGTCGGAATGCCGCGAAACTCACCGAGTCAAAGCGTTTCGCCGTTTGCGGAAGGAAGTGTGATGTAGAACAAGTAGCAGAAGCATACATGCTCAAGAGGGATCACCCGAAATTCAAAGGCAACTGAATTTCGGCAACCGGGGCATCGAAGTCGGAATGCCGCGAAACTCACCGAGTCAAAGCGTTTCGCCGTTTGCGGAAGGAAGTGTGATGTAGAACAAGTAGCAGAAGCATACATGCTCAAGAGGGATCACCCGAAATTCAAAGGCAACTGAATTTCGGCAACCGGGCATCGAAGTCGGAATGCCGCGAAACTCACCGAGTCAAAGCGTTTCGCCGTTTGCGGAAGGAAGTGTGATGTAGAACAAGTAGCAGAAGCATACATGCTCAAGAGGGATCACCCGAAATTCAAAGGCAACTGAATTTCGGCAACCGGGGCATCGAAGTCGGAATGCCGCGAAACTCACCGAGTCAAAGCGTTTCGCTGTTTGCGGAAGGAAGTGTGATGTAGAACAAGTAGCAGAAGCATACATGCTCAAGAGGGATCACCCGAAATTCAAAGGCAACTGAATTTCGGCAACCGGGGCATCGAAGTCGGAATGCCGCGAAACTCACCGAGTCAAAGCGTTTCGCCGTTTGCGGAAGGAAGTGTGATGTAGAACAAGTAGCAGAAGCATACATGCTCAAGAGGGATCACCCGAAATTCAAAGGCAACTGAATTTCGGCAACCGGGGCATCGAAGTCGGAATGCCGCGAAACTCACCGAGTCAAAGCGTTTCGCCGTTTGCGGAAGAAGTGTGATGTAGAACAAGTAGCAGAAGCATACATGCTCAAGAGGGATCACCCGAAATTCAAAGGCAACTGAATTTCGGCAACCGGGGCATCGAAGTCGGAATGCCGCGAAACTCACCGAGTCAAAGCGTTTCGCCGTTTGCGGAAGGAAGTGTGATGTAGAACAAGTAGCAGAAGCATACATGCTCAAGAGGGATCACCCGAAATTCAAAGGCAACTGAATTTCGGCAACCGGGGCATCGAAGTCGGAATGCCGCGAAACTCACCGAGTCAAAGCGTTTCGCCGTTTGCGGAAGGAAGTGTGATGTAGAACAAGTAGCAGAAGCATACATGCTCAAGAGGGATCACCCGAAATTCAAAGGCAACTGAATTTCGGCAACCGGGGCATCGAAGTCGGAATGCCGCGAAACTCACCGAGTCAAAGCGTTTCGCCGTTTGCGGAAGGAAGTGTGATGTAGAACAAGTAGCAGAAGCATACATGCTCAAGAGGGATCACCCGAAATTCAAAGGCAACTGAATTTCGGCAACCGGGGCATCGAAGTCGGAATGCCGCGAAACTCACCGAGTCAAAGCGTTTCGCCGTTTGCGGAAGAAGTGTGATGTAGAACAAGTAGCAGAAGCATACATGCTCAAGAGGGATCACCCGAAATTCAAAGGCAACTGAATTTCGGCAACCGGGGCATCGAAGTCGGAATGCCGCGAAACTCACCGAGTCAAAGCGTTTCGCCGTTTGCGGAAGGAAGTGTGATGTAGAACAAGTAGCAGAAGCATACATGCTCAAGAGGGATCACCCGAAATTCAAAGGCAACTGAATTTCGGCAACCGGGGCATCGAAGTCGGAATGCCGCGAAACTCACCGAGTCAAAGCGTTTCGCCGTTTGCGGAAGAAGTGTGATGTAGAACAAGTAGCAGAAGCATACATGCTCAAGAGGGATCACCCGAAATTCAAAGGCAACTGAATTTCGGCAACCGGGGCATCGAAGTCGGAATGCCGCGAAACTCACCGAGTCAAAGCGTTTCGCCGTTTGCGGAAGGAAGTGTGATGTAGAACAAGTAGCAGAAGCATACATGCTCAAGAGGGATCACCCGAAATTCAAAGGCAACTGAATTTCGGCAACCGGGGCATCGAAGTCGGAATGCCGCGAAACTCACCGAGTCAAAGCGTTTCGCCGTTTGCGGAAGAAAGTGATGTAGAACAAGTAGCAGAAGCATACATGCTCAAGAGGGATCACCCGAAATTCAAAGGCAACTGAATTTCGGCAACCGGGGCATCGAAGTCGGAATGCCGCGAAACTCACCGAGTCAAAGCGTTTCGCCGTTTGCGGAAGGAAGTGTGATGTAGAACAAGTAGCAGAAGCATACATGCTCAAGAGGGATCACCCGAAATTCAAAGGCAACTGAATTTCGGCAACCGGGGCATCGAAGTCGGAATGCCGCGAAACTCACCGAGTCAAAGCGTTTCGCCGTTTGCGGAAGGAAGTGTGATGTAGAACAAGTAGCAGAAGCATACATGCTCAAGAGGGATCACCCGAAATTCAAAGGCAACTGAATTTCGGCAACCGGGGCATCGAAGTCGGAATGCCGCGAAACTCACCGAGTCAAAGCGTTTCGCCGTTTGCGGAAGGAAGTGTGATGTAGAACAAGTAGCAGAAGCATACATGCTCAAGAGGGATCACCCGAAATTCAAAGGCAACTGAATTTCGGCAACCGGGGCATCGAAGTCGGAATGCCGCGAAACTCACCGAGTCAAAGCGTTTCGCCGTTTGCGGAAGGAAGTGTGATGTAGAACAAGTAGCAGAAGCATACATGCTCAAGAGGGATCACCCGAAATTCAAAGGCAACTGAATTTCGGCAACCGGGGCATCGAAGTCGGAATGCCGCGAAACTCACCGAGTCAAAGCGTTTCGCCGTTTGCGGAAGGAAGTGTGATGTAGAACAAGTAGCAGAAGCATACATGCTCAAGAGGGATCACCCGAAATTCAAAGGCAACTGAATTTCGGCAACCGGGGCATCGAAGTCGGAATGCCGCGAAACTCACCGAGTCAAAGCGTTTCGCCGTTTGCGGAAGGAAGTGTGATGTAGAACAAGTAGCAGAAGCATACATGCTCAAGAGGGATCACCCGAAATTCAAAGGCAACTGAATTTCGGCAACCGGGGCATCGAAGTCGGAATGCCGCGAAACTCACCGAGTCAAAGCGTTTCGCCGTTTGCGGAAGAAGTGTGATGTAGAACAAGTAGCAGAAGCATACATGCTCAAGAGGGATCACCCGAAATTCAAAGGCAACTGAATTTCGGCAACCGGGGCATCGAAGTCGGAATGCCGCGAAACTCACCGAGTCAAAGCGTTTCGCCGTTTGCGGAAGAAGTGTGATGTAGAACAAGTAGCAGAAGCATACATGCTCAAGAGGGATCACCCGAAATTCAAAGGCAACTGAATTTCGGCAACCGGGGCATCGAAGTCGGAATGCCGCGAAACTCACCGAGTCAAAGCGTTTCGCCGTTTGCGGAAGGAAGTGTGATGTAGAACAAGTAGCAGAAGCATACATGCTCAAGAGGGATCACCCGAAATTCAAAGGCAACTGAATTTCGGCAACCGGGCATCGAAGTCGGAATGCCGCGAAACTCACCGAGTCAAAGCGTTTCGCCGTTTGCGGAAGAAGTGTGATGTAGAACAAGTAGCAGAAGCATACATGCTCAAGAGGGATCACCCGAAATTCAAAGGCAACTGAATTTCGGCAACCGGGGCATCGAAGTCGGAATGCCGCGAAACTCACCGAGTCAAAGCGTTTCGCCGTTTGCGGAAGAAGTGTGATGTAGAACAAGTAGCAGAAGCATACATGCTCAAGAGGGATCACCCGAAATTCAAAGGCAACTGAATTTCGGCAACCGGGGCATCGAAGTCGGAATGCCGCGAAACTCACCGAGTCAAAGCGTTTCGCCGTTTGCGGAAGGAAGTGTGATGTAGAACAAGTAGCAGAAGCATACATGCTCAAGAGGGATCACCCGAAATTCAAAGGCAACTGAATTTCGGCAACCGGGGCATCGAAGTCGGAATGCCGCGAAACTCACCGAGTCAAAGCGTTTCGCCGTTTGCGGAAGGAAGTGTGATGTAGAACAAGTAGCAGAAGCATACATGCTCAAGAGGGATCACCCGAAATTCAAAGGCAACTGAATTTCGGCAACCGGGGCATCGAAGTCGGAATGCCGCGAAACTCACCGAGTCAAAGCGTTTCGCCGTTTGCGGAAGAAGTGTGATGTAGAACAAGTAGCAGAAGCATACATGCTCAAGAGGGATCACCCGAAATTCAAAGGCAACTGAATTTCGGCAACCGGGGCATCGAAGTCGGAATGCCGCGAAACTCACCGAGTCAAAGCGTTTCGCCGTTTGCGGAAGAAGTGTGATGTAGAACAAGTAGCAGAAGCATACATGCTCAAGAGGGATCACCCGAAATTCAAAGGCAACTGAATTTCGGCAACCGGGGCATCGAAGTCGGAATGCCGCGAAACTCACCGAGTCAAAGCGTTTCGCCGTTTGCGGAAGAAGTGTGATGTAGAACAAGTAGCAGAAGCATACATGCTCAAGAGGGATCACCCGAAATTCAAAGGCAACTGAATTTCGGCAACCGGGGCATCGAAGTCGGAATGCCGCGAAACTCACCGAGTCAAAGCGTTTCGCCGTTTGCGGAAGAAGTGTGATGTAGAACAAGTAGCAGAAGCATACATGCTCAAGAGGGATCACCCGAAATTCAAAGGCAACTGAATTTCGGCAACCGGGGCATCGAAGTCGGAATGCCGCGAAACTCACCGAGTCAAAGCGTTTCGCCGTTTGCGGAAGAAGTGTGATGTAGAACAAGTAGCAGAAGCATACATGCTCAAGAGGGATCACCCGAAATTCAAAGGCAACTGAATTTCGGCAACCGGGGCATCGAAGTCGGAATGCCGCGAAACTCACCGAGTCAAAGCGTTTCGCCGTTTGCGGAAGAAGTCTGATGTAGAACAAGTAGCAGAAGCATACATGCTCAAGAGGGATCACCCGAAATTCAAAGGCAACTGAATTTCGGCAACCGGGGCATCGAAGTCGGAATGCCGCGAAACTCACCGAGTCAAAGCGTTTCGCCGTTTGCGGAAGGAAGTGTGATGTAGAACAAGTAGCAGAAGCATACATGCTCAAGAGGGATCACCCGAAATTCAAAGGCAACTGAATTTCGGCAACCGGGGCATCGAAGTCGGAATGCCGCGAAACTCACCGAGTCAAAGCGTTTCGCCGTTTGCGGAAGAAGTGTGATGTAGAACAAGTAGCAGAAGCATACATGCTCAAGAGGGATCACCCGAAATTCAAAGGCAACTGAATTTCGGCAACCGGGGCATCGAAGTCGGAATGCCGCGAAACTCACCGAGTCAAAGCGTTTCGCCGTTTGCGGAAGAAGTGTGATGTAGAACAAGTAGCAGAAGCATACATGCTCAAGAGGGATCACCCGAAATTCAAAGGCAACTGAATTTCGGCAACCGGGGCATCGAAGTCGGAATGCCGCGAAACTCACCGAGTCAAAGCGTTTCGCCGTTTGCGGAAGAAGTGTGATGTAGAACAAGTAGCAGAAGCATACATGCTCAAGAGGGATCACCCGAAATTCAAAGGCAACTGAATTTCGGCAACCGGGGCATCGAAGTCGGAATGCCGCGAAACTCACCGAGTCAAAGCGTTTCGCCGTTTGCGGAAGAAGTGTGATGTAGAACAAGTAGCAGAAGCATACATGCTCAAGAGGGATCACCCGAAATTCAAAGGCAACTGAATTTCGGCAACCGGGGCATCGAAGTCGGAATGCCGCGAAACTCACCGAGTCAAAGCGTTTCGCCGTTTGCGGAAGAAGTCTGATGTAGAACAAGTAGCAGAAGCATACATGCTCAAGAGGGATCACCCGAAATTCAAAGGCAACTGAATTTCGGCAACCGGGGCATCGAAGTCGGAATGCCGCGAAACTCACCGAGTCAAAGCGTTTCGCCGTTTGCGGAAGAAGTGTGATGTAGAACAAGTAGCAGAAGCATACATGCTCAAGAGGGATCACCCGAAATTCAAAGGCAACTGAATTTCGGCAACCGGGGCATCGAAGTCGGAATGCCGCGAAACTCACCGAGTCAAAGCGTTTCGCCGTTTGCGGAAGAAGTGTGATGTAGAACAAGTAGCAGAAGCATACATGCTCAAGAGGGATCACCCGAAATTCAAAGGCAACTGAATTTCGGCAACCGGGGCATCGAAGTCGGAATGCCGCGAAACTCACCGAGTCAAAGCGTTTCGCCGTTTGCGGAAGAAGTGTGATGTAGAACAAGTAGCAGAAGCATACATGCTCAAGAGGGATCACCCGAAATTCAAAGGCAACTGAATTTCGGCAACCGGGGCATCGAAGTCGGAATGCCGCGAAACTCACCGAGTCAAAGCGTTTCGCCGTTTGCGGAAGAAGTGTGATGTAGAACAAGTAGCAGAAGCATACATGCTCAAGAGGGATCACCCGAAATTCAAAGGCAACTGAATTTCGGCAACCGGGGCATCGAAGTCGGAATGCCGCGAAACTCACCGAGTCAAAGCGTTTCGCCGTTTGCGGAAGAAGTGTGATGTAGAACAAGTAGCAGAAGCATACATGCTCAAGAGGGATCACCCGAAATTCAAAGGCAACTGAATTTCGGCAACCGGGGCATCGAAGTCGGAATGCCGCGAAACTCACCGAGTCAAAGCGTTTCGCCGTTTGCGGAAGAAGTCTGATGTAGAACAAGTAGCAGAAGCATACATGCTCAAGAGGGATCACCCGAAATTCAAAGGCAACTGAATTTCGGCAACCGGGGCATCGAAGTCGGAATGCCGCGAAACTCACCGAGTCAAAGCGTTTCGCCGTTTGCGGAAGAAGTGTGATGTAGAACAAGTAGCAGAAGCATACATGCTCAAGAGGGATCACCCGAAATTCAAAGGCAACTGAATTTCGGCAACCGGGGCATCGAAGTCGGAATGCCGCGAAACTCACCGAGTCAAAGCGTTTCGCCGTTTGCGGAAGGAAGTGTGATGTAGAACAAGTAGCAGAAGCATACATGCTCAAGAGGGATCACCCGAAATTCAAAGGCAACTGAATTTCGGCAACCGGGGCATCGAAGTCGGAATGCCGCGAAACTCACCGAGTCAAAGCGTTTCGCCGTTTGCGGAAGAAGTGTGATGTAGAACAAGTAGCAGAAGCATACATGCTCAAGAGGGATCACCCGAAATTCAAAGGCAACTGAATTTCGGCAACCGGGGCATCGAAGTCGGAATGCCGCGAAACTCACCGAGTCAAAGCGTTTCGCCGTTTGCGGAAGGAAGTGTGATGTAGAACAAGTAGCAGAAGCATACATGCTCAAGAGGGATCACCCGAAATTCAAAGGCAACTGAATTTCGGCAACCGGGGCATCGAAGTCGGAATGCCGCGAAACTCACCGAGTCAAAGCGTTTCGCCGTTTGCGGAAGAAGTGTGATGTAGAACAAGTAGCAGAAGCATACATGCTCAAGAGGGATCACCCGAAATTCAAAGGCAACTGAATTTCGGCAACCGGGGCATCGAAGTCGGAATGCCGCGAAACTCACCGAGTCAAAGCGTTTCGCCGTTTGCGGAAGGAAGTGTGATGTAGAACAAGTAGCAGAAGCATACATGCTCAAGAGGGATCACCCGAAATTCAAAGGCAACTGAATTTCGGCAACCGGGGCATCGAAGTCGGAATGCCGCGAAACTCACCGAGTCAAAGCGTTTCGCTTTGCGGAAGAAGTGTGATGTAGAACAAGTAGCAGAAGCATACATGCTCAAGAGGGATCACCCGAAATTCAAAGGCAACTGAATTTCGGCAACCGGGGCATCGAAGTCGGAATGCCGCGAAACTCACCGAGTCAAAGCGTTTCGCCGTTTGCGGAAGAAGTGTGATGTAGAACAAGTAGCAGAAGCATACATGCTCAAGAGGGATCACCCGAAATTCAAAGGCAACTGAATTTCGGCAACCGGGGCATCGAAGTCGGAATGCCGCGAAACTCACCGAGTCAAAGCGTTTCGCCGTTTGCGGAAGAAGTGTGATGTAGAACAAGTAGCAGAAGCATACATGCTCAAGAGGGATCACCCGAAATTCAAAGGCAACTGAATTTCGGCAACCGGGCATCGAAGTCGGAATGCCGCGAAACTCACCGAGTCAAAGCGTTTCGCCGTTTGCGGAAGAAGTGTGATGTAGAACAAGTAGCAGAAGCATACATGCTCAAGAGGGATCACCCGAAATTCAAAGGCAACTGAATTTCGGCAACCGGGGCATCGAAGTCGGAATGCCGCGAAACTCACCGAGTCAAAGCGTTTCGCCGTTTGCGGAAGAAGTGTGATGTAGAACAAGTAGCAGAAGCATACATGCTCAAGAGGGATCACCCGAAATTCAAAGGCAACTGAATTTCGGCAACCGGGGCATCGAAGTCGGAATGCCGCGAAACTCACCGAGTCAAAGCGTTTCGCCGTTTGCGGAAGAAGTGTGATGTAGAACAAGTAGCAGAAGCATACATGCTCAAGAGGGATCACCCGAAATTCAAAGGCAACTGAATTTCGGCAACCGGGGCATCGAAGTCGGAATGCCGCGAAACTCACCGAGTCAAAGCGTTTCGCCGTTTGCGGAAGAAGTGTGATGTAGAACAAGTAGCAGAAGCATACATGCTCAAGAGGGATCACCCGAAATTCAAAGGCAACTGAATTTCGGCAACCGGGGCATCGAAGTCGGAATGCCGCGAAACTCACCGAGTCAAAGCGTTTCGCCGTTTGCGGAAGAAGTGTGATGTAGAACAAGTAGCAGAAGCATACATGCTCAAGAGGGATCACCCGAAATTCAAAGGCAACTGAATTTCGGCAACCGGGGCATCGAAGTCGGAATGCCGCGAAACTCACCGAGTCAAAGCGTTTCGCCGTTTGCGGAAGAAGTGTGATGTAGAACAAGTAGCAGAAGCATACATGCTCAAGAGGGATCACCCGAAATTCAAAGGCAACTGAATTTCGGCAACCGGGGCATCGAAGTCGGAATGCCGCGAAACTCACCGAGTCAAAGCGTTTCGCCGTTTGCGGAAGAAGTGTGATGTAGAACAAGTAGCAGAAGCATACATGCTCAAGAGGGATCACCCGAAATTCAAAGGCAACTGAATTTCGGCAACCGGGGCATCGAAGTCGGAATGCCGCGAAACTCACCGAGTCAAAGCGTTTCGCCGTTTGCGGAAGAAGTGTGATGTAGAACAAGTAGCAGAAGCATACATGCTCAAGAGGGATCACCCGAAATTCAAAGGCAACTGAATTTCGGCAACCGGGGCATCGAAGTCGGAATGCCGCGAAACTCACCGAGTCAAAGCGTTTCGCCGTTTGCGGAAGAAGTGTGATGTAGAACAAGTAGCAGAAGCATACATGCTCAAGAGGGATCACCCGAAATTCAAAGGCAACTGAATTTCGGCAACCGGGGCATCGAAGTCGGAATGCCGCGAAACTCACCGAGTCAAAGCGTTTCGCCGTTTGCGGAAGAAGTGTGATGTAGAACAAGTAGCAGAAGCATACATGCTCAAGAGGGATCACCCGAAATTCAAAGGCAACTGAATTTCGGCAACCGGGGCATCGAAGTCGGAATGCCGCGAAACTCACCGAGTCAAAGCGTTTCGCCGTTTGCGGAAGAAGTGTGATGTAGAACAAGTAGCAGAAGCATACATGCTCAAGAGGGATCACCCGAAATTCAAAGGCAACTGAATTTCGGCAACCGGGGCATCGAAGTCGGAATGCCGCGAAACTCACCGAGTCAAAGCGTTTCGCCGTTTGCGGAAGAAGTGTGATGTAGAACAAGTAGCAGAAGCATACATGCTCAAGAGGGATCACCCGAAATTCAAAGGCAACTGAATTTCGGCAACCGGGGCATCGAAGTCGGAATGCCGCGAAACTCACCGAGTCAAAGCGTTTCGCCGTTTGCGGAAGAAGTCTGATGTAGAACAAGTAGCAGAAGCATACATGCTCAAGAGGGATCACCCGAAATTCAAAGGCAACTGAATTTCGGCAACCGGGGCATCGAAGTCGGAATGCCGCGAAACTCACCGAGTCAAAGCGTTTCGCCGTTTGCGGAAGAAGTGTGATGTAGAACAAGTAGCAGAAGCATACATGCTCAAGAGGGATCACCCGAAATTCAAAGGCAACTGAATTTCGGCAACCGGGGCATCGAAGTCGGAATGCCGCGAAACTCACCGAGTCAAAGCGTTTCGCCGTTTGCGGAAGAAGTGTGATGTAGAACAAGTAGCAGAAGCATACATGCTCAAGAGGGATCACCCGAAATTCAAAGGCAACTGAATTTCGGCAACCGGGGCATCGAAGTCGGAATGCCGCGAAACTCACCGAGTCAAAGCGTTTCGCCGTTTGCGGAAGAAGTGTGATGTAGAACAAGTAGCAGAAGCATACATGCTCAAGAGGGATCACCCGAAATTCAAAGGCAACTGAATTTCGGCAACCGGGGCATCGAAGTCGGAATGCCGCGAAACTCACCGAGTCAAAGCGTTTCGCCGTTTGCGGAAGAAGTGTGATGTAGAACAAGTAGCAGAAGCATACATGCTCAAGAGGGATCACCCGAAATTCAAAGGCAACTGAATTTCGGCAACCGGGGCATCGAAGTCGGAATGCCGCGAAACTCACCGAGTCAAAGCGTTTCGCCGTTTGCGGAAGAAGTGTGATGTAGAACAAGTAGCAGAAGCATACATGCTCAAGAGGGATCACCCGAAATTCAAAGGCAACTGAATTTCGGCAACCGGGGCATCGAAGTCGGAATGCCGCGAAACTCACCGAGTCAAAGCGTTTCGCCGTTTGCGGAAGAAGTGTGATGTAGAACAAGTAGCAGAAGCATACATGCTCAAGAGGGATCACCCGAAATTCAAAGGCAACTGAATTTCGGCAACCGGGGCATCGAAGTCGGAATGCCGCGAAACTCACCGAGTCAAAGCGTTTCGCCGTTTGCGGAAGAAGTCTGATGTAGAACAAGTAGCAGAAGCATACATGCTCAAGAGGGATCACCCGAAATTCAAAGGCAACTGAATTTCGGCAACCGGGGCATCGAAGTCGGAATGCCGCGAAACTCACCGAGTCAAAGCGTTTCGCCGTTTGCGGAAGAAGTGTGATGTAGAACAAGTAGCAGAAGCATACATGCTCAAGAGGGATCACCCGAAATTCAAAGGCAACTGAATTTCGGCAACCGGGGCATCGAAGTCGGAATGCCGCGAAACTCACCGAGTCAAAGCGTTTCGCCGTTTGCGGAAGAAGTCTGATGTAGAACAAGTAGCAGAAGCATACATGCTCAAGAGGGATCACCCGAAATTCAAAGGCAACTGAATTTCGGCAACCGGGGCATCGAAGTCGGAATGCCGCGAAACTCACCGAGTCAAAGCGTTTCGCCGTTTGCGGAAGAAGTGTGATGTAGAACAAGTAGCAGAAGCATACATGCTCAAGAGGGATCACCCGAAATTCAAAGGCAACTGAATTTCGGCAACCGGGGCATCGAAGTCGGAATGCCGCGAAACTCACCGAGTCAAAGCGTTTCGCCGTTTGCGGAAGAAGTCTGATGTAGAACAAGTAGCAGAAGCATACATGCTCAAGAGGGATCACCCGAAATTCAAAGGCAACTGAATTTCGGCAACCGGGGCATCGAAGTCGGAATGCCGCGAAACTCACCGAGTCAAAGCGTTTCGCCGTTTGCGGAAGAAGTGTGATGTAGAACAAGTAGCAGAAGCATACATGCTCAAGAGGGATCACCCGAAATTCAAAGGCAACTGAATTTCGGCAACCGGGGCATCGAAGTCGGAATGCCGCGAAACTCACCGAGTCAAAGCGTTTCGCCGTTTGCGGAAGAAGTCTGATGTAGAACAAGTAGCAGAAGCATACATGCTCAAGAGGGATCACCCGAAATTCAAAGGCAACTGAATTTCGGCAACCGGGGCATCGAAGTCGGAATGCCGCGAAACTCACCGAGTCAAAGCGTTTCGCCGTTTGCGGAAGAAGTGTGATGTAGAACAAGTAGCAGAAGCATACATGCTCAAGAGGGATCACCCGAAATTCAAAGGCAACTGAATTTCGGCAACCGGGGCATCGAAGTCGGAATGCCGCGAAACTCACCGAGTCAAAGCGTTTCGCCGTTTGCGGAAGAAGTCTGATGTAGAACAAGTAGCAGAAGCATACATGCTCAAGAGGGATCACCCGAAATTCAAAGGCAACTGAATTTCGGCAACCGGGGCATCGAAGTCGGAATGCCGCGAAACTCACCGAGTCAAAGCGTTTCGCCGTTTGCGGAAGAAAGTGATGTAGAACAAGTAGCAGAAGCATACATGCTCAAGAGGGATCACCCGAAATTCAAAGGCAACTGAATTTCGGCAACCGGGGCATCGAAGTCGGAATGCCGCGAAACTCACCGAGTCAAAGCGTTTCGCCGTTTGCGGAAGAAGTCTGATGTAGAACAAGTAGCAGAAGCATACATGCTCAAGAGGGATCACCCGAAATTCAAAGGCAACTGAATTTCGGCAACCGGGGCATCGAAGTCGGAATGCCGCGAAACTCACCGAGTCAAAGCGTTTCGCCGTTTGCGGAAGAAGTGTGATGTAGAACAAGTAGCAGAAGCATACATGCTCAAGAGGGATCACCCGAAATTCAAAGGCAACTGAATTTCGGCAACCGGGGCATCGAAGTCGGAATGCCGCGAAACTCACCGAGTCAAAGCGTTTCGCCGTTTGCGGAAGAAGTCTGATGTAGAACAAGTAGCAGAAGCATACATGCTCAAGAGGGATCACCCGAAATTCAAAGGCAACTGAATTTCGGCAACCGGGGCATCGAAGTCGGAATGCCGCGAAACTCACCGAGTCAAAGCGTTTCGCCGTTTGCGGAAGAAAGTGTGATGTAGAACAAGTAGCAGAAGCATACATGCTCAAGAGGGATCACCCGAAATTCAAAGGCAACTGAATTTCGGCAACCGGGGCATCGAAGTCGGAATGCCGCGAAACTCACCGAGTCAAAGCGTTTCGCCGTTTGCGGAAGAAAGTCTGATGTAGAACAAGTAGCAGAAGCATACATGCTCAAGAGGGATCACCCGAAATTCAAAGGCAACTGAATTTCGGCAACCGGGGCATCGAAGTCGGAATGCCGCGAAACTCACCGAGTCAAAGCGTTTCGCCGTTTGCGGAAGAAGTCTGATGTAGAACAAGTAGCAGAAGCATACATGCTCAAGAGGGATCACCCGAAATTCAAAGGCAACTGAATTTCGGCAACCGGGGCATCGAAGTCGGAATGCCGCGAAACTCACCGAGTCAAAGCGTTTCGCCGTTTGCGGAAGGAAGTCTGATGTAGAACAAGTAGCAGAAGCATACATGCTCAAGAGGGATCACCCGAAATTCAAAGGCAACTGAATTTCGGCAACCGGGGCATCGAAGTCGGAATGCCGCGAAACTCACCGAGTCAAAGCGTTTCGCCGTTTGCGGAAGAAGTCTGATGTAGAACAAGTAGCAGAAGCATACATGCTCAAGAGGGATCACCCGAAATTCAAAGGCAACTGAATTTCGGCAACCGGGGCATCGAAGTCGGAATGCCGCGAAACTCACCGAGTCAAAGCGTTTCGCCGTTTGCGGAAGAAGTCTGATGTAGAACAAGTAGCAGAAGCATACATGCTCAAGAGGGATCACCCGAAATTCAAAGGCAACTGAATTTCGGCAACCGGGGCATCGAAGTCGGAATGCCGCGAAACTCACCGAGTCAAAGCGTTTCGCCGTTTGCGGAAGAAGTCTGATGTAGAACAAGTAGCAGAAGCATACATGCTCAAGAGGGATCACCCGAAATTCAAAGGCAACTGAATTTCGGCAACCGGGGCATCGAAGTCGGAATGCCGCGAAACTCACCGAGTCAAAGCGTTTCGCCGTTTGCGGAAGAAGTCTGATGTAGAACAAGTAGCAGAAGCATACATGCTCAAGAGGGATCACCCGAAATTCAAAGGCAACTGAATTTCGGCAACCGGGGCATCGAAGTCGGAATGCCGCGAAACTCACCGAGTCAAAGCGTTTCGCCGTTTGCGGAAGAAGTCTGATGTAGAACAAGTAGCAGAAGCATACATGCTCAAGAGGGATCACCCGAAATTCAAAGGCAACTGAATTTCGGCAACCGGGGCATCGAAGTCGGAATGCCGCGAAACTCACCGAGTCAAAGCGTTTCGCCGTTTGCGGAAGAAGTCTGATGTAGAACAAGTAGCAGAAGCATACATGCTCAAGAGGGATCACCCGAAATTCAAAGGCAACTGAATTTCGGCAACCGGGGCATCGAAGTCGGAATGCCGCGAAACTCACCGAGTCAAAGCGTTTCGCCGTTTGCGGAAGAAGTCTGATGTAGAACAAGTAGCAGAAGCATACATGCTCAAGAGGGATCACCCGAAATTCAAAGGCAACTGAATTTCGGCAACCGGGGCATCGAAGTCGGAATGCCGCGAAACTCACCGAGTCAAAGCGTTTCGCCGTTTGCGGAAGAAGTCTGATGTAGAACAAGTAGCAGAAGCATACATGCTCAAGAGGGATCACCCGAAATTCAAAGGCAACTGAATTTCGGCAACCGGGGCATCGAAGTCGGAATGCCGCGAAACTCACCGAGTCAAAGCGTTTCGCCGTTTGCGGAAGAAGTCTGATGTAGAACAAGTAGCAGAAGCATACATGCTCAAGAGGGATCACCCGAAATTCAAAGGCAACTGAATTTCGGCAACCGGGGCATCGAAGTCGGAATGCCGCGAAACTCACCGAGTCAAAGCGTTTCGCCGTTTGCGGAAGAAGTCTGATGTAGAACAAGTAGCAGAAGCATACATGCTCAAGAGGGATCACCCGAAATTCAAAGGCAACTGAATTTCGGCAACCGGGGCATCGAAGTCGGAATGCCGCGAAACTCACCGAGTCAAAGCGTTTCGCCGTTTGCGGAAGAAGTCTGATGTAGAACAAGTAGCAGAAGCATACATGCTCAAGAGGGATCACCCGAAATTCAAAGGCAACTGAATTTCGGCAACCGGGGCATCGAAGTCGGAATGCCGCGAAACTCACCGAGTCAAAGCGTTTCGCCGTTTGCGGAAGAAGTCTGATGTAGAACAAGTAGCAGAAGCATACATGCTCAAGAGGGATCACCCGAAATTCAAAGGCAACTGAATTTCGGCAACCGGGGCATCGAAGTCGGAATGCCGCGAAACTCACCGAGTCAAAGCGTTTCGCCGTTTGCGGAAGAAGTCTGATGTAGAACAAGTAGCAGAAGCATACATGCTCAAGAGGGATCACCCGAAATTCAAAGGCAACTGAATTTCGGCAACCGGGGCATCGAAGTCGGAATGCCGCGAAACTCACCGAGTCAAAGCGTTTCGCCGTTTGCGGAAGAAGTCTGATGTAGAACAAGTAGCAGAAGCATACATGCTCAAGAGGGATCACCCGAAATTCAAAGGCAACTGAATTTCGGCAACCGGGGCATCGAAGTCGGAATGCCGCGAAACTCACCGAGTCAAAGCGTTTCGCCGTTTGCGGAAGAAGTCTGATGTAGAACAAGTAGCAGAAGCATACATGCTCAAGAGGGATCACCCGAAATTCAAAGGCAACTGAATTTCGGCAACCGGGGCATCGAAGTCGGAATGCCGCGAAACTCACCGAGTCAAAGCGTTTCGCCGTTTGCGGAAGAAGTCTGATGTAGAACAAGTAGCAGAAGCATACATGCTCAAGAGGGATCACCCGAAATTCAAAGGCAACTGAATTTCGGCAACCGGGGCATCGAAGTCGGAATGCCGCGAAACTCACCGAGTCAAAGCGTTTCGCCGTTTGCGGAAGAAGTCTGATGTAGAACAAGTAGCAGAAGCATACATGCTCAAGAGGGATCACCCGAAATTCAAAGGCAACTGAATTTCGGCAACCGGGGCATCGAAGTCGGAATGCCGCGAAACTCACCGAGTCAAAGCGTTTCGCCGTTTGCGGAAGAAGTCTGATGTAGAACAAGTAGCAGAAGCATACATGCTCAAGAGGGATCACCCGAAATTCAAAGGCAACTGAATTTCGGCAACCGGGGCATCGAAGTCGGAATGCCGCGAAACTCACCGAGTCAAAGCGTTTCGCCGTTTGCGGAAGAAGTCTGATGTAGAACAAGTAGCAGAAGCATACATGCTCAAGAGGGATCACCCGAAATTCAAAGGCAACTGAATTTCGGCAACCGGGGCATCGAAGTCGGAATGCCGCGAAACTCACCGAGTCAAAGCGTTTCGCCGTTTGCGGAAGAAGTCTGATGTAGAACAAGTAGCAGAAGCATACATGCTCAAGAGGGATCACCCGAAATTCAAAGGCAACTGAATTTCGGCAACCGGGGCATCGAAGTCGGAATGCCGCGAAACTCACCGAGTCAAAGCGTTTCGCCGTTTGCGGAAGAAGTCTGATGTAGAACAAGTAGCAGAAGCATACATGCTCAAGAGGGATCACCCGAAATTCAAAGGCAACTGAATTTCGGCAACCGGGGCATCGAAGTCGGAATGCCGCGAAACTCACCGAGTCAAAGCGTTTCGCCGTTTGCGGAAGAAGTCTGATGTAGAACAAGTAGCAGAAGCATACATGCTCAAGAGGGATCACCCGAAATTCAAAGGCAACTGAATTTCGGCAACCGGGGCATCGAAGTCGGAATGCCGCGAAACTCACCGAGTCAAAGCGTTTCGCCGTTTGCGGAAGAAGTCTGATGTAGAACAAGTAGCAGAAGCATACATGCTCAAGAGGGATCACCCGAAATTCAAAGGCAACTGAATTTCGGCAACCGGGGCATCGAAGTCGGAATGCCGCGAAACTCACCGAGTCAAAGCGTTTCGCCGTTTGCGGAAGAAGTCTGATGTAGAACAAGTAGCAGAAGCATACATGCTCAAGAGGGATCACCCGAAATTCAAAGGCAACTGAATTTCGGCAACCGGGGCATCGAAGTCGGAATGCCGCGAAACTCACCGAGTCAAAGCGTTTCGCCGTTTGCGGAAGAAGTCTGATGTAGAACAAGTAGCAGAAGCATACATGCTCAAGAGGGATCACCCGAAATTCAAAGGCAACTGAATTTCGGCAACCGGGGCATCGAAGTCGGAATGCCGCGAAACTCACCGAGTCAAAGCGTTTCGCCGTTTGCGGAAGAAGTCTGATGTAGAACAAGTAGCAGAAGCATACATGCTCAAGAGGGATCACCCGAAATTCAAAGGCAACTGAATTTCGGCAACCGGGGCATCGAAGTCGGAATGCCGCGAAACTCACCGAGTCAAAGCGTTTCGCCGTTTGCGGAAGAAGTCTGATGTAGAACAAGTAGCAGAAGCATACATGCTCAAGAGGGATCACCCGAAATTCAAAGGCAACTGAATTTCGGCAACCGGGGCATCGAAGTCGGAATGCCGCGAAACTCACCGAGTCAAAGCGTTTCGCCGTTTGCGGAAGAAGTCTGATGTAGAACAAGTAGCAGAAGCATACATGCTCAAGAGGGATCACCCGAAATTCAAAGGCAACTGAATTTCGGCAACCGGGGCATCGAAGTCGGAATGCCGCGAAACTCACCGAGTCAAAGCGTTTCGCCGTTTGCGGAAGAAGTCTGATGTAGAACAAGTAGCAGAAGCATACATGCTCAAGAGGGATCACCCGAAATTCAAAGGCAACTGAATTTCGGCAACCGGGGCATCGAAGTCGGAATGCCGCGAAACTCACCGAGTCAAAGCGTTTCGCCGTTTGCGGAAGAAGTCTGATGTAGAACAAGTAGCAGAAGCATACATGCTCAAGAGGGATCACCCGAAATTCAAAGGCAACTGAATTTCGGCAACCGGGGCATCGAAGTCGGAATGCCGCGAAACTCACCGAGTCAAAGCGTTTCGCCGTTTGCGGAAGAAGTCTGATGTAGAACAAGTAGCAGAAGCATACATGCTCAAGAGGGATCACCCGAAATTCAAAGGCAACTGAATTTCGGCAACCGGGGCATCGAAGTCGGAATGCCGCGAAACTCACCGAGTCAAAGCGTTTCGCCGTTTGCGGAAGAAGTCTGATGTAGAACAAGTAGCAGAAGCATACATGCTCAAGAGGGATCACCCGAAATTCAAAGGCAACTGAATTTCGGCAACCGGGGCATCGAAGTCGGAATGCCGCGAAACTCACCGAGTCAAAGCGTTTCGCCGTTTGCGGAAGAAGTCTGATGTAGAACAAGTAGCAGAAGCATACATGCTCAAGAGGGATCACCCGAAATTCAAAGGCAACTGAATTTCGGCAACCGGGGCATCGAAGTCGGAATGCCGCGAAACTCACCGAGTCAAAGCGTTTCGCCGTTTGCGGAAGAAGTCTGATGTAGAACAAGTAGCAGAAGCATACATGCTCAAGAGGGATCACCCGAAATTCAAAGGCAACTGAATTTCGGCAACCGGGGCATCGAAGTCGGAATGCCGCGAAACTCACCGAGTCAAAGCGTTTCGCCGTTTGCGGAAGAAGTCTGATGTAGAACAAGTAGCAGAAGCATACATGCTCAAGAGGGATCACCCGAAATTCAAAGGCAACTGAATTTCGGCAACCGGGGCATCGAAGTCGGAATGCCGCGAAACTCACCGAGTCAAAGCGTTTCGCCGTTTGCGGAAGAAGTCTGATGTAGAACAAGTAGCAGAAGCATACATGCTCAAGAGGGATCACCCGAAATTCAAAGGCAACTGAATTTCGGCAACCGGGGCATCGAAGTCGGAATGCCGCGAAACTCACCGAGTCAAAGCGTTTCGCCGTTTGCGGAAGAAGTCTGATGTAGAACAAGTAGCAGAAGCATACATGCTCAAGAGGGATCACCCGAAATTCAAAGGCAACTGAATTTCGGCAACCGGGGCATCGAAGTCGGAATGCCGCGAAACTCACCGAGTCAAAGCGTTTCGCCGTTTGCGGAAGAAGTCTGATGTAGAACAAGTAGCAGAAGCATACATGCTCAAGAGGGATCACCCGAAATTCAAAGGCAACTGAATTTCGGCAACCGGGGCATCGAAGTCGGAATGCCGCGAAACTCACCGAGTCAAAGCGTTTCGCCGTTTGCGGAAGAAGTCTGATGTAGAACAAGTAGCAGAAGCATACATGCTCAAGAGGGATCACCCGAAATTCAAAGGCAACTGAATTTCGGCAACCGGGGCATCGAAGTCGGAATGCCGCGAAACTCACCGAGTCAAAGCGTTTCGCCGTTTGCGGAAGAAGTCTGATGTAGAACAAGTAGCAGAAGCATACATGCTCAAGAGGGATCACCCGAAATTCAAAGGCAACTGAATTTCGGCAACCGGGGCATCGAAGTCGGAATGCCGCGAAACTCACCGAGTCAAAGCGTTTCGCCGTTTGCGGAAGAAGTCTGATGTAGAACAAGTAGCAGAAGCATACATGCTCAAGAGGGATCACCCGAAATTCAAAGGCAACTGAATTTCGGCAACCGGGGCATCGAAGTCGGAATGCCGCGAAACTCACCGAGTCAAAGCGTTTCGCCGTTTGCGGAAGAAGTCTGATGTAGAACAAGTAGCAGAAGCATACATGCTCAAGAGGGATCACCCGAAATTCAAAGGCAACTGAATTTCGGCAACCGGGGCATCGAAGTCGGAATGCCGCGAAACTCACCGAGTCAAAGCGTTTCGCCGTTTGCGGAAGAAGTCTGATGTAGAACAAGTAGCAGAAGCATACATGCTCAAGAGGGATCACCCGAAATTCAAAGGCAACTGAATTTCGGCAACCGGGGCATCGAAGTCGGAATGCCGCGAAACTCACCGAGTCAAAGCGTTTCGCCGTTTGCGGAAGAAGTCTGATGTAGAACAAGTAGCAGAAGCATACATGCTCAAGAGGGATCACCCGAAATTCAAAGGCAACTGAATTTCGGCAACCGGGGCATCGAAGTCGGAATGCCGCGAAACTCACCGAGTCAAAGCGTTTCGCCGTTTGCGGAAGAAGTCTGATGTAGAACAAGTAGCAGAAGCATACATGCTCAAGAGGGATCACCCGAAATTCAAAGGCAACTGAATTTCGGCAACCGGGGCATCGAAGTCGGAATGCCGCGAAACTCACCGAGTCAAAGCGTTTCGCCGTTTGCGGAAGAAGTCTGATGTAGAACAAGTAGCAGAAGCATACATGCTCAAGAGGGATCACCCGAAATTCAAAGGCAACTGAATTTCGGCAACCGGGGCATCGAAGTCGGAATGCCGCGAAACTCACCGAGTCAAAGCGTTTCGCCGTTTGCGGAAGAAGTCTGATGTAGAACAAGTAGCAGAAGCATACATGCTCAAGAGGGATCACCCGAAATTCAAAGGCAACTGAATTTCGGCAACCGGGGCATCGAAGTCGGAATGCCGCGAAACTCACCGAGTCAAAGCGTTTCGCCGTTTGCGGAAGAAGTCTGATGTAGAACAAGTAGCAGAAGCATACATGCTCAAGAGGGATCACCCGAAATTCAAAGGCAACTGAATTTCGGCAACCGGGGCATCGAAGTCGGAATGCCGCGAAACTCACCGAGTCAAAGCGTTTCGCCGTTTGCGGAAGAAGTCTGATGTAGAACAAGTAGCAGAAGCATACATGCTCAAGAGGGATCACCCGAAATTCAAAGGCAACTGAATTTCGGCAACCGGGGCATCGAAGTCGGAATGCCGCGAAACTCACCGAGTCAAAGCGTTTCGCCGTTTGCGGAAGAAGTCTGATGTAGAACAAGTAGCAGAAGCATACATGCTCAAGAGGGATCACCCGAAATTCAAAGGCAACTGAATTTCGGCAACCGGGGCATCGAAGTCGGAATGCCGCGAAACTCACCGAGTCAAAGCGTTTCGCCGTTTGCGGAAGAAGTCTGATGTAGAACAAGTAGCAGAAGCATACATGCTCAAGAGGGATCACCCGAAATTCAAAGGCAACTGAATTTCGGCAACCGGGGCATCGAAGTCGGAATGCCGCGAAACTCACCGAGTCAAAGCGTTTCGCCGTTTGCGGAAGAAGTCTGATGTAGAACAAGTAGCAGAAGCATACATGCTCAAGAGGGATCACCCGAAATTCAAAGGCAACTGAATTTCGGCAACCGGGGCATCGAAGTCGGAATGCCGCGAAACTCACCGAGTCAAAGCGTTTCGCCGTTTGCGGAAGAAAGTCTGATGTAGAACAAGTAGCAGAAGCATACATGCTCAAGAGGGATCACCCGAAATTCAAAGGCAACTGAATTTCGGCAACCGGGGCATCGAAGTCGGAATGCCGCGAAACTCACCGAGTCAAAGCGTTTCGCCGTTTGCGGAAGAAGTCTGATGTAGAACAAGTAGCAGAAGCATACATGCTCAAGAGGGATCACCCGAAATTCAAAGGCAACTGAATTTCGGCAACCGGGGCATCGAAGTCGGAATGCCGCGAAACTCACCGAGTCAAAGCGTTTCGCCGTTTGCGGAAGAAGTCTGATGTAGAACAAGTAGCAGAAGCATACATGCTCAAGAGGGATCACCCGAAATTCAAAGGCAACTGAATTTCGGCAACCGGGGCATCGAAGTCGGAATGCCGCGAAACTCACCGAGTCAAAGCGTTTCGCCGTTTGCGGAAGAAGTCTGATGTAGAACAAGTAGCAGAAGCATACATGCTCAAGAGGGATCACCCGAAATTCAAAGGCAACTGAATTTCGGCAACCGGGGCATCGAAGTCGGAATGCCGCGAAACTCACCGAGTCAAAGCGTTTCGCCGTTTGCGGAAGAAGTCTGATGTAGAACAAGTAGCAGAAGCATACATGCTCAAGAGGGATCACCCGAAATTCAAAGGCAACTGAATTTCGGCAACCGGGGCATCGAAGTCGGAATGCCGCGAAACTCACCGAGTCAAAGCGTTTCGCCGTTTGCGGAAGAAGTCTGATGTAGAACAAGTAGCAGAAGCATACATGCTCAAGAGGGATCACCCGAAATTCAAAGGCAACTGAATTTCGGCAACCGGGGCATCGAAGTCGGAATGCCGCGAAACTCACCGAGTCAAAGCGTTTCGCCGTTTGCGGAAGAAGTCTGATGTAGAACAAGTAGCAGAAGCATACATGCTCAAGAGGGATCACCCGAAATTCAAAGGCAACTGAATTTCGGCAACCGGGGCATCGAAGTCGGAATGCCGCGAAACTCACCGAGTCAAAGCGTTTCGCCGTTTGCGGAAGAAGTCTGATGTAGAACAAGTAGCAGAAGCATACATGCTCAAGAGGGATCACCCGAAATTCAAAGGCAACTGAATTTCGGCAACCGGGGCATCGAAGTCGGAATGCCGCGAAACTCACCGAGTCAAAGCGTTTCGCCGTTTGCGGAAGAAGTCTGATGTAGAACAAGTAGCAGAAGCATACATGCTCAAGAGGGATCACCCGAAATTCAAAGGCAACTGAATTTCGGCAACCGGGGCATCGAAGTCGGAATGCCGCGAAACTCACCGAGTCAAAGCGTTTCGCCGTTTGCGGAAGAAGTCTGATGTAGAACAAGTAGCAGAAGCATACATGCTCAAGAGGGATCACCCGAAATTCAAAGGCAACTGAATTTCGGCAACCGGGGCATCGAAGTCGGAATGCCGCGAAACTCACCGAGTCAAAGCGTTTCGCCGTTTGCGGAAGAAGTCTGATGTAGAACAAGTAGCAGAAGCATACATGCTCAAGAGGGATCACCCGAAATTCAAAGGCAACTGAATTTCGGCAACCGGGGCATCGAAGTCGGAATGCCGCGAAACTCACCGAGTCAAAGCGTTTCGCCGTTTGCGGAAGAAGTCTGATGTAGAACAAGTAGCAGAAGCATACATGCTCAAGAGGGATCACCCGAAATTCAAAGGCAACTGAATTTCGGCAACCGGGGCATCGAAGTCGGAATGCCGCGAAACTCACCGAGTCAAAGCGTTTCGCCGTTTGCGGAAGAAGTCTGATGTAGAACAAGTAGCAGAAGCATACATGCTCAAGAGGGATCACCCGAAATTCAAAGGCAACTGAATTTCGGCAACCGGGGCATCGAAGTCGGAATGCCGCGAAACTCACCGAGTCAAAGCGTTTCGCCGTTTGCGGAAGAAGTCTGATGTAGAACAAGTAGCAGAAGCATACATGCTCAAGAGGGATCACCCGAAATTCAAAGGCAACTGAATTTCGGCAACCGGGGCATCGAAGTCGGAATGCCGCGAAACTCACCGAGTCAAAGCGTTTCGCCGTTTGCGGAAGAAGTCTGATGTAGAACAAGTAGCAGAAGCATACATGCTCAAGAGGGATCACCCGAAATTCAAAGGCAACTGAATTTCGGCAACCGGGGCATCGAAGTCGGAATGCCGCGAAACTCACCGAGTCAAAGCGTTTCGCCGTTTGCGGAAGAAGTCTGATGTAGAACAAGTAGCAGAAGCATACATGCTCAAGAGGGATCACCCGAAATTCAAAGGCAACTGAATTTCGGCAACCGGGGCATCGAAGTCGGAATGCCGCGAAACTCACCGAGTCAAAGCGTTTCGCCGTTTGCGGAAGAAGTCTGATGTAGAACAAGTAGCAGAAGCATACATGCTCAAGAGGGATCACCCGAAATTCAAAGGCAACTGAATTTCGGCAACCGGGGCATCGAAGTCGGAATGCCGCGAAACTCACCGAGTCAAAGCGTTTCGCCGTTTGCGGAAGAAGTCTGATGTAGAACAAGTAGCAGAAGCATACATGCTCAAGAGGGATCACCCGAAATTCAAAGGCAACTGAATTTCGGCAACCGGGGCATCGAAGTCGGAATGCCGCGAAACTCACCGAGTCAAAGCGTTTCGCCGTTTGCGGAAGAAGTCTGATGTAGAACAAGTAGCAGAAGCATACATGCTCAAGAGGGATCACCCGAAATTCAAAGGCAACTGAATTTCGGCAACCGGGGCATCGAAGTCGGAATGCCGCGAAACTCACCGAGTCAAAGCGTTTCGCCGTTTGCGGAAGAAGTCTGATGTAGAACAAGTAGCAGAAGCATACATGCTCAAGAGGGATCACCCGAAATTCAAAGGCAACTGAATTTCGGCAACCGGGGCATCGAAGTCGGAATGCCGCGAAACTCACCGAGTCAAAGCGTTTCGCCGTTTGCGGAAGAAGTCTGATGTAGAACAAGTAGCAGAAGCATACATGCTCAAGAGGGATCACCCGAAATTCAAAGGCAACTGAATTTCGGCAACCGGGGCATCGAAGTCGGAATGCCGCGAAACTCACCGAGTCAAAGCGTTTCGCCGTTTGCGGAAGAAGTCTGATGTAGAACAAGTAGCAGAAGCATACATGCTCAAGAGGGATCACCCGAAATTCAAAGGCAACTGAATTTCGGCAACCGGGGCATCGAAGTCGGAATGCCGCGAAACTCACCGAGTCAAAGCGTTTCGCCGTTTGCGGAAGAAGTCTGATGTAGAACAAGTAGCAGAAGCATACATGCTCAAGAGGGATCACCCGAAATTCAAAGGCAACTGAATTTCGGCAACCGGGGCATCGAAGTCGGAATGCCGCGAAACTCACCGAGTCAAAGCGTTTCGCCGTTTGCGGAAGAAGTCTGATGTAGAACAAGTAGCAGAAGCATACATGCTCAAGAGGGATCACCCGAAATTCAAAGGCAACTGAATTTCGGCAACCGGGGCATCGAAGTCGGAATGCCGCGAAACTCACCGAGTCAAAGCGTTTCGCCGTTTGCGGAAGAAGTCTGATGTAGAACAAGTAGCAGAAGCATACATGCTCAAGAGGGATCACCCGAAATTCAAAGGCAACTGAATTTCGGCAACCGGGGCATCGAAGTCGGAATGCCGCGAAACTCACCGAGTCAAAGCGTTTCGCCGTTTGCGGAAGAAGTCTGATGTAGAACAAGTAGCAGAAGCATACATGCTCAAGAGGGATCACCCGAAATTCAAAGGCAACTGAATTTCGGCAACCGGGGCATCGAAGTCGGAATGCCGCGAAACTCACCGAGTCAAAGCGTTTCGCCGTTTGCGGAAGAAGTCTGATGTAGAACAAGTAGCAGAAGCATACATGCTCAAGAGGGATCACCCGAAATTCAAAGGCAACTGAATTTCGGCAACCGGGGCATCGAAGTCGGAATGCCGCGAAACTCACCGAGTCAAAGCGTTTCGCCGTTTGCGGAAGAAGTCTGATGTAGAACAAGTAGCAGAAGCATACATGCTCAAGAGGGATCACCCGAAATTCAAAGGCAACTGAATTTCGGCAACCGGGGCATCGAAGTCGGAATGCCGCGAAACTCACCGAGTCAAAGCGTTTCGCCGTTTGCGGAAGAAGTCTGATGTAGAACAAGTAGCAGAAGCATACATGCTCAAGAGGGATCACCCGAAATTCAAAGGCAACTGAATTTCGGCAACCGGGGCATCGAAGTCGGAATGCCGCGAAACTCACCGAGTCAAAGCGTTTCGCCGTTTGCGGAAGAAGTCTGATGTAGAACAAGTAGCAGAAGCATACATGCTCAAGAGGGATCACCCGAAATTCAAAGGCAACTGAATTTCGGCAACCGGGGCATCGAAGTCGGAATGCCGCGAAACTCACCGAGTCAAAGCGTTTCGCCGTTTGCGGAAGAAGTCTGATGTAGAACAAGTAGCAGAAGCATACATGCTCAAGAGGGATCACCCGAAATTCAAAGGCAACTGAATTTCGGCAACCGGGGCATCGAAGTCGGAATGCCGCGAAACTCACCGAGTCAAAGCGTTTCGCCGTTTGCGGAAGAAGTCTGATGTAGAACAAGTAGCAGAAGCATACATGCTCAAGAGGGATCACCCGAAATTCAAAGGCAACTGAATTTCGGCAACCGGGGCATCGAAGTCGGAATGCCGCGAAACTCACCGAGTCAAAGCGTTTCGCCGTTTGCGGAAGAAGTCTGATGTAGAACAAGTAGCAGAAGCATACATGCTCAAGAGGGATCACCCGAAATTCAAAGGCAACTGAATTTCGGCAACCGGGGCATCGAAGTCGGAATGCCGCGAAACTCACCGAGTCAAAGCGTTTCGCCGTTTGCGGAAGAAGTCTGATGTAGAACAAGTAGCAGAAGCATACATGCTCAAGAGGGATCACCCGAAATTCAAAGGCAACTGAATTTCGGCAACCGGGGCATCGAAGTCGGAATGCCGCGAAACTCACCGAGTCAAAGCGTTTCGCCGTTTGCGGAAGAAGTCTGATGTAGAACAAGTAGCAGAAGCATACATGCTCAAGAGGGATCACCCGAAATTCAAAGGCAACTGAATTTCGGCAACCGGGGCATCGAAGTCGGAATGCCGCGAAACTCACCGAGTCAAAGCGTTTCGCCGTTTGCGGAAGAAGTCTGATGTAGAACAAGTAGCAGAAGCATACATGCTCAAGAGGGATCACCCGAAATTCAAAGGCAACTGAATTTCGGCAACCGGGGCATCGAAGTCGGAATGCCGCGAAACTCACCGAGTCAAAGCGTTTCGCCGTTTGCGGAAGAAGTCTGATGTAGAACAAGTAGCAGAAGCATACATGCTCAAGAGGGATCACCCGAAATTCAAAGGCAACTGAATTTCGGCAACCGGGGCATCGAAGTCGGAATGCCGCGAAACTCACCGAGTCAAAGCGTTTCGCCGTTTGCGGAAGAAGTCTGATGTAGAACAAGTAGCAGAAGCATACATGCTCAAGAGGGATCACCCGAAATTCAAAGGCAACTGAATTTCGGCAACCGGGGCATCGAAGTCGGAATGCCGCGAAACTCACCGAGTCAAAGCGTTTCGCCGTTTGCGGAAGAAGTCTGATGTAGAACAAGTAGCAGAAGCATACATGCTCAAGAGGGATCACCCGAAATTCAAAGGCAACTGAATTTCGGCAACCGGGGCATCGAAGTCGGAATGCCGCGAAACTCACCGAGTCAAAGCGTTTCGCCGTTTGCGGAAGAAGTCTGATGTAGAACAAGTAGCAGAAGCATACATGCTCAAGAGGGATCACCCGAAATTCAAAGGCAACTGAATTTCGGCAACCGGGGCATCGAAGTCGGAATGCCGCGAAACTCACCGAGTCAAAGCGTTTCGCCGTTTGCGGAAGAAGTCTGATGTAGAACAAGTAGCAGAAGCATACATGCTCAAGAGGGATCACCCGAAATTCAAAGGCAACTGAATTTCGGCAACCGGGGCATCGAAGTCGGAATGCCGCGAAACTCACCGAGTCAAAGCGTTTCGCCGTTTGCGGAAGAAGTCTGATGTAGAACAAGTAGCAGAAGCATACATGCTCAAGAGGGATCACCCGAAATTCAAAGGCAACTGAATTTCGGCAACCGGGGCATCGAAGTCGGAATGCCGCGAAACTCACCGAGTCAAAGCGTTTCGCCGTTTGCGGAAGAAGTCTGATGTAGAACAAGTAGCAGAAGCATACATGCTCAAGAGGGATCACCCGAAATTCAAAGGCAACTGAATTTCGGCAACCGGGGCATCGAAGTCGGAATGCCGCGAAACTCACCGAGTCAAAGCGTTTCGCCGTTTGCGGAAGAAGTCTGATGTAGAACAAGTAGCAGAAGCATACATGCTCAAGAGGGATCACCCGAAATTCAAAGGCAACTGAATTT
The DNA here is from genome assembly GCA_029228515.1 of Populus alba x Populus x berolinensis. Taxonomy (NCBI): domain Eukaryota; kingdom Viridiplantae; phylum Streptophyta; class Magnoliopsida; order Malpighiales; family Salicaceae; genus Populus; species Populus alba x Populus x berolinensis. Next base: position 796,806 of record CM055348.1, read on the forward strand.
CGGCAACCGGGGCATCGAAGTCGGAATGCCGCGAAACTCACCGAGTCAAAGCGTTTCGCCGTTTGCGGAAGAAGTCTGATGTAGAACAAGTAGCAGAAGCATACATGCTCAAGAGGGATCACCCGAAATTCAAAGGCAACTGAATTTCGGCAACCGGGGCATCGAAGTCGGAATGCCGCGAAACTCACCGAGTCAAAGCGTTTCGCCGTTTGCGGAAGAAGTCTGATGTAGAACAAGTAGCAGAAGCATACATGCTCAAGAGGGATCACCCGAAATTCAAAGGCAACTGAATTTCGGCAACCGGGGCATCGAAGTCGGAATGCCGCGAAACTCACCGAGTCAAAGCGTTTCGCCGTTTGCGGAAGAAGTCTGATGTAGAACAAGTAGCAGAAGCATACATGCTCAAGAGGGATCACCCGAAATTCAAAGGCAACTGAATTTCGGCAACCGGGGCATCGAAGTCGGAATGCCGCGAAACTCACCGAGTCAAAGCGTTTCGCCGTTTGCGGAAGAAGTCTGATGTAGAACAAGTAGCAGAAGCATACATGCTCAAGAGGGATCACCCGAAATTCAAAGGCAACTGAATTTCGGCAACCGGGGCATCGAAGTCGGAATGCCGCGAAACTCACCGAGTCAAAGCGTTTCGCCGTTTGCGGAAGAAGTCTGATGTAGAACAAGTAGCAGAAGCATACATGCTCAAGAGGGATCACCCGAAATTCAAAGGCAACTGAATTTCGGCAACCGGGGCATCGAAGTCGGAATGCCGCGAAACTCACCGAGTCAAAGCGTTTCGCCGTTTGCGGAAGAAGTCTGATGTAGAACAAGTAGCAGAAGCATACATGCTCAAGAGGGATCACCCGAAATTCAAAGGCAACTGAATTTCGGCAACCGGGGCATCGAAGTCGGAATGCCGCGAAACTCACCGAGTCAAAGCGTTTCGCCGTTTGCGGAAGAAGTCTGATGTAGAACAAGTAGCAGAAGCATACATGCTCAAGAGGGATCACCCGAAATTCAAAGGCAACTGAATTTCGGCAACCGGGGCATCGAAGTCGGAATGCCGCGAAACTCACCGAGTCAAAGCGTTTCGCCGTTTGCGGAAGAAGTCTGATGTAGAACAAGTAGCAGAAGCATACATGCTCAAGAGGGATCACCCGAAATTCAAAGGCAACTGAATTTCGGCAACCGGGGCATCGAAGTCGGAATGCCGCGAAACTCACCGAGTCAAAGCGTTTCGCCGTTTGCGGAAGAAGTCTGATGTAGAACAAGTAGCAGAAGCATACATGCTCAAGAGGGATCACCCGAAATTCAAAGGCAACTGAATTTCGGCAACCGGGGCATCGAAGTCGGAATGCCGCGAAACTCACCGAGTCAAAGCGTTTCGCCGTTTGCGGAAGAAGTCTGATGTAGAACAAGTAGCAGAAGCATACATGCTCAAGAGGGATCACCCGAAATTCAAAGGCAACTGAATTTCGGCAACCGGGGCATCGAAGTCGGAATGCCGCGAAACTCACCGAGTCAAAGCGTTTCGCCGTTTGCGGAAGAAGTCTGATGTAGAACAAGTAGCAGAAGCATACATGCTCAAGAGGGATCACCCGAAATTCAAAGGCAACTGAATTTCGGCAACCGGGGCATCGAAGTCGGAATGCCGCGAAACTCACCGAGTCAAAGCGTTTCGCCGTTTGCGGAAGAAGTCTGATGTAGAACAAGTAGCAGAAGCATACATGCTCAAGAGGGATCACCCGAAATTCAAAGGCAACTGAATTTCGGCAACCGGGGCATCGAAGTCGGAATGCCGCGAAACTCACCGAGTCAAAGCGTTTCGCCGTTTGCGGAAGAAGTCTGATGTAGAACAAGTAGCAGAAGCATACATGCTCAAGAGGGATCACCCGAAATTCAAAGGCAACTGAATTTCGGCAACCGGGGCATCGAAGTCGGAATGCCGCGAAACTCACCGAGTCAAAGCGTTTCGCCGTTTGCGGAAGAAGTCTGATGTAGAACAAGTAGCAGAAGCATACATGCTCAAGAGGGATCACCCGAAATTCAAAGGCAACTGAATTTCGGCAACCGGGGCATCGAAGTCGGAATGCCGCGAAACTCACCGAGTCAAAGCGTTTCGCCGTTTGCGGAAGAAGTCTGATGTAGAACAAGTAGCAGAAGCATACATGCTCAAGAGGGATCACCCGAAATTCAAAGGCAACTGAATTTCGGCAACCGGGGCATCGAAGTCGGAATGCCGCGAAACTCACCGAGTCAAAGCGTTTCGCCGTTTGCGGAAGAAGTCTGATGTAGAACAAGTAGCAGAAGCATACATGCTCAAGAGGGATCACCCGAAATTCAAAGGCAACTGAATTTCGGCAACCGGGGCATCGAAGTCGGAATGCCGCGAAACTCACCGAGTCAAAGCGTTTCGCCGTTTGCGGAAGAAGTCTGATGTAGAACAAGTAGCAGAAGCATACATGCTCAAGAGGGATCACCCGAAATTCAAAGGCAACTGAATTTCGGCAACCGGGGCATCGAAGTCGGAATGCCGCGAAACTCACCGAGTCAAAGCGTTTCGCCGTTTGCGGAAGAAGTCTGATGTAGAACAAGTAGCAGAAGCATACATGCTCAAGAGGGATCACCCGAAATTCAAAGGCAACTGAATTTCGGCAACCGGGGCATCGAAGTCGGAATGCCGCGAAACTCACCGAGTCAAAGCGTTTCGCCGTTTGCGGAAGAAGTCTGATGTAGAACAAGTAGCAGAAGCATACATGCTCAAGAGGGATCACCCGAAATTCAAAGGCAACTGAATTTCGGCAACCGGGGCATCGAAGTCGGAATGCCGCGAAACTCACCGAGTCAAAGCGTTTCGCCGTTTGCGGAAGAAGTCTGATGTAGAACAAGTAGCAGAAGCATACATGCTCAAGAGGGATCACCCGAAATTCAAAGGCAACTGAATTTCGGCAACCGGGGCATCGAAGTCGGAATGCCGCGAAACTCACCGAGTCAAAGCGTTTCGCCGTTTGCGGAAGAAGTCTGATGTAGAACAAGTAGCAGAAGCATACATGCTCAAGAGGGATCACCCGAAATTCAAAGGCAACTGAATTTCGGCAACCGGGGCATCGAAGTCGGAATGCCGCGAAACTCACCGAGTCAAAGCGTTTCGCCGTTTGCGGAAGAAGTCTGATGTAGAACAAGTAGCAGAAGCATACATGCTCAAGAGGGATCACCCGAAATTCAAAGGCAACTGAATTTCGGCAACCGGGGCATCGAAGTCGGAATGCCGCGAAACTCACCGAGTCAAAGCGTTTCGCCGTTTGCGGAAGAAGTCTGATGTAGAACAAGTAGCAGAAGCATACATGCTCAAGAGGGATCACCCGAAATTCAAAGGCAACTGAATTTCGGCAACCGGGGCATCGAAGTCGGAATGCCGCGAAACTCACCGAGTCAAAGCGTTTCGCCGTTTGCGGAAGAAGTCTGATGTAGAACAAGTAGCAGAAGCATACATGCTCAAGAGGGATCACCCGAAATTCAAAGGCAACTGAATTTCGGCAACCGGGGCATCGAAGTCGGAATGCCGCGAAACTCACCGAGTCAAAGCGTTTCGCCGTTTGCGGAAGAAGTCTGATGTAGAACAAGTAGCAGAAGCATACATGCTCAAGAGGGATCACCCGAAATTCAAAGGCAACTGAATTTCGGCAACCGGGGCATCGAAGTCGGAATGCCGCGAAACTCACCGAGTCAAAGCGTTTCGCCGTTTGCGGAAGAAGTCTGATGTAGAACAAGTAGCAGAAGCATACATGCTCAAGAGGGATCACCCGAAATTCAAAGGCAACTGAATTTCGGCAACCGGGGCATCGAAGTCGGAATGCCGCGAAACTCACCGAGTCAAAGCGTTTCGCCGTTTGCGGAAGAAGTCTGATGTAGAACAAGTAGCAGAAGCATACATGCTCAAGAGGGATCACCCGAAATTCAAAGGCAACTGAATTTCGGCAACCGGGGCATCGAAGTCGGAATGCCGCGAAACTCACCGAGTCAAAGCGTTTCGCCGTTTGCGGAAGAAGTCTGATGTAGAACAAGTAGCAGAAGCATACATGCTCAAGAGGGATCACCCGAAATTCAAAGGCAACTGAATTTCGGCAACCGGGGCATCGAAGTCGGAATGCCGCGAAACTCACCGAGTCAAAGCGTTTCGCCGTTTGCGGAAGAAGTCTGATGTAGAACAAGTAGCAGAAGCATACATGCTCAAGAGGGATCACCCGAAATTCAAAGGCAACTGAATTTCGGCAACCGGGGCATCGAAGTCGGAATGCCGCGAAACTCACCGAGTCAAAGCGTTTCGCCGTTTGCGGAAGAAGTCTGATGTAGAACAAGTAGCAGAAGCATACATGCTCAAGAGGGATCACCCGAAATTCAAAGGCAACTGAATTTCGGCAACCGGGGCATCGAAGTCGGAATGCCGCGAAACTCACCGAGTCAAAGCGTTTCGCCGTTTGCGGAAGAAGTCTGATGTAGAACAAGTAGCAGAAGCATACATGCTCAAGAGGGATCACCCGAAATTCAAAGGCAACTGAATTTCGGCAACCGGGGCATCGAAGTCGGAATGCCGCGAAACTCACCGAGTCAAAGCGTTTCGCCGTTTGCGGAAGAAGTCTGATGTAGAACAAGTAGCAGAAGCATACATGCTCAAGAGGGATCACCCGAAATTCAAAGGCAACTGAATTTCGGCAACCGGGGCATCGAAGTCGGAATGCCGCGAAACTCACCGAGTCAAAGCGTTTCGCCGTTTGCGGAAGAAGTCTGATGTAGAACAAGTAGCAGAAGCATACATGCTCAAGAGGGATCACCCGAAATTCAAAGGCAACTGAATTTCGGCAACCGGGGCATCGAAGTCGGAATGCCGCGAAACTCACCGAGTCAAAGCGTTTCGCCGTTTGCGGAAGAAGTCTGATGTAGAACAAGTAGCAGAAGCATACATGCTCAAGAGGGATCACCCGAAATTCAAAGGCAACTGAATTTCGGCAACCGGGGCATCGAAGTCGGAATGCCGCGAAACTCACCGAGTCAAAGCGTTTCGCCGTTTGCGGAAGAAGTCTGATGTAGAACAAGTAGCAGAAGCATACATGCTCAAGAGGGATCACCCGAAATTCAAAGGCAACTGAATTTCGGCAACCGGGGCATCGAAGTCGGAATGCCGCGAAACTCACCGAGTCAAAGCGTTTCGCCGTTTGCGGAAGAAGTCTGATGTAGAACAAGTAGCAGAAGCATACATGCTCAAGAGGGATCACCCGAAATTCAAAGGCAACTGAATTTCGGCAACCGGGGCATCGAAGTCGGAATGCCGCGAAACTCACCGAGTCAAAGCGTTTCGCCGTTTGCGGAAGAAGTCTGATGTAGAACAAGTAGCAGAAGCATACATGCTCAAGAGGGATCACCCGAAATTCAAAGGCAACTGAATTTCGGCAACCGGGGCATCGAAGTCGGAATGCCGCGAAACTCACCGAGTCAAAGCGTTTCGCCGTTTGCGGAAGAAGTCTGATGTAGAACAAGTAGCAGAAGCATACATGCTCAAGAGGGATCACCCGAAATTCAAAGGCAACTGAATTTCGGCAACCGGGGCATCGAAGTCGGAATGCCGCGAAACTCACCGAGTCAAAGCGTTTCGCCGTTTGCGGAAGAAGTCTGATGTAGAACAAGTAGCAGAAGCATACATGCTCAAGAGGGATCACCCGAAATTCAAAGGCAACTGAATTTCGGCAACCGGGGCATCGAAGTCGGAATGCCGCGAAACTCACCGAGTCAAAGCGTTTCGCCGTTTGCGGAAGAAGTCTGATGTAGAACAAGTAGCAGAAGCATACATGCTCAAGAGGGATCACCCGAAATTCAAAGGCAACTGAATTTCGGCAACCGGGGCATCGAAGTCGGAATGCCGCGAAACTCACCGAGTCAAAGCGTTTCGCCGTTTGCGGAAGAAGTCTGATGTAGAACAAGTAGCAGAAGCATACATGCTCAAGAGGGATCACCCGAAATTCAAAGGCAACTGAATTTCGGCAACCGGGGCATCGAAGTCGGAATGCCGCGAAACTCACCGAGTCAAAGCGTTTCGCCGTTTGCGGAAGAAGTCTGATGTAGAACAAGTAGCAGAAGCATACATGCTCAAGAGGGATCACCCGAAATTCAAAGGCAACTGAATTTCGGCAACCGGGGCATCGAAGTCGGAATGCCGCGAAACTCACCGAGTCAAAGCGTTTCGCCGTTTGCGGAAGAAGTCTGATGTAGAACAAGTAGCAGAAGCATACATGCTCAAGAGGGATCACCCGAAATTCAAAGGCAACTGAATTTCGGCAACCGGGGCATCGAAGTCGGAATGCCGCGAAACTCACCGAGTCAAAGCGTTTCGCCGTTTGCGGAAGAAGTCTGATGTAGAACAAGTAGCAGAAGCATACATGCTCAAGAGGGATCACCCGAAATTCAAAGGCAACTGAATTTCGGCAACCGGGGCATCGAAGTCGGAATGCCGCGAAACTCACCGAGTCAAAGCGTTTCGCCGTTTGCGGAAGAAGTCTGATGTAGAACAAGTAGCAGAAGCATACATGCTCAAGAGGGATCACCCGAAATTCAAAGGCAACTGAATTTCGGCAACCGGGGCATCGAAGTCGGAATGCCGCGAAACTCACCGAGTCAAAGCGTTTCGCCGTTTGCGGAAGAAGTCTGATGTAGAACAAGTAGCAGAAGCATACATGCTCAAGAGGGATCACCCGAAATTCAAAGGCAACTGAATTTCGGCAACCGGGCATCGAAGTCGGAATGCCGCGAAACTCACCGAGTCAAAGCGTTTCGCCGTTTGCGGAAGAAGTCTGATGTAGAACAAGTAGCAGAAGCATACATGCTCAAGAGGGATCACCCGAAATTCAAAGGCAACTGAATTTCGGCAACCGGGGCATCGAAGTCGGAATGCCGCGAAACTCACCGAGTCAAAGCGTTTCGCCGTTTGCGGAAGAAGTCTGATGTAGAACAAGTAGCAGAAGCATACATGCTCAAGAGGGATCACCCGAAATTCAAAGGCAACTGAATTTCGGCAACCGGGGCATCGAAGTCGGAATGCCGCGAAACTCACCGAGTCAAAGCGTTTCGCCGTTTGCGGAAGAAGTCTGATGTAGAACAAGTAGCAGAAGCATACATGCTCAAGAGGGATCACCCGAAATTCAAAGGCAACTGAATTTCGGCAACCGGGGCATCGAAGTCGGAATGCCGCGAAACTCACCGAGTCAAAGCGTTTCGCCGTTTGCGGAAGAAGTCTGATGTAGAACAAGTAGCAGAAGCATACATGCTCAAGAGGGATCACCCGAAATTCAAAGGCAACTGAATTTCGGCAACCGGGGCATCGAAGTCGGAATGCCGCGAAACTCACCGAGTCAAAGCGTTTCGCCGTTTGCGGAAGAAGTCTGATGTAGAACAAGTAGCAGAAGCATACATGCTCAAGAGGGATCACCCGAAATTCAAAGGCAACTGAATTTCGGCAACCGGGGCATCGAAGTCGGAATGCCGCGAAACTCACCGAGTCAAAGCGTTTCGCCGTTTGCGGAAGAAGTCTGATGTAGAACAAGTAGCAGAAGCATACATGCTCAAGAGGGATCACCCGAAATTCAAAGGCAACTGAATTTCGGCAACCGGGGCATCGAAGTCGGAATGCCGCGAAACTCACCGAGTCAAAGCGTTTCGCCGTTTGCGGAAGAAAGTCTGATGTAGAACAAGTAGCAGAAGCATACATGCTCAAGAGGGATCACCCGAAATTCAAAGGCAACTGAATTTCGGCAACCGGGGCATCGAAGTCGGAATGCCGCGAAACTCACCGAGTCAAAGCGTTTCGCCGTTTGCGGAAGAAGTCTGATGTAGAACAAGTAGCAGAAGCATACATGCTCAAGAGGGATCACCCGAAATTCAAAGGCAACTGAATTTCGGCAACCGGGGCATCGAAGTCGGAATGCCGCGAAACTCACCGAGTCAAAGCGTTTCGCCGTTTGCGGAAGAAAGTCTGATGTAGAACAAGTAGCAGAAGCATACATGCTCAAGAGGGATCACCCGAAATTCAAAGGCAACTGAATTTCGGCAACCGGGGCATCGAAGTCGGAATGCCGCGAAACTCACCGAGTCAAAGCGTTTCGCCGTTTGCGGAAGAAGTCTGATGTAGAACAAGTAGCAGAAGCATACATGCTCAAGAGGGATCACCCGAAATTCAAAGGCAACTGAATTTCGGCAACCGGGGCATCGAAGTCGGAATGCCGCGAAACTCACCGAGTCAAAGCGTTTCGCCGTTTGCGGAAGAAGTCTGATGTAGAACAAGTAGCAGAAGCATACATGCTCAAGAGGGATCACCCGAAATTCAAAGGCAACTGAATTTCGGCAACCGGGGCATCGAAGTCGGAATGCCGCGAAACTCACCGAGTCAAAGCGTTTCGCCGTTTGCGGAAGAAGTCTGATGTAGAACAAGTAGCAGAAGCATACATGCTCAAGAGGGATCACCCGAAATTCAAAGGCAACTGAATTTCGGCAACCGGGCATCGAAGTCGGAATGCCGCGAAACTCACCGAGTCAAAGCGTTTCGCCGTTTGCGGAAGAAGTCTGATGTAGAACAAGTAGCAGAAGCATACATGCTCAAGAGGGATCACCCGAAATTCAAAGGCAACTGAATTTCGGCAACCGGGGCATCGAAGTCGGAATGCCGCGAAACTCACCGAGTCAAAGCGTTTCGCCGTTTGCGGAAGAAGTCTGATGTAGAACAAGTAGCAGAAGCATACATGCTCAAGAGGGATCACCCGAAATTCAAAGGCAACTGAATTTCGGCAACCGGGGCATCGAAGTCGGAATGCCGCGAAACTCACCGAGTCAAAGCGTTTCGCCGTTTGCGGAAGAAAGTCTGATGTAGAACAAGTAGCAGAAGCATACATGCTCAAGAGGGATCACCCGAAATTCAAAGGCAACTGAATTTCGGCAACCGGGGCATCGAAGTCGGAATGCCGCGAAACTCACCGAGTCAAAGCGTTTCGCCGTTTGCGGAAGAAGTCTGATGTAGAACAAGTAGCAGAAGCATACATGCTCAAGAGGGATCACCCGAAATTCAAAGGCAACTGAATTTCGGCAACCGGGGCATCGAAGTCGGAATGCCGCGAAACTCACCGAGTCAAAGCGTTTCGCCGTTTGCGGAAGAAGTCTGATGTAGAACAAGTAGCAGAAGCATACATGCTCAAGAGGGATCACCCGAAATTCAAAGGCAACTGAATTTCGGCAACCGGGGCATCGAAGTCGGAATGCCGCGAAACTCACCGAGTCAAAGAAAAAGTCTGATGTAGAACAAGTAGCAGAAGCATACATGCTCAAGAGGGATCACCCGAAATTCAAAGGCAACTGAATTTCGGCAACCGGGCATCGAAGTCGGAATGCCGCGAAACTCACCGAGTCAAAGCGTTTCGCCGTTTGCGGAAGAAGTCTGATGTAGAACAAGTAGCAGAAGCATACATGCTCAAGAGGGATCACCCGAAATTCAAAGGCAACTGAATTTCGGCAACCGGGGCATCGAAGTCGGAATGCCGCGAAACTCACCGAGTCAAAGCGTTTCGCCGTTTGCGGAAGAAGTCTGATGTAGAACAAGTAGCAGAAGCATACATGCTCAAGAGGGATCACCCGAAATTCAAAGGCAACTGAATTTCGGCAACCGGGGCATCGAAGTCGGAATGCCGCGAAACTCACCGAGTCAAAGCGTTTCGCCGTTTGCGGAAGAAGTCTGATGTAGAACAAGTAGCAGAAGCATACATGCTCAAGAGGGATCACCCGAAATTCAAAGGCAACTGAATTTCGGCAACCGGGGCATCGAAGTCGGAATGCCGCGAAACTCACCGAGTCAAAGCGTTTCGCCGTTTGCGGAAGAAAGTCTGATGTAGAACAAGTAGCAGAAGCATACATGCTCAAGAGGGATCACCCGAAATTCAAAGGCAACTGAATTTCGGCAACCGGGGCATCGAAGTCGGAATGCCGCGAAACTCACCGAGTCAAAGCGTTTCGCCGTTTGCGGAAGAAAGTCTGATGTAGAACAAGTAGCAGAAGCATACATGCTCAAGAGGGATCACCCGAAATTCAAAGGCAACTGAATTTCGGCAACCGGGGCATCGAAGTCGGAATGCCGCGAAACTCACCGAGTCAAAGCGTTTCGCCGTTTGCGGAAGAAGTCTGATGTAGAACAAGTAGCAGAAGCATACATGCTCAAGAGGGATCACCCGAAATTCAAAGGCAACTGAATTTCGGCAACCGGGGCATCGAAGTCGGAATGCCGCGAAACTCACCGAGTCAAAGCGTTTCGCCGTTTGCGGAAGAAGTCTGATGTAGAACAAGTAGCAGAAGCATACATGCTCAAGAGGGATCACCCGAAATTCAAAGGCAACTGAATTTCGGCAACCGGGGCATCGAAGTCGGAATGCCGCGAAACTCACCGAGTCAAAGCGTTTCGCCGTTTGCGGAAGAAGTCTGATGTAGAACAAGTAGCAGAAGCATACATGCTCAAGAGGGATCACCCGAAATTCAAAGGCAACTGAATTTCGGCAACCGGGGCATCGAAGTCGGAATGCCGCGAAACTCACCGAGTCAAAGCGTTTCGCCGTTTGCGGAAGAAGTCTGATGTAGAACAAGTAGCAGAAGCATACATGCTCAAGAGGGATCACCCGAAATTCAAAGGCAACTGAATTTCGGCAACCGGGGCATCGAAGTCGGAATGCCGCGAAACTCACCGAGTCAAAGCGTTTCGCCGTTTGCGGAAGAAAGTCTGATGTAGAACAAGTAGCAGAAGCATACATGCTCAAGAGGGATCACCCGAAATTCAAAGGCAACTGAATTTCGGCAACCGGGGCATCGAAGTCGGAATGCCGCGAAACTCACCGAGTCAAAGCGTTTCGCCGTTTGCGGAAGAAGTCTGATGTAGAACAAGTAGCAGAAGCATACATGCTCAAGAGGGATCACCCGAAATTCAAAGGCAACTGAATTTCGGCAACCGGGCATCGAAGTCGGAATGCCGCGAAACTCACCGAGTCAAAGCGTTTCGCCGTTTGCGGAAGAAAGTCTGATGTAGAACAAGTAGCAGAAGCATACATGCTCAAGAGGGATCACCCGAAATTCAAAGGCAACTGAATTTCGGCAACCGGGGCATCGAAGTCGGAATGCCGCGAAACTCACCGAGTCAAAGCGTTTCGCCGTTTGCGGAAGAAGTCTGATGTAGAACAAGTAGCAGAAGCATACATGCTCAAGAGGGATCACCCGAAATTCAAAGGCAACTGAATTTCGGCAACCGGGGCATCGAAGTCGGAATGCCGCGAAACTCACCGAGTCAAAGCGTTTCGCCGTTTGCGGAAGAAGTCTGATGTAGAACAAGTAGCAGAAGCATACATGCTCAAGAGGGATCACCCGAAATTCAAAGGCAACTGAATTTCGGCAACCGGGGCATCGAAGTCGGAATGCCGCGAAACTCACCGAGTCAAAGCGTTTCGCCGTTTGCGGAAGAAGTCTGATGTAGAACAAGTAGCAGAAGCATACATGCTCAAGAGGGATCACCCGAAATTCAAAGGCAACTGAATTTCGGCAACCGGGGCATCGAAGTCGGAATGCCGCGAAACTCACCGAGTCAAAGCGTTTCGCCGTTTGCGGAAGAAGTCTGATGTAGAACAAGTAGCAGAAGCATACATGCTCAAGAGGGATCACCCGAAATTCAAAGGCAACTGAATTTCGGCAACCGGGGCATCGAAGTCGGAATGCCGCGAAACTCACCGAGTCAAAGCGTTTCGCCGTTTGCGGAAGAAAGTCTGATGTAGAACAAGTAGCAGAAGCATACATGCTCAAGAGGGATCACCCGAAATTCAAAGGCAACTGAATTTCGGCAACCGGGCATCGAAGTCGGAATGCCGCGAAACTCACCGAGTCAAAGCGTTTCGCCGTTTGCGGAAGAAGTCTGATGTAGAACAAGTAGCAGAAGCATACATGCTCAAGAGGGATCACCCGAAATTCAAAGGCAACTGAATTTCGGCAACCGGGGCATCGAAGTCGGAATGCCGCGAAACTCACCGAGTCAAAGCGTTTCGCCGTTTGCGGAAGAAAGTCTGATGTAGAACAAGTAGCAGAAGCATACATGCTCAAGAGGGATCACCCGAAATTCAAAGGCAACTGAATTTCGGCAACCGGGGCATCGAAGTCGGAATGCCGCGAAACTCACCGAGTCAAAGCGTTTCGCCGTTTGCGGAAGAAAGTCTGATGTAGAACAAGTAGCAGAAGCATACATGCTCAAGAGGGATCACCCGAAATTCAAAGGCAACTGAATTTCGGCAACCGGGGCATCGAAGTCGGAATGCCGCGAAACTCACCGAGTCAAAGCGTTTCGCCGTTTGCGGAAGAAAGTCTGATGTAGAACAAGTAGCAGAAGCATACATGCTCAAGAGGGATCACCCGAAATTCAAAGGCAACTGAATTTCGGCAACCGGGGCATCGAAGTCGGAATGCCGCGAAACTCACCGAGTCAAAGCGTTTCGCCGTTTGCGGAAGAAAGTCTGATGTAGAACAAGTAGCAGAAGCATACATGCTCAAGAGGGATCACCCGAAATTCAAAGGCAACTGAATTTCGGCAACCGGGGCATCGAAGTCGGAATGCCGCGAAACTCACCGAGTCAAAGCGTTTCGCCGTTTGCGGAAGAAAGTCTGATGTAGAACAAGTAGCAGAAGCATACATGCTCAAGAGGGATCACCCGAAATTCAAAGGCAACTGAATTTCGGCAACCGGGGCATCGAAGTCGGAATGCCGCGAAACTCACCGAGTCAAAGCGTTTCGCCGTTTGCGGAAGAAGTCTGATGTAGAACAAGTAGCAGAAGCATACATGCTCAAGAGGGATCACCCGAAATTCAAAGGCAACTGAATTTCGGCAACCGGGGCATCGAAGTCGGAATGCCGCGAAACTCACCGAGTCAAAGCGTTTCGCCGTTTGCGGAAGAAGTCTGATGTAGAACAAGTAGCAGAAGCATACATGCTCAAGAGGGATCACCCGAAATTCAAAGGCAACTGAATTTCGGCAACCGGGGCATCGAAGTCGGAATGCCGCGAAACTCACCGAGTCAAAGCGTTTCGCCGTTTGCGGAAGAAGTCTGATGTAGAACAAGTAGCAGAAGCATACATGCTCAAGAGGGATCACCCGAAATTCAAAGGCAACTGAATTTCGGCAACCGGGGCATCGAAGTCGGAATGCCGCGAAACTCACCGAGTCAAAGCGTTTCGCCGTTTGCGGAAGAAAGTCTGATGTAGAACAAGTAGCAGAAGCATACATGCTCAAGAGGGATCACCCGAAATTCAAAGGCAACTGAATTTCGGCAACCGGGGCATCGAAGTCGGAATGCCGCGAAACTCACCGAGTCAAAGCGTTTCGCCGTTTGCGGAAGAAGTCTGATGTAGAACAAGTAGCAGAAGCATACATGCTCAAGAGGGATCACCCGAAATTCAAAGGCAACTGAATTTCGGCAACCGGGGCATCGAAGTCGGAATGCCGCGAAACTCACCGAGTCAAAGCGTTTCGCCGTTTGCGGAAGAAGTCTGATGTAGAACAAGTAGCAGAAGCATACATGCTCAAGAGGGATCACCCGAAATTCAAAGGCAACTGAATTTCGGCAACCGGGGCATCGAAGTCGGAATGCCGCGAAACTCACCGAGTCAAAGCGTTTCGCCGTTTGCGGAAGAAAGTCTGATGTAGAACAAGTAGCAGAAGCATACATGCTCAAGAGGGATCACCCGAAATTCAAAGGCAACTGAATTTCGGCAACCGGGGCATCGAAGTCGGAATGCCGCGAAACTCACCGAGTCAAAGCGTTTCGCCGTTTGCGGAAGAAAGTCTGATGTAGAACAAGTAGCAGAAGCATACATGCTCAAGAGGGATCACCCGAAATTCAAAGGCAACTGAATTTCGGCAACCGGGGCATCGAAGTCGGAATGCCGCGAAACTCACCGAGTCAAAGCGTTTCGCCGTTTGCGGAAGAAGTCTGATGTAGAACAAGTAGCAGAAGCATACATGCTCAAGAGGGATCACCCGAAATTCAAAGGCAACTGAATTTCGGCAACCGGGGCATCGAAGTCGGAATGCCGCGAAACTCACCGAGTCAAAGCGTTTCGCCGTTTGCGGAAGAAAGTCTGATGTAGAACAAGTAGCAGAAGCATACATGCTCAAGAGGGATCACCCGAAATTCAAAGGCAACTGAATTTCGGCAACCGGGGCATCGAAGTCGGAATGCCGCGAAACTCACCGAGTCAAAGCGTTTCGCCGTTTGCGGAAGAAAGTCTGATGTAGAACAAGTAGCAGAAGCATACATGCTCAAGAGGGATCACCCGAAATTCAAAGGCAACTGAATTTCGGCAACCGGGGCATCGAAGTCGGAATGCCGCGAAACTCACCGAGTCAAAGCGTTTCGCCGTTTGCGGAAGAAAGTCTGATGTAGAACAAGTAGCAGAAGCATACATGCTCAAGAGGGATCACCCGAAATTCAAAGGCAACTGAATTTCGGCAACCGGGGCATCGAAGTCGGAATGCCGCGAAACTCACCGAGTCAAAGCGTTTCGCCGTTTGCGGAAGAAAGTCTGATGTAGAACAAGTAGCAGAAGCATACATGCTCAAGAGGGATCACCCGAAATTCAAAGGCAACTGAATTTCGGCAACCGGGGCATCGAAGTCGGAATGCCGCGAAACTCACCGAGTCAAAGCGTTTCGCCGTTTGCGGAAGAAGTCTGATGTAGAACAAGTAGCAGAAGCATACATGCTCAAGAGGGATCACCCGAAATTCAAAGGCAACTGAATTTCGGCAACCGGGGCATCGAAGTCGGAATGCCGCGAAACTCACCGAGTCAAAGCGTTTCGCCGTTTGCGGAAGAAAGTCTGATGTAGAACAAGTAGCAGAAGCATACATGCTCAAGAGGGATCACCCGAAATTCAAAGGCAACTGAATTTCGGCAACCGGGGCATCGAAGTCGGAATGCCGCGAAACTCACCGAGTCAAAGCGTTTCGCCGTTTGCGGAAGAAAGTCTGATGTAGAACAAGTAGCAGAAGCATACATGCTCAAGAGGGATCACCCGAAATTCAAAGGCAACTGAATTTCGGCAACCGGGGCATCGAAGTCGGAATGCCGCGAAACTCACCGAGTCAAAGCGTTTCGCCGTTTGCGGAAGAAAGTCTGATGTAGAACAAGTAGCAGAAGCATACATGCTCAAGAGGGATCACCCGAAATTCAAAGGCAACTGAATTTCGGCAACCGGGGCATCGAAGTCGGAATGCCGCGAAACTCACCGAGTCAAAGCGTTTCGCCGTTTGCGGAAGAAGTCTGATGTAGAACAAGTAGCAGAAGCATACATGCTCAAGAGGGATCACCCGAAATTCAAAGGCAACTGAATTTCGGCAACCGGGGCATCGAAGTCGGAATGCCGCGAAACTCACCGAGTCAAAGCGTTTCGCCGTTTGCGGAAGAAGTCTGATGTAGAACAAGTAGCAGAAGCATACATGCTCAAGAGGGATCACCCGAAATTCAAAGGCAACTGAATTTCGGCAACCGGGGCATCGAAGTCGGAATGCCGCGAAACTCACCGAGTCAAAGCGTTTCGCCGTTTGCGGAAGAAGTCTGATGTAGAACAAGTAGCAGAAGCATACATGCTCAAGAGGGATCACCCGAAATTCAAAGGCAACTGAATTTCGGCAACCGGGCATCGAAGTCGGAATGCCGCGAAACTCACCGAGTCAAAGCGTTTCGCCGTTTGCGGAAGAAAGTCTGATGTAGAACAAGTAGCAGAAGCATACATGCTCAAGAGGGATCACCCGAAATTCAAAGGCAACTGAATTTCGGCAACCGGGGCATCGAAGTCGGAATGCCGCGAAACTCACCGAGTCAAAGCGTTTCGCCGTTTGCGGAAGAAGTCTGATGTAGAACAAGTAGCAGAAGCATACATGCTCAAGAGGGATCACCCGAAATTCAAAGGCAACTGAATTTCGGCAACCGGGGCATCGAAGTCGGAATGCCGCGAAACTCACCGAGTCAAAGCGTTTCGCCGTTTGCGGAAGAAAGTCTGATGTAGAACAAGTAGCAGAAGCATACATGCTCAAGAGGGATCACCCGAAATTCAAAGGCAACTGAATTTCGGCAACCGGGGCATCGAAGTCGGAATGCCGCGAAACTCACCGAGTCAAAGCGTTTCGCCGTTTGCGGAAGAAAGTCTGATGTAGAACAAGTAGCAGAAGCATACATGCTCAAGAGGGATCACCCGAAATTCAAAGGCAACTGAATTTCGGCAACCGGGGCATCGAAGTCGGAATGCCGCGAAACTCACCGAGTCAAAGCGTTTCGCCGTTTGCGGAAGAAAGTCTGATGTAGAACAAGTAGCAGAAGCATACATGCTCAAGAGGGATCACCCGAAATTCAAAGGCAACTGAATTTCGGCAACCGGGGCATCGAAGTCGGAATGCCGCGAAACTCACCGAGTCAAAGCGTTTCGCCGTTTGCGGAAGAAGTCTGATGTAGAACAAGTAGCAGAAGCATACATGCTCAAGAGGGATCACCCGAAATTCAAAGGCAACTGAATTTCGGCAACCGGGGCATCGAAGTCGGAATGCCGCGAAACTCACCGAGTCAAAGCGTTTCGCCGTTTGCGGAAGAAGTCTGATGTAGAACAAGTAGCAGAAGCATACATGCTCAAGAGGGATCACCCGAAATTCAAAGGCAACTGAATTTCGGCAACCGGGGCATCGAAGTCGGAATGCCGCGAAACTCACCGAGTCAAAGCGTTTCGCCGTTTGCGGAAGAAAGTCTGATGTAGAACAAGTAGCAGAAGCATACATGCTCAAGAGGGATCACCCGAAATTCAAAGGCAACTGAATTTCGGCAACCGGGGCATCGAAGTCGGAATGCCGCGAAACTCACCGAGTCAAAGCGTTTCGCCGTTTGCGGAAGAAGTCTGATGTAGAACAAGTAGCAGAAGCATACATGCTCAAGAGGGATCACCCGAAATTCAAAGGCAACTGAATTTCGGCAACCGGGGCATCGAAGTCGGAATGCCGCGAAACTCACCGAGTCAAAGCGTTTCGCCGTTTGCGGAAGAAGTCTGATGTAGAACAAGTAGCAGAAGCATACATGCTCAAGAGGGATCACCCGAAATTCAAAGGCAACTGAATTTCGGCAACCGGGGCATCGAAGTCGGAATGCCGCGAAACTCACCGAGTCAAAGCGTTTCGCCGTTTGCGGAAGAAGTCTGATGTAGAACAAGTAGCAGAAGCATACATGCTCAAGAGGGATCACCCGAAATTCAAAGGCAACTGAATTTCGGCAACCGGGCATCGAAGTCGGAATGCCGCGAAACTCACCGAGTCAAAGCGTTTCGCCGTTTGCGGAAGAAGTCTGATGTAGAACAAGTAGCAGAAGCATACATGCTCAAGAGGGATCACCCGAAATTCAAAGGCAACTGAATTTCGGCAACCGGGGCATCGAAGTCGGAATGCCGCGAAACTCACCGAGTCAAAGCGTTTCGCCGTTTGCGGAAGAAAGTCTGATGTAGAACAAGTAGCAGAAGCATACATGCTCAAGAGGGATCACCCGAAATTCAAAGGCAACTGAATTTCGGCAACCGGGGCATCGAAGTCGGAATGCCGCGAAACTCACCGAGTCAAAGCGTTTCGCCGTTTGCGGAAGAAGTCTGATGTAGAACAAGTAGCAGAAGCATACATGCTCAAGAGGGATCACCCGAAATTCAAAGGCAACTGAATTTCGGCAACCGGGGCATCGAAGTCGGAATGCCGCGAAACTCACCGAGTCAAAGCGTTTCGCCGTTTGCGGAAGAAGTCTGATGTAGAACAAGTAGCAGAAGCATACATGCTCAAGAGGGATCACCCGAAATTCAAAGGCAACTGAATTTCGGCAACCGGGGCATCGAAGTCGGAATGCCGCGAAACTCACCGAGTCAAAGCGTTTCGCCGTTTGCGGAAGAAAGTCTGATGTAGAACAAGTAGCAGAAGCATACATGCTCAAGAGGGATCACCCGAAATTCAAAGGCAACTGAATTTCGGCAACCGGGCATCGAAGTCGGAATGCCGCGAAACTCACCGAGTCAAAGCGTTTCGCCGTTTGCGGAAGAAGTCTGATGTAGAACAAGTAGCAGAAGCATACATGCTCAAGAGGGATCACCCGAAATTCAAAGGCAACTGAATTTCGGCAACCGGGGCATCGAAGTCGGAATGCCGCGAAACTCACCGAGTCAAAGCGTTTCGCCGTTTGCGGAAGAAGTCTGATGTAGAACAAGTAGCAGAAGCATACATGCTCAAGAGGGATCACCCGAAATTCAAAGGCAACTGAATTTCGGCAACCGGGGCATCGAAGTCGGAATGCCGCGAAACTCACCGAGTCAAAGCGTTTCGCCGTTTGCGGAAGAAGTCTGATGTAGAACAAGTAGCAGAAGCATACATGCTCAAGAGGGATCACCCGAAATTCAAAGGCAACTGAATTTCGGCAACCGGGGCATCGAAGTCGGAATGCCGCGAAACTCACCGAGTCAAAGCGTTTCGCCGTTTGCGGAAGAAAGTCTGATGTAGAACAAGTAGCAGAAGCATACATGCTCAAGAGGGATCACCCGAAATTCAAAGGCAACTGAATTTCGGCAACCGGGCATCGAAGTCGGAATGCCGCGAAACTCACCGAGTCAAAGCGTTTCGCCGTTTGCGGAAGAAGTCTGATGTAGAACAAGTAGCAGAAGCATACATGCTCAAGAGGGATCACCCGAAATTCAAAGGCAACTGAATTTCGGCAACCGGGGCATCGATGTCGGAATGCCGCGAAACTCACCGAGTCAAAGCGTTTCGCCGTTTGGGGTAGAAAGTCTGATGTAGAACAAGTAGCAGAAGCATACATGCTCAAGAGGGATCACCCGAAATTCAAAGGCAACAGAATTTCAGCAACCGGGGCATCGAAGTCGGAATGCCGCGAAACTCACCGAGTCAAAGCGTTTCGCCGTTTGCGGAAGAAGTCTGATGTAGAACAAGTAGCAGAAGCATACATGCTCAAGAGGGATCACCCGAAATTCAAAGGCAACTGAATTTCGGCAACCGGGGCATCGAAGTCGGAATGCCGCGAAACTCACCGATTCAAAACGGTTCGCCGTTTGCGGAAGAAAGTCTCATGTAGAACAAGTAGCAGAAGCATACATGCTCAAGAGGGATCACCCGAAATTCAAAGGGAACAAAATTTCAACTACCGGGGCATCAAAGTCAGAATGCCGCGAAACTCACCGAGTCAAAGCGCTTCGCCGTTTGCGGAAGAAAGTCTGATGTAGAACAAGTAGCCAAAGCTTACATGCTCTAGAGGGATCACCCGAAGTTCAAAGGCAACTGAATTTCAGCAACCGGGGCATCGAAGTCGGAATGTCGCGAAACTCACCGAGTCAAAGCGGTTCGCCGTTTGTGGAAGAAATTCTTATGTAGAACAAGTAGCCCAAGCTTACATGCTCTAGAGGGATCACCTAAAATTCAAAGGCATTTGAATTTCGGCAACCGGGGCATCGAAGGCGGAATTCCGCGAAACTCACCGAGTCAAAGCGTTTCGCCGTTTGCGGAAGAAATTCTTATGTAGAACAAGTAGCAGAAGCTTACATGCTCAAAAGGGATCACCCGAAATTCAAATGCAACTGAATTTCGGCAACCGGGGCATCGAAGTCGGAATGCCGCGAAACTCACCGAGTCAAAGCGGTTCGCCGTTTGCGGAAGAAAGTCTTATGTAGAACAAGTAGCAGAAGCTTACATGCTCAAAAGGGATCACCCGAAATTCAAATGCAACTGAATTTCGGCAACCGGGGCATCGAAGTCGGAATGCCGCGAAACTCACCGAGTCAAAGTGTTTCACCGTTGGCGGAAGAAGTCTGATGTAGAACAAGTAGCAGAAGCATACATGCTCAAGAGGGATCACCCGAAAATCAAAGGCAACTGAATTTCGGCAACCAGGGCATCGAAGTCGGAATGCCGCGAAACTCACCGAGTCAAAGCGGTTCGCCGTTTGCGGAAGAAAGTCTGATGTAGAACAAGTAGCAGAAGCATACATGCTCAAGAGGGATCACCCGAAATTCAAAGGCAACTGAATTTCGTCAACCGGGGCATCGAAATCGGAATGCCGCGAAACTCACCGAGTCAAAGCGTTTCGCCGTTTGTGGAAGAAAGTCAGATGTAGAATAAGCAGCAGAAGCATACATGCTCAAGAGGGATCACCCGAAATTCAAAGGCAATTGAATTTTAGCAACCGGGCATCGAAGTCGGAATGCCGCGAACTCACCGAGTCAAAGCGTTTCGCCGTTTGCGGAAGAAAGTCTGATGTAGAACAAGTAGCAGAAGCATACATGCTCAAGAGGGATCACCCGAAATTCAAAGGCAACTGAATTTCGGCAACCGGGGCATCGAAGTCGGAATGCCGCGAAACTCACCGAGTCAAAGCGTTTCGCCGTTTGCGGAAGAAGTTCTGATGTAGAACAAGTAGCAGAAGCATACATGCTCAAGAGGGATCACCCGAAATTCAAAGGCAACTGAATTTCGGCAACCGGGGCATCGAAGTCGGAATGCCGCAAACTCACCGAGTCAAAGCGTTTCGCCGTTTGCGGAAGAAGTCTGATGTAGAACAAGTAGCAGAAGCATACATGCTCAAGAGGGATCACCCGAAATTCAAAGGCAACTGAATTTCGGCAACCGGGGCATCGAAGTCGGAATGCCGCGAAACTCACCGAGTCAAAGCGTTTCGCCGTTTGCGGAAGAAGTCTGATGTAGAACAAGTAGCAGAAGCATACATGCTCAAGAGGGATCACCCGAAATTCAAAGGCAACTGAATTTCGGCAAACGGGCATCGAAGTCGGAATGCGCGAAACTCACCGAGTCAAAGCGTTTCGCCGTTTGCGGAAGAAAGTCTGATGTAGAACAAGTAGCAGAAGCATACATGCTCAAGAGGGATCACCCGAAATTCAAAGGCAACTGAATTTCGGCAACCGGCATCGAAGTCGGAATGCCGCGAAACTCACCGAGTCAAAGCGTTTCGCCGTTTGCGGAAGAAAGTCTGATGTAGAACAAGTAGCAGAAGCATACATGCTCAAGAGGGATCACCCGAAATTCAAAGGCAACTGAATTTCGGCAACCGGGAATCGAAGTCGGAATGCGCGAAACTCACCAGTCAAAGCGTTTCGAATTTGCGGAAGAAAGTCTGATGTAGATACAAGTAGCAGAAGCAACATGCTCAAGAGCATCACCCCGAAATTCAAAGGC
>CM055348.1:818217-845915 GCA_029228515.1 Populus alba x Populus x berolinensis
AAACTCACCGAGTCAAAGCGTTTCGCTGTTTAAGGAAGAAGTTGATGTAGAACAAGTAGCAGAAGCATACATGCTCAAGAGGGATCACCCGAAATTCAAAGGCAACTGAATTTCGGCAACCGGGCATCGAAGTCGGAATGCCGCGAAACTCACCGAGTCAAAGCGTTTCGCTGTTTGCGGAAGGAAGTTGATGTAGAACAAGTAGCAGAAGCATACATGCTCAAGAGGGATCACCCGAAATTCAAAGGCAACTGAATTTCGGCAACCGGGCATCGAAGTCGGAATGCCGCGAAACTCACCGAGTCAAAGCGTTTCGCTGTTTAAGGAAGAAGTGTGATGTAGAACAAGTAGCAGAAGCATACATGCTCAAGAGGGATCACCCGAAATTCAAAGGCAACTGAATTTCGGCAACCGGGGCATCGAAGTCGGAATGCCGCGAAACTCACCGAGTCAAAGCGTTTCGCTGTTTGCGGAAGGAAGTTGATGTAGAACAAGTAGCAGAAGCATACATGCTCAAGAGGGATCACCCGAAATTCAAAGGCAACTGAATTTCGGCAACCGGGCATCGAAGTCGGAATGCCGCGAAACTCACCGAGTCAAAGCGTTTCGCTGTTTGCGGAAGGAAGTGTGATGTAGAACAAGTAGCAGAAGCATACATGCTCAAGAGGGATCACCCGAAATTCAAAGGCAACTGAATTTCGGCAACCGGGCATCGAAGTCGGAATGCCGCGAAACTCACCGAGTCAAAGCGTTTCGCCGTTTGCGGAAGAAGTTGATGTAGAACAAGTAGCAGAAGCATACATGCTCATGAGGGATCACCCGAAATTCAAAGGCAACTTAATTTCGGCAACCGGGGCATCTAAGTCGGAATGCCGGGAAACTCACCGAGTCAAAGCGTTTCGCTGTTTAAGGAAGGAAGTGTGATGTAGAGCAAGTAGCAGAAGCATACATGCTCAAGAGGGATCACCCGAAATTCAAAGGCAATTAATTTCGGCAACCGGGGCATTAAAGTCGGAATGCCGCGAAACTCACCGAGTCAAAGCGTTTCGCTGTTTAAGGAAGGAAGTGTGATGTAGAGCAAGTAGCAGAAGCATACATGCTCAAGAGGGATCACCCGAAATTCAAAGGCAATTAATTTCGGCAACCGGGGCATCTAAGTCGGAATGCCGCGAAACTCACCGAGTCAAAGCATTTCGCCATTTGCGGAAGAAGTCTGATGTAGAACAAGTAGCAGAAGCATACATGCTCAAGAGGGATCACCCGAAATTCAAAGGCAACTGAATTTCGGCAACCGGGGCATCGAAGTCGGAATGCCGCGAAACTCACCGAGTCAAAGCGTTTCGCTGTTTGCAGAAGAGAGTGTGATGTAGAACAAGTAGCAGAAGCATACATGCTCAAGAGGGATCACCCGAAATTCAGAGGCAACTAAATTTCGGCAACCGGGGCATCGAAGTCGGAATGCCGCGAAACTCACCGAGTCAAAGCGTTTCGCTGTTTGCGGAAGGAAGTGTGATGTAGAACAAGTAGCAGAAGCATACATGCTCAAGAGGGATCACCCGAAATTCAAAGGCAACTGAATTTCGGCAACCGGGGCATCGAAGTCGGAATGCCGCGAAACTCACCGAGTCAAAGCGTTTCGCTGTTTAAGGAAGGAAGTTGATGTAGAACAAGTAGCAGAAGCATACATGCTCAAGAGGGATCACCCGAAATTCAAAGGCAACTGAATTTCGGCAACCGGGCATCGAAGTCGGAATGCCGCGAAACTCACCGAGTCAAAGCGTTTCGCTGTTTAGGAAGGAAGTGTGATGTAGAACAAGTAGCAGAAGCATACATGCTCAAGAGGGATCACCCGAAATTCAAAGGCAACTGAATTTCGGCAACCGGGGCATCGAAGTCGGAATGCCGCGAAACTCACCGAGTCAAAGCGTTTCGCTGTTTAAGGAAGGAAGTGATGTAGAACAAGTAGCAGAAGCATACATGCTCAAGAGGGATCACCCGAAATTCAAAGGCAACTGAATTTCGGCAACCGGGCATCGAAGTCGGAATGCCGCGAAACTCACCGAGTCAAAGCGTTTCGCTGTTTAAGGAAGAAGTGTGATGTAGAACAAGTAGCAGAAGCATACATGCTCAAGAGGGATCACCCGAAATTCAAAGGCAACTGAATTTCGGCAACCGGGGCATCGAAGTCGGAATGCCGCAAACTCACCGAGTCAAAGCGTTTCGCTGTTTGGGAAGGAAGTGTGATGTAGAACAAGTAGCAGAAGCATACATGCTCAAGAGGGATCACCCGAAATTCAAAGGCAACTGAATTTCGGCAACCGGGCATCGAAGTCGGAATGCCGCGAAACTCACCGAGTCAAAGCGTTTCGCTGTTTGCGGAAGGAAGTCTGATGTAGAACAAGTAGCAGAAGCATACATGCTCAAGAGGGATCACCCGAAATTCAAAGGCAACTGAATTTCGGCAACCGGGCATCGAAGTCGGAATGCCGCGAAACTCACCGAGTCAAAGCGTTTCGCTGTTTGCGGAAGGAAGTGTGATGTAGAACAAGTAGCAGAAGCATACATGCTCAAGAGGGATCACCCGAAATTCAAAGGCAACTGAATTTCGGCAACCGGGGCATCGAAGTCGGAATGCCGCGAAACTCACCGAGTCAAAGCGTTTCGCTGTTTGCGG
Source organism: Populus alba x Populus x berolinensis (assembly GCA_029228515.1). Classification (NCBI taxonomy): domain Eukaryota; kingdom Viridiplantae; phylum Streptophyta; class Magnoliopsida; order Malpighiales; family Salicaceae; genus Populus; species Populus alba x Populus x berolinensis. The sequence continues at coordinate 820,892 of CM055348.1, forward strand.
AAGGAAGTGTGATGTAGAACAAGTAGCAGAAGCATACATGCTCAAGAGGGATCACCCGAAATTCAAAGGCAACTGAATTTCGGCAACCGGGCATCGAAGTCGGAATGCCGCGAAACTCACCGAGTCAAAGCGTTTCGCTGTTTGCGGAAGGAAGTTGATGTAGAACAAGTAGCAGAAGCATACATGCTCAAGAGGGATCACCCGAAATTCAAAGGCAACTGAATTTCGGCAACCGGGGCATCGAAGTCGGAATGCCGCGAAACTCACCGAGTCAAAGCGTTTCGCTGTTTGCGGAAGGAAGTGTGATGTAGAACAAGTAGCAGAAGCATACATGCTCAAGAGGGATCACCCGAAATTCAAAGGCAACTGAATTTCGGCAACCGGGCATCGAAGTCGGAATGCCGCGAAACTCACCGAGTCAAAGCGTTTCGCTGTTTGCGGAAGGAAGTTTGATGTAGAACAAGTAGCAGAAGCATACATGCTCAAGAGGGATCACCCGAAATTCAAAGGCAACTGAATTTCGGCAACCGGGGCATCGAAGTCGGAATGCCGCGAAACTCACCGAGTCAAAGCGTTTCGCTGTTTGCGGAAGGAAGTGTGATGTAGAACAAGTAGCAGAAGCATACATGCTCAAGAGGGATCACCCGAAATTCAAAGGCAACTGAATTTCGGCAACCGGGCATCGAAGTCGGAATGCCGCGAAACTCACCGAGTCAAAGCGTTTCGCTGTTTAAGGAAGGAAGTTGATGTAGAACAAGTAGCAGAAGCATACATGCTCAAGAGGGATCACCCGAAATTCAAAGGCAACTGAATTTCGGCAACCGGGGCATCGAAGTCGGAATGCCGCGAAACTCACCGAGTCAAAGCGTTTCGCTGTTTGCGGAAGGAAGTGTGATGTAGAACAAGTAGCAGAAGCATACATGCTCAAGAGGGATCACCCGAAATTCAAAGGCAACTGAATTTCGGCAACCGGGCATCGAAGTCGGAATGCCGCGAAACTCACCGAGTCAAAGCGTTTCGCCGTTTGCGGAAGAAGTGTGATGTAGAACAAGTAGCAGAAGCATACATGCTCAAGAGGGATCACCCGAAATTCAAAGGCAACTGAATTTCGGCAACCGGGGCATCGAAGTCGGAATGCCGCGAAACTCACCGAGTCAAAGCGTTTCGCTGTTTGCGGAAGGAAGTGTGATGTAGAACAAGTAGCAGAAGCATACATGCTCAAGAGGGATCACCCGAAATTCAAAGGCAACTGAATTTCGGCAACCGGGGCATCGAAGTCGGAATGCCGCGAAACTCACCGAGTCAAAGCGTTTCGCTGTTTGCGGAAGGAAGTTTGATGTAGAACAAGTAGCAGAAGCATACATGCTCAAGAGGGATCACCCGAAATTCAAAGGCAACTGAATTTCGGCAACCGGGGCATCGAAGTCGGAATGCCGCGAAACTCACCGAGTCAAAGCGTTTCGCTGTTTGCGGAAGGAAGTGTGATGTAGAACAAGTAGCAGAAGCATACATGCTCAAGAGGGATCACCCGAAATTCAAAGGCAACTGAATTTCGGCAACCGGGGCATCGAAGTCGGAATGCCGCGAAACTCACCGAGTCAAAGCGTTTCGCTGTTTGAAGGAAGAAGTGTGATGTAGAACAAGTAGCAGAAGCATACATGCTCAAGAGGGATCACCCGAAATTCAAAGGCAACTGAATTTCGGCAACCGGGGCATCGAAGTCGGAATGCCGCGAAACTCACCGAGTCAAAGCGTTTCGCTGTTTAAGGAAGGAAGTTGATGTAGAACAAGTAGCAGAAGCATACATGCTCAAGAGGGATCACCCGAAATTCAAAGGCAACTGAATTTCGGCAACCGGGGCATCGAAGTCGGAATGCCGCGAAACTCACCGAGTCAAAGCGTTTCGCTGTTTGCGGAAGGAAGTGTGATGTAGAACAAGTAGCAGAAGCATACATGCTCAAGAGGGATCACCCGAAATTCAAAGGCAACTGAATTTCGGCAACCGGGGCATCGAAGTCGGAATGCCGCGAAACTCACCGAGTCAAAGCGTTTCGCTGTTTGCGGAAGGAAGTGTGATGTAGAACAAGTAGCAGAAGCATACATGCTCAAGAGGGATCACCCGAAATTCAAAGGCAACTGAATTTCGGCAACCGGGGCATCGAAGTCGGAATGCCGCGAAACTCACCGAGTCAAAGCGTTTCGCTGTTTGCGGAAGGAAGTTTGATGTAGAACAAGTAGCAGAAGCATACATGCTCAAGAGGGATCACCCGAAATTCAAAGGCAACTGAATTTCGGCAACCGGGGCATCGAAGTCGGAATGCCGCGAAACTCACCGAGTCAAAGCGTTTCGCCGTTTGCGGAAGAAGTGTGATGTAGAACAAGTAGCAGAAGCATACATGCTCAAGAGGGATCACCCGAAATTCAAAGGCAACTGAATTTCGGCAACCGGGGCATCGAAGTCGGAATGCCGCGAAACTCACCGAGTCAAAGCGTTTCGCTGTTTGCGGAAGGAAGTGTGATGTAGAACAAGTAGCAGAAGCATACATGCTCAAGAGGGATCACCCGAAATTCAAAGGCAACTGAATTTCGGCAACCGGGGCATCGAAGTCGGAATGCCGCGAAACTCACCGAGTCAAAGCGTTTCGCTGTTTGCGGAAGGAAGTGTGATGTAGAACAAGTAGCAGAAGCATACATGCTCAAGAGGGATCACCCGAAATTCAAAGGCAACTGAATTTCGGCAACCGGGGCATCGAAGTCGGAATGCCGCGAAACTCACCGAGTCAAAGCGTTTCGCTGTTTGCGGAAGGAAGTGTGATGTAGAACAAGTAGCAGAAGCATACATGCTCAAGAGGGATCACCCGAAATTCAAAGGCAACTGAATTTCGGCAACCGGGGCATCGAAGTCGGAATGCCGCGAAACTCACCGAGTCAAAGCGTTTCGCTGTTTAGGAAGGAAGTGTGATGTAGAACAAGTAGCAGAAGCATACATGCTCAAGAGGGATCACCCGAAATTCAAAGGCAACTGAATTTCGGCAACCGGGCATCGAAGTCGGAATGCCGCGAAACTCACCGAGTCAAAGCGTTTCGCCGTTTGCGGAAGAAGTGTGATGTAGAACAAGTAGCAGAAGCATACATGCTCAAGAGGGATCACCCGAAATTCAAAGGCAACTGAATTTCGGCAACCGGGCATCGAAGTCGGAATGCCGCGAAACTCACCGAGTCAAAGCGTTTCGCTGTTTGCGGAAGGAAGTGTGATGTAGAACAAGTAGCAGAAGCATACATGCTCAAGAGGGATCACCCGAAATTCAAAGGCAACTGAATTTCGGCAACCGGGCATCGAAGTCGGAATGCCGCGAAACTCACCGAGTCAAAGCGTTTCGCTGTTTGCGGAAGGAAGTGTGATGTAGAACAAGTAGCAGAAGCATACATGCTCAAGAGGGATCACCCGAAATTCAAAGGCAACTGAATTTCGGCAACCGGGGCATCGAAGTCGGAATGCCGCGAAACTCACCGAGTCAAAGCGTTTCGCTGTTTGCGGAAGGAAGTTGATGTAGAACAAGTAGCAGAAGCATACATGCTCAAGAGGGATCACCCGAAATTCAAAGGCAACTGAATTTCGGCAACCGGGGCATCGAAGTCGGAATGCCGCGAAACTCACCGAGTCAAAGCGTTTCGCTGTTTAAGGAAGGAAGTGTGATGTAGAACAAGTAGCAGAAGCATACATGCTCAAGAGGGATCACCCGAAATTCAAAGGCAACTGAATTTCGGCAACCGGGGCATCGAAGTCGGAATGCCGCGAAACTCACCGAGTCAAAGCGTTTCGCTGTTTGCGGAAGGAAGTGTGATGTAGAACAAGTAGCAGAAGCATACATGCTCAAGAGGGATCACCCGAAATTCAAAGGCAACTGAATTTCGGCAACCGGGGCATCGAAGTCGGAATGCCGCGAAACTCACCGAGTCAAAGCGTTTCGCTGTTTGCGGAAGGAAGTTGATGTAGAACAAGTAGCAGAAGCATACATGCTCAAGAGGGATCACCCGAAATTCAAAGGCAACTGAATTTCGGCAACCGGGCATCGAAGTCGGAATGCCGCGAAACTCACCGAGTCAAAGCGTTTCGCTGTTTGCGGAAGGAAGTGTGATGTAGAACAAGTAGCAGAAGCATACATGCTCAAGAGGGATCACCCGAAATTCAAAGGCAACTGAATTTCGGCAACCGGGGCATCGAAGTCGGAATGCCGCGAAACTCACCGAGTCAAAGCGTTTCGCTGTTTGCGGAAGGAAGTGTGATGTAGAACAAGTAGCAGAAGCATACATGCTCAAGAGGGATCACCCGAAATTCAAAGGCAACTGAATTTCGGCAACCGGGGCATCGAAGTCGGAATGCCGCGAAACTCACCGAGTCAAAGCGTTTCGCTGTTTGCGGAAGGAAGTGTGATGTAGAACAAGTAGCAGAAGCATACATGCTCAAGAGGGATCACCCGAAATTCAAAGGCAACTGAATTTCGGCAACCGGGCATCGAAGTCGGAATGCCGCGAAACTCACCGAGTCAAAGCGTTTCGCTGTTTAAGGAAGGAAGTGTGATGTAGAACAAGTAGCAGAAGCATACATGCTCAAGAGGGATCACCCGAAATTCAAAGGCAACTGAATTTCGGCAACCGGGGCATCGAAGTCGGAATGCCGCGAAACTCACCGAGTCAAAGCGTTTCGCTGTTTAAGGAAGGAAGTTGATGTAGAACAAGTAGCAGAAGCATACATGCTCAAGAGGGATCACCCGAAATTCAAAGGCAACTGAATTTCGGCAACCGGGCATCGAAGTCGGAATGCCGCGAAACTCACCGAGTCAAAGCGTTTCGCTGTTTGCGGAAGGAAGTGTGATGTAGAACAAGTAGCAGAAGCATACATGCTCAAGAGGGATCACCCGAAATTCAAAGGCAACTGAATTTCGGCAACCGGGCATCGAAGTCGGAATGCCGCGAAACTCACCGAGTCAAAGCGTTTCGCTGTTTGGGAAGGAAGTGTGATGTAGAACAAGTAGCAGAAGCATACATGCTCAAGAGGGATCACCCGAAATTCAAAGGCAACTGAATTTCGGCAACCGGGGCATCGAAGTCGGAATGCCGCGAAACTCACCGAGTCAAAGCGTTTCGCCGTTTGCGGAAGAAGTGTGATGTAGAACAAGTAGCAGAAGCATACATGCTCAAGAGGGATCACCCGAAATTCAAAGGCAACTGAATTTCGGCAACCGGGGCATCGAAGTCGGAATGCCGCGAAACTCACCGAGTCAAAGCGTTTCGCTGTTTGCGGAAGGAAGTGTGATGTAGAACAAGTAGCAGAAGCATACATGCTCAAGAGGGATCACCCGAAATTCAAAGGCAACTGAATTTCGGCAACCGGGGCATCGAAGTCGGAATGCCGCGAAACTCACCGAGTCAAAGCGTTTCGCTGTTTAAGGAAGGAAGTGTGATGTAGAACAAGTAGCAGAAGCATACATGCTCAAGAGGGATCACCCGAAATTCAAAGGCAACTGAATTTCGGCAACCGGGGCATCGAAGTCGGAATGCCGCGAAACTCACCGAGTCAAAGCGTTTCGCTGTTTGCGGAAGGAAGTTGATGTAGAACAAGTAGCAGAAGCATACATGCTCAAGAGGGATCACCCGAAATTCAAAGGCAACTGAATTTCGGCAACCGGGGCATCGAAGTCGGAATGCCGCGAAACTCACCGAGTCAAAGCGTTTCGCTGTTTGCGGAAGGAAGTGTGATGTAGAACAAGTAGCAGAAGCATACATGCTCAAGAGGGATCACCCGAAATTCAAAGGCAACTGAATTTCGGCAACCGGGCATCGAAGTCGGAATGCCGCGAAACTCACCGAGTCAAAGCGTTTCGCTGTTTGCGGAAGGAAGTGTGATGTAGAACAAGTAGCAGAAGCATACATGCTCAAGAGGGATCACCCGAAATTCAAAGGCAACTGAATTTCGGCAACCGGGGCATCGAAGTCGGAATGCCGCGAAACTCACCGAGTCAAAGCGTTTCGCTGTTTGCGGAAGGAAGTGTGATGTAGAACAAGTAGCAGAAGCATACATGCTCAAGAGGGATCACCCGAAATTCAAAGGCAACTGAATTTCGGCAACCGGGGCATCGAAGTCGGAATGCCGCGAAACTCACCGAGTCAAAGCGTTTCGCTGTTTGCGGAAGGAAGTGTGATGTAGAACAAGTAGCAGAAGCATACATGCTCAAGAGGGATCACCCGAAATTCAAAGGCAACTGAATTTCGGCAACCGGGCATCGAAGTCGGAATGCCGCGAAACTCACCGAGTCAAAGCGTTTCGCTGTTTGCGGAAGGAAGTGTGATGTAGAACAAGTAGCAGAAGCATACATGCTCAAGAGGGATCACCCGAAATTCAAAGGCAACTGAATTTCGGCAACCGGGCATCGAAGTCGGAATGCCGCGAAACTCACCGAGTCAAAGCGTTTCGCTGTTTGCGGAAGGAAGTGTGATGTAGAACAAGTAGCAGAAGCATACATGCTCAAGAGGGATCACCCGAAATTCAAAGGCAACTGAATTTCGGCAACCGGGGCATCGAAGTCGGAATGCCGCGAAACTCACCGAGTCAAAGCGTTTCGCTGTTTGCGGAAGGAAGTGTGATGTAGAACAAGTAGCAGAAGCATACATGCTCAAGAGGGATCACCCGAAATTCAAAGGCAACTGAATTTCGGCAACCGGGGCATCGAAGTCGGAATGCCGCGAAACTCACCGAGTCAAAGCGTTTCGCTGTTTGCGGAAGGAAGTGTGATGTAGAACAAGTAGCAGAAGCATACATGCTCAAGAGGGATCACCCGAAATTCAAAGGCAACTGAATTTCGGCAACCGGGCATCGAAGTCGGAATGCCGCGAAACTCACCGAGTCAAAGCGTTTCGCTGTTTGCGGAAGGAAGTGTGATGTAGAACAAGTAGCAGAAGCATACATGCTCAAGAGGGATCACCCGAAATTCAAAGGCAACTGAATTTCGGCAACCGGGGCATCGAAGTCGGAATGCCGCGAAACTCACCGAGTCAAAGCGTTTCGCTGTTTGCGGAAGGAAGTGTGATGTAGAACAAGTAGCAGAAGCATACATGCTCAAGAGGGATCACCCGAAATTCAAAGGCAACTGAATTTCGGCAACCGGGGCATCGAAGTCGGAATGCCGCGAAACTCACCGAGTCAAAGCGTTTCGCTGTTTGCGGAAGGAAGTGTGATGTAGAACAAGTAGCAGAAGCATACATGCTCAAGAGGGATCACCCGAAATTCAAAGGCAACTGAATTTCGGCAACCGGGCATCGAAGTCGGAATGCCGCGAAACTCACCGAGTCAAAGCGTTTCGCTGTTTGCGGAAGGAAGTGTGATGTAGAACAAGTAGCAGAAGCATACATGCTCAAGAGGGATCACCCGAAATTCAAAGGCAACTGAATTTCGGCAACCGGGCATCGAAGTCGGAATGCCGCGAAACTCACCGAGTCAAAGCGTTTCGCTGTTTGCGGAAGGAAGTGTGATGTAGAACAAGTAGCAGAAGCATACATGCTCAAGAGGGATCACCCGAAATTCAAAGGCAACTGAATTTCGGCAACCGGGGCATCGAAGTCGGAATGCCGCGAAACTCACCGAGTCAAAGCGTTTCGCTGTTTGCGGAAGGAAGTGTGATGTAGAACAAGTAGCAGAAGCATACATGCTCAAGAGGGATCACCCGAAATTCAAAGGCAACTGAATTTCGGCAACCGGGGCATCGAAGTCGGAATGCCGCGAAACTCACCGAGTCAAAGCGTTTCGCTGTTTAGGAAGGAAGTGTGATGTAGAACAAGTAGCAGAAGCATACATGCTCAAGAGGGATCACCCGAAATTCAAAGGCAACTGAATTTCGGCAACCGGGCATCGAAGTCGGAATGCCGCGAAACTCACCGAGTCAAAGCGTTTCGCTGTTTGCGGAAGGAAGTGTGATGTAGAACAAGTAGCAGAAGCATACATGCTCAAGAGGGATCACCCGAAATTCAAAGGCAACTGAATTTCGGCAACCGGGGCATCGAAGTCGGAATGCCGCGAAACTCACCGAGTCAAAGCGTTTCGCTGTTTGCGGAAGAAGTGTGATGTAGAACAAGTAGCAGAAGCATACATGCTCAAGAGGGATCACCCGAAATTCAAAGGCAACTGAATTTCGGCAACCGGGGCATCGAAGTCGGAATGCCGCGAAACTCACCGAGTCAAAGCGTTTCGCTGTTTGCGGAAGGAAGTGTGATGTAGAACAAGTAGCAGAAGCATACATGCTCAAGAGGGATCACCCGAAATTCAAAGGCAACTGAATTTCGGCAACCGGGGCATCGAAGTCGGAATGCCGCGAAACTCACCGAGTCAAAGCGTTTCGCTGTTTGCGGAAGAAGTGTGATGTAGAACAAGTAGCAGAAGCATACATGCTCAAGAGGGATCACCCGAAATTCAAAGGCAACTGAATTTCGGCAACCGGGCATCGAAGTCGGAATGCCGCGAAACTCACCGAGTCAAAGCGTTTCGCTGTTTGCGGAAGGAAGTGTGATGTAGAACAAGTAGCAGAAGCATACATGCTCAAGAGGGATCACCCGAAATTCAAAGGCAACTGAATTTCGGCAACCGGGGCATCGAAGTCGGAATGCCGCGAAACTCACCGAGTCAAAGCGTTTCGCTGTTTGCGGAAGGAAGTGTGATGTAGAACAAGTAGCAGAAGCATACATGCTCAAGAGGGATCACCCGAAATTCAAAGGCAACTGAATTTCGGCAACCGGGCATCGAAGTCGGAATGCCGCGAAACTCACCGAGTCAAAGCGTTTCGCTGTTTGCGGAAGGAAGTGTGATGTAGAACAAGTAGCAGAAGCATACATGCTCAAGAGGGATCACCCGAAATTCAAAGGCAACTGAATTTCGGCAACCGGGGCATCGAAGTCGGAATGCCGCGAAACTCACCGAGTCAAAGCGTTTCGCTGTTTGCGGAAGGAAGTGTGATGTAGAACAAGTAGCAGAAGCATACATGCTCAAGAGGGATCACCCGAAATTCAAAGGCAACTGAATTTCGGCAACCGGGGCATCGAAGTCGGAATGCCGCGAAACTCACCGAGTCAAAGCGTTTCGCTGTTTGCGGAAGGAAGTGTGATGTAGAACAAGTAGCAGAAGCATACATGCTCAAGAGGGATCACCCGAAATTCAAAGGCAACTGAATTTCGGCAACCGGGGCATCGAAGTCGGAATGCCGCGAAACTCACCGAGTCAAAGCGTTTCGCTGTTTGCGGAAGGAAGTGTGATGTAGAACAAGTAGCAGAAGCATACATGCTCAAGAGGGATCACCCGAAATTCAAAGGCAACTGAATTTCGGCAACCGGGGCATCGAAGTCGGAATGCCGCGAAACTCACCGAGTCAAAGCGTTTCGCTGTTTGCGGAAGGAAGTGTGATGTAGAACAAGTAGCAGAAGCATACATGCTCAAGAGGGATCACCCGAAATTCAAAGGCAACTGAATTTCGGCAACCGGGGCATCGAAGTCGGAATGCCGCGAAACTCACCGAGTCAAAGCGTTTCGCTGTTTGCGGAAGGAAGTGTGATGTAGAACAAGTAGCAGAAGCATACATGCTCAAGAGGGATCACCCGAAATTCAAAGGCAACTGAATTTCGGCAACCGGGGCATCGAAGTCGGAATGCCGCGAAACTCACCGAGTCAAAGCGTTTCGCTGTTTGCGGAAGGAAGTGTGATGTAGAACAAGTAGCAGAAGCATACATGCTCAAGAGGGATCACCCGAAATTCAAAGGCAACTGAATTTCGGCAACCGGGCATCGAAGTCGGAATGCCGCGAAACTCACCGAGTCAAAGCGTTTCGCTGTTTGCGGAAGGAAGTTGATGTAGAACAAGTAGCAGAATGCTCAAGAGGGATCACCCGAAATTCAAAGGCAACTGAATTTCGGCAACCGGGCATCGAAGTCGGAATGCCGCGAAACTCACCGAGTCAAAGCGTTTCGCTGTTTGCGGAAGGAAGTTTGATGTAGAACAAGTAGCAGAAGCATACATGCTCAAGAGGGATCACCCGAAATTCAAAGGCAACTGAATTTCGGCAACCGGGCATCGAAGTCGGAATGCCGCGAAACTCACCGAGTCAAAGCGTTTCGCCGTTTGCGGAAGAAGTGTGATGTAGAACAAGTAGCAGAAGCATACATGCTCAAGAGGGATCACCCGAAATTCAAAGGCAACTGAATTTCGGCAACCGGGGCATCGAAGTCGGAATGCCGCGAAACTCACCGAGTCAAAGCGTTTCGCTGTTTGCGGAAGGAAGTGTGATGTAGAACAAGTAGCAGAAGCATACATGCTCAAGAGGGATCACCCGAAATTCAAAGGCAACTGAATTTCGGCAACCGGGGCATCGAAGTCGGAATGCCGCGAAACTCACCGAGTCAAAGCGTTTCGCTGTTTGCGGAAGGAAGTGTGATGTAGAACAAGTAGCAGAAGCATACATGCTCAAGAGGGATCACCCGAAATTCAAAGGCAACTGAATTTCGGCAACCGGGGCATCGAAGTCGGAATGCCGCGAAACTCACCGAGTCAAAGCGTTTCGCTGTTTGCGGAAGGAAGTTGATGTAGAACAAGTAGCAGAAGCATACATGCTCAAGAGGGATCACCCGAAATTCAAAGGCAACTGAATTTCGGCAACCGGGGCATCGAAGTCGGAATGCCGCGAAACTCACCGAGTCAAAGCGTTTCGCTGTTTGCGGAAGGAAGTGTGATGTAGAACAAGTAGCAGAAGCATACATGCTCAAGAGGGATCACCCGAAATTCAAAGGCAACTGAATTTCGGCAACCGGGGCATCGAAGTCGGAATGCCGCGAAACTCACCGAGTCAAAGCGTTTCGCTGTTTGCGGAAGGAAGTGTGATGTAGAACAAGTAGCAGAAGCATACATGCTCAAGAGGGATCACCCGAAATTCAAAGGCAACTGAATTTCGGCAACCGGGGCATCGAAGTCGGAATGCCGCGAAACTCACCGAGTCAAAGCGTTTCGCTGTTTGCGGAAGGAAGTGTGATGTAGAACAAGTAGCAGAAGCATACATGCTCAAGAGGGATCACCCGAAATTCAAAGGCAACTGAATTTCGGCAACCGGGGCATCGAAGTCGGAATGCCGCGAAACTCACCGAGTCAAAGCGTTTCGCTGTTTGCGGAAGGAAGTGTGATGTAGAACAAGTAGCAGAAGCATACATGCTCAAGAGGGATCACCCGAAATTCAAAGGCAACTGAATTTCGGCAACCGGGGCATCGAAGTCGGAATGCCGCGAAACTCACCGAGTCAAAGCGTTTCGCTGTTTGCGGAAGGAAGTGTGATGTAGAACAAGTAGCAGAAGCATACATGCTCAAGAGGGATCACCCGAAATTCAAAGGCAACTGAATTTCGGCAACCGGGCATCGAAGTCGGAATGCCGCGAAACTCACCGAGTCAAAGCGTTTCGCTGTTTGCGGAAGGAAGTGTGATGTAGAACAAGTAGCAGAATGCTCAAGAGGGATCACCCGAAATTCAAAGGCAACTGAATTTCAGCAACCGGGGTATCGAAGTCGGAATGCCGTGAAACTCACCGAGTCAAAGCGTTTCGCTGTTTGCGGAAGGAAGTGTGATGTAGGACAAGTAGCAGAAGCATACATGCTCAAGAGGGATCACCCGAAATTCAAAGGCAACTGAATTTCGGCAACCGGGGCATCGAAGTCGGAATGCCGCGAAACTCATCGAGTCAAAGCATTTCGCTGTTTGCGGAAGGAAGTGTGATGTAGAACAAGTAGCAGAAGCATACATGCTCAAGAGGGATCACCCGAAATTCAAAGGCAACTGAATTTCGGCAACCGGGGCATCGAAGTCGGAATGCCGCGAAACTCACCGAGTCAAAGCGTTTCGCTGTTTGCGGAAGGAAGTGTGATGTAGAACAAGTAGCAGAAGCATACATGCTCAAGAGGGATCACCCGAAATTCAAAGGCAACTGAATTTCGGCAACCGGGCATCGAAGTCGGAATGCCGCGAAACTCACCGAGTCAAAGCGTTTCGCTGTTTGCGGAAGGAAGTGTGATGTAGAACAAGTAGCAGAAGCATACATGCTCAAGAGGGATCACCCGAAATTCAAAGGCAACTGAATTTCGGCAACCGGGCATCGAAGTCGGAATGCCGCGAAACTCACCGAGTCAAAGCGTTTCGCCGTTTGCGGAAGAAGTGTGATGTAGAACAAGTAGCAGAAGCATACATGCTCAAGAGGGATCACCCGAAATTCAAAGGCAACTGAATTTCGGCAACCGGGGCATCGAAGTCGGAATGCCGCGAAACTCACCGAGTCAAAGCGTTTCGCTGTTTGCGGAAGGAAGTGTGATGTAGAACAAGTAGCAGAAGCATACATGCTCAAGAGGGATCACCCGAAATTCAAAGGCAACTGAATTTCGGCAACCGGGGCATCGAAGTCGGAATGCCGCGAAACTCACCGAGTCAAAGCGTTTCGCTGTTTGCGGAAGGAAGTGTGATGTAGAACAAGTAGCAGAAGCATACATGCTCAAGAGGGATCACCCGAAATTCAAAGGCAACTGAATTTCGGCAACCGGGGCATCGAAGTCGGAATGCCGCGAAACTCACCGAGTCAAAGCGTTTCGCTGTTTGCGGAAGGAAGTTGATGTAGAACAAGTAGCAGAAGCATACATGCTCAAGAGGGATCACCCGAAATTCAAAGGCAACTGAATTTCGGCAACCGGGGCATCGAAGTCGGAATGCCGCGAAACTCACCGAGTCAAAGCGTTTCGCTGTTTGCGGAAGGAAGTGTGATGTAGAACAAGTAGCAGAAGCATACATGCTCAAGAGGGATCACCCGAAATTCAAAGGCAACTGAATTTCGGCAACCGGGGCATCGAAGTCGGAATGCCGCGAAACTCACCGAGTCAAAGCGTTTCGCTGTTTGCGGAAGGAGTGTGATGTAGAACAAGTAGCAGAAGCATACATGCTCAAGAGGGATCACCCGAAATTCAAAGGCAACTGAATTTCGGCAACCGGGGCATCGAAGTCGGAATGCCGCGAAACTCACCGAGTCAAAGCGTTTCGCTGTTTGCGGAAGGAAGTTTGATGTAGAACAAGTAGCAGAAGCATACATGCTCAAGAGGGATCACCCGAAATTCAAAGGCAACTGAATTTCGGCAACCGGGGCATCGAAGTCGGAATGCCGCGAAACTCACCGAGTCAAAGCGTTTCGCTGTTTGCGGAAGGAAGTTGATGTAGAACAAGTAGCAGAATGCTCAAGAGGGATCACCCGAAATTCAAAGGCAACTGAATTTCGGCAACCGGGGCATCGAAGTCGGAATGCCGCGAAACTCACCGAGTCAAAGCGTTTCGCTGTTTGCGGAAGAAGTTTGATGTAGAACAAGTAGCAGAAGCATACATGCTCAAGAGGGATCACCCGAAATTCAAAGGCAACTGAATTTCGGCAACCGGGCATCGAAGTCGGAATGCCGCGAAACTCACCGAGTCAAAGCGTTTCGCTGTTTGCGGAAGGAAGTGTGATGTAGAACAAGTAGCAGAAGCATACATGCTCAAGAGGGATCACCCGAAATTCAAAGGCAACTGAATTTCGGCAACCGGGGCATCGAAGTCGGAATGCCGCGAAACTCACCGAGTCAAAGCGTTTCGCTGTTTGCGGAAGGAAGTGATGTAGAACAAGTAGCAGAAGCATACATGCTCAAGAGGGATCACCCGAAATTCAAAGGCAACTGAATTTCGGCAACCGGGGCATCGAAGTCGGAATGCCGCGAAACTCACCGAGTCAAAGCGTTTCGCTGTTTGCGGAAGGAAGTTTGATGTAGAACAAGTAGCAGAAGCATACATGCTCAAGAGGGATCACCCGAAATTCAAAGGCAACTGAATTTCGGCAACCGGGGCATCGAAGTCGGAATGCCGCGAAACTCACCGAGTCAAAGCGTTTCGCTGTTTGCGGAAGGAAGTGTGATGTAGAACAAGTAGCAGAAGCATACATGCTCAAGAGGGATCACCCGAAATTCAAAGGCAACTGAATTTCGGCAACCGGGCATCGAAGTCGGAATGCCGCGAAACTCACCGAGTCAAAGCGTTTCGCTGTTTGCGGAAGGAAGTGTGATGTAGAACAAGTAGCAGAAGCATACATGCTCAAGAGGGATCACCCGAAATTCAAAGGCAACTGAATTTCGGCAACCGGGGCATCGAAGTCGGAATGCCGCGAAACTCACCGAGTCAAAGCGTTTCGCTGTTTGCGGAAGGAAGTTTGATGTAGAACAAGTAGCAGAAGCATACATGCTCAAGAGGGATCACCCGAAATTCAAAGGCAACTGAATTTCGGCAACCGGGCATCGAAGTCGGAATGCCGCGAAACTCACCGAGTCAAAGCGTTTCGCTGTTTGCGGAAGGAAGTGTGATGTAGAACAAGTAGCAGAAGCATACATGCTCAAGAGGGATCACCCGAAATTCAAAGGCAACTGAATTTCGGCAACCGGGGCATCGAAGTCGGAATGCCGCGAAACTCACCGAGTCAAAGCGTTTCGCTGTTTGCGGAAGGAAGTGTGATGTAGAACAAGTAGCAGAAGCATACATGCTCAAGAGGGATCACCCGAAATTCAAAGGCAACTGAATTTCGGCAACCGGGCATCGAAGTCGGAATGCCGCGAAACTCACCGAGTCAAAGCGTTTCGCTGTTTGCGGAAGGAAGTTTGATGTAGAACAAGTAGCAGAAGCATACATGCTCAAGAGGGATCACCCGAAATTCAAAGGCAACTGAATTTCGGCAACCGGGGCATCGAAGTCGGAATGCCGCGAAACTCACCGAGTCAAAGCGTTTCGCTGTTTGCGGAAGGAAGTTGATGTAGAACAAGTAGCAGAATGCTCAAGAGGGATCACCCGAAATTCAAAGGCAACTGAATTTCGGCAACCGGGGCATCGAAGTCGGAATGCCGCGAAACTCACCGAGTCAAAGCGTTTCGCTGTTTGCGGAAGGAAGTTTGATGTAGAACAAGTAGCAGAAGCATACATGCTCAAGAGGGATCACCCGAAATTCAAAGGCAACTGAATTTCGGCAACCGGGGCATCGAAGTCGGAATGCCGCGAAACTCACCGAGTCAAAGCGTTTCGTGGTTTGCGGAAGAAGTGTGACGTAGAACAAGTAGCAGAAGCATACATGCTCAAGAGGGATCACCCGAAATTCAAAGGCAACTGAATTTCGGCAAGCGGGGCATCAAAGTCGGAATGCCGCCAAAGTCACCGAGTCAAAGCGTTTCGCTGTTTGAGGAAGGAAGTGTGATGTAGAACAAGTAGCAGAAGCATACATGCTCAAGAGGGATCACCCGAAATTCAAAGGCAACTGAATTTCGGCAACCGGGGCATCGAAGTCGGAATGCCGCGAAACTCACCGAGTCAAAGCGTTTCGCTGTTTGTGGAAGGAAGTTTGATGTAGAACAAGTAGCAGAAGCATACATGCTCAAGAGGGATCACCCGAAATTCAAAGGCAACTGAATTTCGGCAACCGGGGCATCGAAGTCGGAATGCCGTGAAACTCACCGAGTCAAAGCGTTTCGCTGTTTATGGAAGGAAGTTTGATGTAGAACAAGTAGCAGAAGCATACATGCTCAAGAGGGATCACCGGAAATTCAAAGGCAACTGAATTTCGGCTACCGGGGCATCGAAGTTGGAATGCCGCGAAAATCACCGAGTAAAAGCGTTTCTCTGTTTGCGGAAGGAAGTGTGATGTAGAACAAGTAGCAGAAGCATACATGCTCAAGAGGGCTCACCCGAAATTCAAAGGAAAATGAATTTCGGCAACTGCGGCATCGAAGTCGGAATGCCGCGAAACTCACCGAGTCAAAGCGTTTCGCCGTTTGCGGAAGGAAGTGTGATATAGAACAAGTAGCAGAAGCATACATGCTCAAGAGGGATCACCCGAAATTCAAAGGCAACTGAATTTCGGCAACCGGGGCATCGAAGTCGGAATGCCGCGAAACTCACCGAGTCAAAGCGTTTCACTGTTTGCGAAGGAAGTGTGATGTAGAACAAGTAGCAGAAGCATACATGCTCAAGAGGGATCACCCGAAATTCAAAGGCAACTGAATTTCGGCAACCGGGGCATCGAAGTCGGAATGCCGCGAAACTCACCGAGTCAAAGCGTTTCGCTGTTTGCGGAAGGAAGTGTGATGTAGAACAAGTAGCAGAAGCATACATGCTCAAGAGGGATCACCCGAAATTCAAAGGCAACTGAATTTCGGCAACCGGGCATCGAAGTCGGAATGCCGCGAAACTCACCGAGTCAAAGCGTTTCGCTGTTTGCGGAAGGAAGTGTGATGTAGAACAAGTAGCAGAAGCATACATGCTCAAGAGGGATCACCCGAAATTCAAAGGCAACTGAATTTCGGCAACCGGGGCATCGAAGTCGGAATGCCGCGAAACTCACCGAGTCAAAGCGTTTCGCTGTTTGCGGAAGGAAGTTTGATGTAGAACAAGTAGCAGAAGCATACATGCTCAAGAGGGATCACCCGAAATTCAAAGGCAACTGAATTTCGGCAACCGGGGCATCGAAGTCGGAATGCCGCGAAACTCACCGAGTCAAAGCGTTTCGCTGTTTGCGGAAGGAAGTGTGATGTAGAACAAGTAGCAGAAGCATACATGCTCAAGAGGGATCACCCGAAATTCAAAGGCAACTGAATTTCGGCAACCGGGCATCGAAGTCGGAATGCCGCGAAACTCACCGAGTCAAAGCGTTTCGCTGTTTGCGGAAGGAAGTGTGATGTAGAACAAGTAGCAGAAGCATACATGCTCAAGAGGGATCACCCGAAATTCAAAGGCAACTGAATTTCGGCAACCGGGGCATCGAAGTCGGAATGCCGCGAAACTCACCGAGTCAAAGCGTTTCGCTGTTTGCGGAAGAAAGTGTGATGTAGAACAAGTAGCAGAAGCATACATGCTCAAGAGGGATCACCCGAAATTCAAAGGCAACTGAATTTCGGCAACCGGGGCATCGAAGTCGGAATGCCGCGAAACTCACCGAGTCAAAGCGTTTCGCTGTTTGCGGAAGGAAGTGTGATGTAGAACAAGTAGCAGAAGCATACGTGCTCAAGAGGGATCACCCGAAATTCAAAGGCAACTGAATTTCGGCAACCGGGGCATAGAAGTCGGAATGCCGCGAAACTCATCGTGTCAAAGCGTTTCGTTGTTTGCGGAAGGAAGTGTGATGTAGAACAAGTAGCAGAAGCATACATGCTCAAAAGGGATCACCCGAAATTCAAAGGCAACTGAATTTCTGCAACCGGGGCATCGAAGTCGGAATGCCGCGAAACTCACCGAGTCAAAGCGTTTCGCTGTTTGCGGAAGAAAGTGTGATGTAGAACAAGTAGCAGAAGCATACATGCTCAAAAGGGATCACCCGAAATTCAAAGGCAACTGAATTTCGGCAACCGGGGCATCGAAGTCGGAATGCCGGGAAACTCACCGAGTCAAAGCGTTTCGCTGTTTGCGGAAGGAAGTGTGATGTAGAACAAGTAGCAGAAGCATACATGCTCAAGAGGGATCACCCGAAATTCAAAGGCAACTGAATTTCGGCAACCGGGGCATCGAAGTCGGAATGCCGCGAAACTCACCGAGTCAAAGCGTTTCGCTGTTTGCGGAAGGAAGTTGATGTAGAACAAGTAGCAGAAGCATACATGCTCAAGAGGGATCACCCGAAATTCAAAGGCAACTGAATTTCGGCAACCGGGGCATCGAAGTCGGAATGCCGCGAAACTCACCGAGTCAAAGCGTTTCGCTGTTTGCGGAAGGAAGTGTGATGTAGAACAAGTAGCAGAAGCATACATGCTCAAGAGGGATCACCCGAAATTCAAAGGCAACTGAATTTCGGCAACCGGGGCATCGAAGTCGGAATGCCGCGAAACTCACCGAGTCAAAGCGTTTCGCTGTTTGCGGAAGGAAGTGTGATGTAGAACAAGTAGCAGAAGCATACATGCTCAAGAGGGATCACCCGAAATTCAAAGGCAACTGAATTTCGGCAACCGGGGCATCGAAGTCGGAATGCCGCGAAACTCACCGAGTCAAAGCGTTTCGCTGTTTGCGGAAGGAAGTGTGATGTAGAACAAGTAGCAGAAGCATACATGCTCAAGAGGGATCACCCGAAATTCAAAGGCAACTGAATTTCGGCAACCGGGGCATCGAAGTCGGAATGCCGCGAAACTCACCGAGTCAAAGCGTTTCGCCGTTTGCGGAAGAAGTGTGATGTAGAACAAGTAGCAGAAGCATACATGCTCAAGAGGGATCACCCGAAATTCAAAGGCAACTGAATTTCGGCAACCGGGGCATCGAAGTCGGAATGCCGCGAAACTCACCGAGTCAAAGCGTTTCGCTGTTTGCGGAAGGAAGTGTGATGTAGAACAAGTAGCAGAAGCATACATGCTCAAGAGGGATCACCCGAAATTCAAAGGCAACTGAATTTCGGCAACCGGGCATCGAAGTCGGAATGCCGCGAAACTCACCGAGTCAAAGCGTTTCGCTGTTTGCGGAAGGAAGTGTGATGTAGAACAAGTAGCAGAAGCATACATGCTCAAGAGGGATCACCCGAAATTCAAAGGCAACTGAATTTCGGCAACCGGGGCATCGAAGTCGGAATGCCGCGAAACTCACCGAGTCAAAGCGTTTCGCTGTTTGCGGAAGGAAGTTGATGTAGAACAAGTAGCAGAAGCATACATGCTCAAGAGGGATCACCCGAAATTCAAAGGCAACTGAATTTCGGCAACCGGGGCATCGAAGTCGGAATGCCGCGAAACTCACCGAGTCAAAGCGTTTCGCTGTTTGCGGAAGGAAGTTTGATGTAGAACAAGTAGCAGAAGCATACATGCTCAAGAGGGATCACCCGAAATTCAAAGGCAACTGAATTTCGGCAACCGGGCATCGAAGTCGGAATGCCGCGAAACTCACCGAGTCAAAGCGTTTCGCTGTTTGCGGAAGGAAGTGTGATGTAGAACAAGTAGCAGAAGCATACATGCTCAAGAGGGATCACCCGAAATTCAAAGGCAACTGAATTTCGGCAACCGGGCATCGAAGTCGGAATGCCGCGAAACTCACCGAGTCAAAGCGTTTCGCTGTTTGCGGAAGGAAGTGTGATGTAGAACAAGTAGCAGAAGCATACATGCTCAAGAGGGATCACCCGAAATTCAAAGGCAACTGAATTTCGGCAACCGGGGCATCGAAGTCGGAATGCCGCGAAACTCACCGAGTCAAAGCGTTTCGCTGTTTGCGGAAGGAAGTGTGATGTAGAACAAGTAGCAGAAGCATACATGCTCAAGAGGGATCACCCGAAATTCAAAGGCAACTGAATTTCGGCAACCGGGGCATCGAAGTCGGAATGCCGCGAAACTCACCGAGTCAAAGCGTTTCGCTGTTTGCGGAAGGAAGTGTGATGTAGAACAAGTAGCAGAAGCATACATGCTCAAGAGGGATCACCCGAAATTCAAAGGCAACTGAATTTCGGCAACCGGGGCATCGAAGTCGGAATGCCGCGAAACTCACCGAGTCAAAGCGTTTCGCTGTTTGCGGAAGGAAGTGTGATGTAGAACAAGTAGCAGAAGCATACATGCTCAAGAGGGATCACCCGAAATTCAAAGGCAACTGAATTTCGGCAACCGGGGCATCGAAGTCGGAATGCCGCGAAACTCACCGAGTCAAAGCGTTTCGCTGTTTGCGGAAGGAAGTGTGATGTAGAACAAGTAGCAGAAGCATACATGCTCAAGAGGGATCACCCGAAATTCAAAGGCAACTGAATTTCGGCAACCGGGGCATCGAAGTCGGAATGCCGCGAAACTCACCGAGTCAAAGCGTTTCGCTGTTTGCGGAAGGAAGTGTGATGTAGAACAAGTAGCAGAAGCATACATGCTCAAGAGGGATCACCCGAAATTCAAAGGCAACTGAATTTCGGCAACCGGGGCATCGAAGTCGGAATGCCGCGAAACTCACCGAGTCAAAGCGTTTCGCTGTTTGCGGAAGGAAGTTGATGTAGAACAAGTAGCAGAAGCATACATGCTCAAGAGGGATCACCCGAAATTCAAAGGCAACTGAATTTCGGCAACCGGGGCATCGAAGTCGGAATGCCGCGAAACTCACCGAGTCAAAGCGTTTCGCTGTTTGCGGAAGAAGTGTGATGTAGAACAAGTAGCAGAAGCATACATGCTCAAGAGGGATCACCCGAAATTCAAAGGCAACTGAATTTCGGCAACCGGGGCATCGAAGTCGGAATGCCGCGAAACTCACCGAGTCAAAGCGTTTCGCTGTTTGCGGAAGGAAGTTGATGTAGAACAAGTAGCAGAAGCATACATGCTCAAGAGGGATCACCCGAAATTCAAAGGCAACTGAATTTCGGCAACCGGGGCATCGAAGTCGGAATGCCGCGAAACTCACCGAGTCAAAGCGTTTCGCTGTTTGCGGAAGGAAGTGTGATGTAGAACAAGTAGCAGAAGCATACATGCTCAAGAGGGATCACCCGAAATTCAAAGGCAACTGAATTTCGGCAACCGGGGCATCGAAGTCGGAATGCCGCGAAACTCACCGAGTCAAAGCGTTTCGCTGTTTGCGGAAGGAAGTGTGATGTAGAACAAGTAGCAGAAGCATACATGCTCAAGAGGGATCACCCGAAATTCAAAGGCAACTGAATTTCGGCAACCGGGGCATCGAAGTCGGAATGCCGCGAAACTCACCGAGTCAAAGCGTTTCGCTGTTTGCGGAAGGAAGTGTGATGTAGAACAAGTAGCAGAAGCATACATGCTCAAGAGGGATCACCCGAAATTCAAAGGCAACTGAATTTCGGCAACCGGGGCATCGAAGTCGGAATGCCGCGAAACTCACCGAGTCAAAGCGTTTCGCTGTTTGCGGAAGGAAGTGTGATGTAGAACAAGTAGCAGAAGCATACATGCTCAAGAGGGATCACCCGAAATTCAAAGGCAACTGAATTTCGGCAACCGGGGCATCGAAGTCGGAATGCCGCGAAACTCACCGAGTCAAAGCGTTTCGCTGTTTGCGGAAGGAAGTGTGATGTAGAACAAGTAGCAGAAGCATACATGCTCAAGAGGGATCACCCGAAATTCAAAGGCAACTGAATTTCGGCAACCGGGGCATCGAAGTCGGAATGCCGCGAAACTCACCGAGTCAAAGCGTTTCGCTGTTTGCGGAAGGAAGTGTGATGTAGAACAAGTAGCAGAAGCATACATGCTCAAGAGGGATCACCCGAAATTCAAAGGCAACTGAATTTCGGCAACCGGGGCATCGAAGTCGGAATGCCGCGAAACTCACCGAGTCAAAGCGTTTCGCTGTTTGCGGAAGGAAGTGTGATGTAGAACAAGTAGCAGAAGCATACATGCTCAAGAGGGATCACCCGAAATTCAAAGGCAACTGAATTTCGGCAACCGGGCATCGAAGTCGGAATGCCGCGAAACTCACCGAGTCAAAGCGTTTCGCTGTTTGCGGAAGAAGTGTGATGTAGAACAAGTAGCAGAAGCATACATGCTCAAGAGGGATCACCCGAAATTCAAAGGCAACTGAATTTCGGCAACCGGGGCATCGAAGTCGGAATGCCGCGAAACTCACCGAGTCAAAGCGTTTCGCTGTTTGCGGAAGGAAGTGTGATGTAGAACAAGTAGCAGAAGCATACATGCTCAAGAGGGATCACCCGAAATTCAAAGGCAACTGAATTTCGGCAACCGGGGCATCGAAGTCGGAATGCCGCGAAACTCACCGAGTCAAAGCGTTTCGCTGTTTGCGGAAGAAGTGTGATGTAGAACAAGTAGCAGAAGCATACATGCTCAAGAGGGATCACCCGAAATTCAAAGGCAACTGAATTTCGGCAACCGGGGCATCGAAGTCGGAATGCCGCGAAACTCACCGAGTCAAAGCGTTTCGCCGTTTGCGGAAGGAAGTGTGATGTAGAACAAGTAGCAGAAGCATACATGCTCAAGAGGGATCACCCGAAATTCAAAGGCAACTGAATTTCGGCAACCGGGGCATCGAAGTCGGAATGCCGCGAAACTCACCGAGTCAAAGCGTTTCGCCGTTTAGGAAGGAAGTGTGATGTAGAACAAGTAGCAGAAGCATACATGCTCAAGAGGGATCACCCGAAATTCAAAGGCAACTGAATTTCGGCAACCGGGGCATCGAAGTCGGAATGCCGCGAAACTCACCGAGTCAAAGCGTTTCGTGTTTCGGAAGGAAGTGTGATGTAGAACAAGTAGCAGAAGCATACATGCTCAAGAGCGATCACCCGAAATTCAAAGGCAACTGAATTTCGGCAACCGGGGCATCGAAGTCGGAATGCCGCGAAACTCACCGAGTCAAAGCGTTTCGCTGTTTGCGGAAGGAAGTGTGATGTAGAACAAGTAGCAGAAGCATACATGCTCAAGAGGGATCACCCGAAATTCAAAGGCAACTGAATTTCGGCAACCGGGGCATCGAAGTCGGAATGCCGCGAAACTCACCGAGTCAAAGCGTTTCGCTGTTTGCGGAAGGAAGTTGATGTAGAACAAGTAGCAGAAGCATACATGCTCAAGAGGGATCACCCGAAATTCAAAGGCAACTGAATTTCGGCAACCGGGGCATCGAAGTCGGAATGCCGCGAAACTCACCGAGTCAAAGCGTTTCGCTTTGCGGAAGGAAGTGTGATGTAGAACAAGTAGCAGAAGCATACATGCTCAAGAGGGATCACCCGAAATTCAAAGGCAACTGAATTTCGGCAACCGGGCATCGAAGTCGGAATGCCGCGAAACTCACCGAGTCAAAGCGTTTCGCTGTTTAGGAAGGAAGTTGATGTAGAACAAGTAGCAGAAGCATACATGCTCAAGAGGGATCACCCGAAATTCAAAGGCAACTGAATTTCGGCAACCGGGCATCGAAGTCGGAATGCCGCGAAACTCACCGAGTCAAAGCGTTTCGCTGTTTGCGGAAGGAAGTGTGATGTAGAACAAGTAGCAGAAGCATACATGCTCAAGAGGGATCACCCGAAATTCAAAGGCAACTGAATTTCGGCAACCGGGCATCGAAGTCGGAATGCCGCGAAACTCACCGAGTCAAAGCGTTTCGCTGTTTGCGGAAGGAAGTGTGATGTAGAACAAGTAGCAGAAGCATACATGCTCAAGAGGGATCACCCGAAATTCAAAGGCAACTGAATTTCGGCAACCGGGGCATCGAAGTCGGAATGCCGCGAAACTCACCGAGTCAAAGCGTTTCGCTTTTAAGGAAGGTGATGTAGAACAAGTAGCAGAAGCATACATGCTCAAGAGGGATCACCCGAAATTCAAAGGCAACTGAATTTCGGCAACCGGGGCATCGAAGTCGGAATGCCGCGAAACTCACCGAGTCAAAGCGTTTCGCTGTTTGCGGAAGGAAGTGTGATGTAGAACAAGTAGCAGAAGCATACATGCTCAAGAGGGATCACCCGAAATTCAAAGGCAACTGAATTTCGGCAACCGGGGCATCGAAGTCGGAATGCCGCGAAACTCACCGAGTCAAAGCGTTTCGCTGTTTGCGGAAGGAAGTGTGATGTAGAACAAGTAGCAGAAGCATACATGCTCAAGAGGGATCACCCGAAATTCAAAGGCAACTGAATTTCGGCAACCGGGGCATCGAAGTCGGAATGCCGCGAAACTCACCGAGTCAAAGCGTTTCGCTGTTTGCGGAAGGAAGTTTGATGTAGAACAAGTAGCAGAAGCATACATGCTCAAGAGGGATCACCCGAAATTCAAAGGCAACTGAATTTCGGCAACCGGGCATCGAAGTCGGAATGCCGCGAAACTCACCGAGTCAAAGCGTTTCGCCGTTTGCGGAAGAAAGTGTGATGTAGAACAAGTAGCAGAAGCATACATGCTCAAGAGGGATCACCCGAAATTCAAAGGCAACTGAATTTCGGCAACCGGGGCATCGAAGTCGGAATGCCGCGAAACTCATCGAGTCAAAGCGTTTCGCTGTTTGCGGAAGGAAGTGTGATGTAGAACAAGTAGCAGAAGCATACATGCTCAAGAGGGATCACCCGAAATTCAAAGGCAACTGAATTTCGGCAACCGGGGCATCGAAGTCGGAATGCCGTGAAACTCACCGAGTCAAAGCGTTTCGCTGTTTGCGGAAGGAAGTGTGATGTAGAACAAGTAGCAGAAGCATACATGCTCAAAAGGGATCACCCGAAATTCAAAGGCAACTGAATTTCGGCAATCGGGCATCGAAGTCGGAATGCCGCGAAACTCACCGAGTCAAAGCGTTTCGCTATTTGCGGAAGGAAGTGTGATGTACAACAAGTAGCAGAAGCATACATGCTCAAGAGGGATCACCCGAAATTCAAAGGCAACTGAATTTCGGCAACCGGGGCATCGAAGTCGGAATGCCGCGAAAATCATCGAGTCAAAGCGTTTCGCTGTTTCCGGAAGGAAGTGTGATGTAGAACAAGTAGCAGAAGCATACATGCTCAAGAGGGATCACCGAAATTCAAAGGCAACTGAATTTCGGCAACTGGGGCATCGAATTCGGAATGCCGCGAAACTCACCGAGTCAAAGCGTTTCGCTCTTTGCGGAAGGAATTGTGATGTAGAACAAGTAGCAGAAGCATACATGCTCAAGAGGGATCACCCGAAATTCAAAGGCAACTGAATTTCGGCAACCGGGGCATCGAAGTCGGAATGCCGCGAAACTCACCGAGTCAAAGCGTTTCGCTGTTTGCGGAAGGAAGTGTGATGTAGAACAAGTAGCAGAAGCATACATGCTCAAGAGGGATCACCCGAAATTCAAAGGCAACTGAATTTCAGCAACCGGGGTATCGAAGTCGGAATGCTGTGAAACTCACCGAGTCAAAGCGTTTCGCTGTTTGCGGAAGGAAGTTTGATGTAGGACAAGTAGCAGAAGCATACATGCTCAAGAGGGATCACCCGAAATTCAAAGGCAACTGAATTTCGGCAACCGGGGCATCGAAGTCGGAATGCCGCGAAACTCATCGAGTCAAAGCG
>CM055348.1:846015-864576 GCA_029228515.1 Populus alba x Populus x berolinensis
AAACTCACCGAGTCAAAGCGTTTCGCATTTGCGGAAGAAGTCTGATGTAGAACAAGTCGCAGAAGCATACATGCTCAAGAGGGATCACCCGAAATTCAAAGGCAACTGAATTTCGGCAACCGGGAATCGAAGTCGGAATGCCGCGAAACTCACCGAGTCAAAGCGTTTCGCTGTTTCGGAAGGAAGTGTGATGTAGAACAAGTAGCAGAAGCATACATGCTCAAGAGGGATCACCCGAAATTCAAAGGCAACTGAATTTCGGCAACCGGGGCATCGAAGTCGGAATGCCGCGAAACTCACCGAGTCAAAGCGTTTCGCCGTTTGCGAAGAAGTGTGATGTAGAACAAGTAGCAGAAGCATACATGCTCAAGAGGGATCACCCGAAATTCAAAGGCAACTGAATTTCGGCAACCGGGGCATCGAAGTCGGAATGACGCGAAACTCACCGAGTCAAAGCGTTTCGCCATTTGCGGAAGAAAGTCTGATGTAGAACAAGTAGCAGAAGCATACATGCTCAAGAGGGATCACCCGAAATTCAAAGGCAACTGAATTTCGGCAACCTGGGCATCGAAGTCGGAATGCCGCGAAACTCACCGAGTCAAAGCGTTTCGCTGTTTGCGGAAGGAAGTGTGATGTAGAACAAGTAGCAGAAGCATACATGCTCAAGAGGGATCACCCGAAATTCAAAGGCAACTGAATTTCGGCAACCGGGCATCGAAGTCGGAATGCCGCGAAACTCACCGAGTCAAAGCGTTTGGCCATTTGCGGAAGAAGTCTGATGTAGAACAAGTAGCAGAAGCATACATGCTCAAGAGGATCACCCGAAATTCAAAGGCAACTGAATTTCGGCAACCGGGGCATCGAAGTCGGAATGCCGCGAAACTCACCGAGTCAAAGCGTTTCGCCGTTTGCGGAAGAAGTGTGATGTAGAACAAGTAGCAGAAGCATACATGCTCAAGAGGGATCACCCGAAATTCAAAGGCAACTGAATTTCGGCAACCGGGCATCGAAGTCGGAATGCCGCGAAACTCACCGAGTCAAAGCGTTTCGCTGTTTGCAGAAGAATGTGTGATGTAGAACAAGTAGCAGAAGCATACATGCTCAAGAGGGATCACCCGAAATTCAAAGGCAACTGAATTTCGGCAACCGGGGCATCGAAGTCGGAATGCCGCGAAACTCACCGAGTCAAAGCGTTTGGCCATTTGCGGAAGAAGTCTGATGTAGAACAAGTAGCAGAAGCATACATGCTCAAGAGGGATCACCCGAAATTCAAAGGCAACTGAATTTCGGCAACCGGGGCATCGAAGTCGGAATGCCGCGAAACTCACCGAGTCAAAGCGTTTCGCTGTTTGCGGAAGGAAGTGTGATGTAGAACAAGTAGCAGAAGCATACATGCTCAAGAGGGATCACCCGAAATTCAAAGGCAACTGAATTTCGGCAACCGGGGCATCGAAGTCGGAATGCCGCGAAACTCACCGAGTCAAAGCGTTTGGCCATTTGCGGAAGAAGTCTGATGTAGAACAAGTAGCAGAAGCATACATGCTCAAGAGGGATCACCCGAAATTCAAAGGCAACTGAATTTCGGCAACCGGGGCATCGAAGTCGGAATGCCGCGAAACTCACCGAGTCAAAGAGTTTCGCTGTTTGCGGAAGAAGTCTGATGTAGAACAAGTAGCAGAAGCATACATGCTCAAGAGGGATCACCCGAAATTCAAAGGAAACTGAATTTCGGCAACCGGGGAATCAAAGTCGGAATGCCGCGAAACTCACCGAGTCAAAGCGTTTCGCTGTTTGCGGAAGGAAGTGTGATGTAGAACAAGTAGCAGAAGCATACATGCTCAAGAGGGATCACCCGAAATTCAAAGGCAACTGAATTTCGGCAACCGGGCATCGAAGTCGGAATGCCGCGAAACTCACCGAGTCAAAGCGTTTGGCCATTTGCGGAAGAAGTCTGATGTAGAACAAGTAGCAGAAGCATACATGCTCAAGAGGGATCACCCGAAATTCAAAGGCAACTGAATTTCGGCAACCGGGGCATCGAAGTCGGAATGCCGCGAAACTCACCGAGTCAAAGCGTTTCGCTGTTTGCGGAAGGAAGTGTGATGTAGAACAAGTAGCAGAAGCATACATGCTCAAGAGGGATCACCCGAAATTCAAAGGCAACTGAATTTCGGCAACCGGGGCATCGAAGTCGGAATGCCGCGAAACTCACCGAGTCAAAGCGTTTCGCCGTTTGCGGAAGAAGTGTGATGTAGAACAAGTAGCAGAAGCATACATGCTCAAGAGGGATCACCCGAAATTCAAAGGCAACTGAATTTCGGCAACCGGGGCATCGAAGTCGGAATGCCGCGAAACTCACCGAGTCAAAGCGTTTCGATGTTTGCGGAAGAAGTGTGATGTAGAACAAGTAGCAGAAGCATACATGCTCAAGAGGGATCACCCGAAATTCAAAGGCAACTGAATTTCGGCAACCGGGGCATCGAAGTCGGAATGCCGCGAAACTCACCGAGTCAAAGCGTTTCGCCGTTTGCGGAAGGAAGTCTGATGTAGAACAAGTAGCAGAAGCATACATGCTCAAGAGGGATCACCCGAAATTCAAAGGCAACTGAATTTCGGCAACCGGGGCATCGAAGTCGGAATGCCGCGAAACTCACCGAGTCAAAGCGTTTCGCTGTTTGCGGAAGGAAGTCTGATGTAGAACAACTAGCAGAAGCATACATGCTCAAGAGCGATCACCCGAAATTCAAAGGCAACTGAATTTCGGCAACCGGGGCATCGAAATCGGAATACCGCGAAACTCACCGAGTCAAACCGTTTCGCTGTTTGCGGAAGGAAGTGTGATGTAGAACAAGTAGCAGAAGCATACATGCTCAAGAGCGATCACCCGAAATTCAAAGGCAACTGCATTTCGGCAACCGGGGCATCGAAGTCGGAATGCCGCGAAATTCACCGTGTCCAAGTGTTTCGCCGTTTGCGGAAGAAAGTCTGATGTAGAACAAGTAGCAGAAGCATACAAGGTCAAGATGGATCACCCGAAATTCAAAGGCAACTGAATTTCGGCAACCGGGGCATCGAAGTCGGAATGCCGCGAAACTCAACGAGTCAAAGCGTTTCGCTGTTTGCGGAAGAAAGTCTGATTTAGAACAAGTAGCAGAAGCATACATGCTCAAGAGGGATCACCCGAAATTCAAAGGCAACTGAATTTCAGCAACCAGGGCATCGAAGTCGGAATGCCGCGAAACTCACCGAGTCAAAGCGTTTCGCTGTTAGCGGAAAGAAGTGTGATGTAGAACAAGTAGAAGAAGCATACATGCTCAAGAGGGATCACCCGAAATTCAAAGGCAACTGAATTTCGGTAACCGGGGCATCGAAGTCGGAATGCCGCAAAACTAACCGAGTCAAAGCGTTTCGCTGTTTGCGGAAGGAAGTGTGATGTAGAACAAGTAGCAGAAGCATACATGCTCAAGAGGGATCACCCGAAATTCAAAGGCAACTTAATTTCGGCAACCGGGGCATCGAAGTCGGAATGCCGTGAAACTCACCGAGTCAAAGCGTTTGGCCCTTTGCAGAAGAAGTCTGATCTAGAACAAGTAGCACAAGCATACATGCTAACGAGGGATCACCCGAAATTCAAAGGCAACTGAATTTCGGCAACCAGGGCATCGAAGTCGGAATGCCGCGAAACTCATCGAGTCAAAGCGTTTCGCCGTTTGCGGAAGAAGTGTGATGTAGAACAAGTAGCAGAAGCATACATGCTCAAGAGGGATCACCCGAAATTCAAAGGCAACTGAATTTCGGCAACCGGGGCATCGAAGTCGGAATGCCGCGAAACTCACCGAGTCAAAGCGTTTCGCCGTTTGCGGAAGAAGTGTGATGTAGAACAAGTAGCAGAAGCATACATGCTCAAGAGGGATCACCCGAAATTCAAAGGCAACTGAATTTCGGCAACCGGGGCATCGAAGTCGGAATGCCGCGAAACTCACCGAGTCAAAGCGTTTCGCCGTTTGCGGAAGGAAGTGTGATGTAGAACAAGTAGCAGAAGCATACATGCTCAAGAGGGATCACCCGAAATTCAAAGGCAACTGAATTTCGGCAACCGGGGCATCGAAGTCGGAATGCCGCGAAACTCACCGAGTCAAAGCGTTTCGATGTTTGCGGAAGAAGTGTGATGTAGAACAAGTAGCAGAAGCATACATGCTCAAGAGGGATCACCCGAAATTCAAAGGCAACTGAATTTCGGCAACCGGGGCATCGAAGTCGGAATGCCGCGAAACTCATCGAGTCAAAGCATTTCGCTGTTTGCGGAAGGAAGTGTGATGTAGGACAAGTAGCAGAAGCATACATGCTCAAGCGGGATCACCCGAAATTCAAAGGCAACTGAATTTTGTCAACCGGGGCATCGGAGGCGGAATGCCGCGTAACTCACGAAGTCAAAGCGTTTCGCTGTTTGCAGAAGGAAGTGTGATGGAGACCAAGTAGCAGAAGCATACTTGCTCAATAGGGATCAACCGATATTCAAAGGCAACTGAATTTCAGCAACCGGGGCATAGAAGTTGGAATGCTGCGAAACTCACCGAGTCAAAGCGTTTCGCTATTTGCAGAAGAAGTGTGATGTAGAACAAGTAGCAGAAGCATACATGCTCAAGAGGGATCACCCGAAATTCAAAGGCAACTGAATTTCGGCAACCGGGGCATCGAAGTCGGAATGCCGCGAAACTCACCGAGTCAAAGCGTTTCGCCCTTTGCGGAAGGAAGTGTGATGTAGAACAAGTAGCAGAAGCATACATGCTCAAGAGGGATCACCCGAAATTCAAAGGCAACTGAATTTCGGCAACCGGGCATCGAAGTCGGAATGCCGCGAAAACTCACCGAGTCAAAGCGTTTCGCTGTTTGCGGAAGGAAGAGTCTGATGTAGAACAAGTAGCAGAAGCATACATGCTCAAGAGGGATCACCCGAAATTCAAAGGCAACTGAATTTCGGCAACCGGGGCATCGAAGTCGGAATGCCGCGAAACTCACCGAGTCAAAGCGTTTCGCTGTTTGTGGAAGAAGTGTGATGTAGAACATGTAGCAGAAGCATACATGCTCAAAAGGGATCACCCGAAATTCAAAGGCAACTGAATTTCGGCAACCGGGGCATCGAAGTCGGAATGCCGCGAAACTCACCGAGTCAAAGCGTTTAGCCGTTTGCGGAAGGAAGTGTGGTGCAGAACAAGTAGCAGAAGCATACATGCTCAAGTGGGATCATCCGAAATTCAAAAGCAACTGAAATTCGGCAACCGGGGCATGGAAGTCAGAATGCCGCGAAACTCACCGAGTCAAAGCGTTACGTCGTTTGCGGATGGAAGTGTGGTGTAGAACAAGTAGCAGAAGCATACATGCTCAAGTGGGATCACCTGAAATTCAAAGGCAACTGAAATTCGGCAACCGGGGCATCGAAGTCGGAATACCGCGAATCACCGAGTCAAAGCGTTTCGCTGTTTGCGGAAGAAGTGTGATGTAGAACAAGTAGCAGAAGCATACATGCTCAAGAGGGATCACCCGAAATTCAAAGGCAACTGAATTTCGGCAACCGGGGCACGAAGTCGGAATGCCGCGAAACTCACCGAGTCAAAGCGTTTCGCCGTTTGCGGAAGGAGTGTGATGTAGAACAAGTAGCAGAAGCATACATGCTCAAGAGGGATCACCAAATTCAAAGGCAACTGAATTTCGGCAAACGGGCATCGAAGTCGGAATGCCGCGAAACTCACCGAGTCAAAGCGTTTCGCTGTTTGCGGAAGGAAGTGTGATGTAGAACAAGTAGCAGAAGCATACATGCTCAAGAGGGATCACCCGAAATTCAAAGGCAACTGAATTTCGGCAACCGGGCATCGAAGTCGGAATGCCGCGAAACTCACCGAGTCAAAGCGTTTGGCCATTTGCGGAAGAAGTCTGATGTAGAACAAGTAGCAGAAGCATACATGCTCAAGAGGGATCACCCGAAATTCAAAGGCAACTGAATTTCGGCAACCGGGGCATCGAAGTCGGAATGCCGTGAAACTCACCGAGTCAAAGCGTTCGCCGTTTGCGGAAGAAGTGTGATGTAGAACAAGTAGCAGAAGCATACATGCTCAAGAGGGATCACCCGAAATTCAAAGGCAACTGAATTTCGGCAACCGGGGCATCGAAGTCGGAATGCCGGGAAACTCACCGAGTCAAAGCGTTTCGCCGTTTGCGGAAGGAAGTGTGATGTAGAACAAGTAGCAGAAGCATACATGCTCAACAGGGATCACCCGAAATTTCAAGGCAACTGAATTTCGGCAACCGGGGCATCGAAGACGGAATGCCGCGAAACTCACCGAGTCAAAGCGTTTCGCCGTTTGCGGAAGGAAGTCTGATGTAGAACAAGTAGCAGAAGCATACATGCTCAAGAGGGATCACCCGAAATTCAAAGGCAACTGAATTTCGGCAACCGGGGCATCGAAGTCGGAATGCCGCGAAACTCACCGAGTCAAAGCGTTTCCCGTTTGCGGAAGGAAGTGTGATGTAGAACAAGTAGCAGAAGCATACATGCTCAAGAGGGATCACCCGAAAATTCAAAGGCAACTGAATTTCGGCAACCTGGGCATCGAAGTCGGAATGCCGCGAAACTCACCGAGTCAAAAGCGTTTGGCCATTAGCGGAAGGAAGTCTGATGTAGAACAAGTAGCAGAAGCTTACATGCTCAAGAGGGATCACCTGAAATTCAAAGGCAACTGAATTTCGGCAACTGGGGCATCGAAGTCGGAATGCCGGGAAACTCACCGAGTCAAAGCGTTTCGCCTTTTGTGGAAGAAGTGTGATGTAGAACAAGTAGCAAAAGCATACATGCTCAAGAGGGATCACCCGAAATTCAAAGGCAACTGAATTTCGGCATCCGGGGCATCGAAGTCGGAATGCCGGGAAACTCACCGAGTCAAAGCGTTTGGCCATTAGCGGAAGAAGTATGATGTAGAACAAGTAGCAGAAGCATACATGCTCAAGAGGGATCACCCGAAATTCAAAGGCAACTGAATTTCGGCAACCGGGGCATCGAAGTCGGAATGCCGCGAAACTCACCGAGTCAAAGCGTTTGGCATTTGCGGAAGGAAGTGTGATGTAGAACAAGTAGCAGAAGCATACATGCTCAAGAGGGATCACCCGAAATTCAAAGGCAACTGAATTTCGGCAACCGGGCAACGAAGTCGGAATGCCGCGAAACTCACCGAGTCAAAGCGTTTCGCCATTTGCGGAAGGAAGTGTGATGTAGAACAAGTAGCAGAAGCATACATGCTCAAGAGGGATCACCCCGAAATTCAAAGGCAACTGAATTTCGGCAACCGGGGCATCGAAGTCGGAATGCCGCGAAACTCACCGAGTCAAAGCGTTTCGCCGTTTGCGGAAGGAAGTGTGATGTAAACAAGTAGCAGAAGCATACATGCTCAAAGGGATCACCCGAAATTCAAAGGCAACTGAATTTCGGCAACCGGGGCATCGAAGTCGGAATGCCGCGAAACTCACCGAGTCAAAGCGTTTCGCCGTTTGCGGAAGAAGTGTGATGTAGAACAAGTAGCAGAAGCGTACATGCTCAAGAGGGATCACCCGTAATTCAAAGGCAACTGAATTTCGGCAACCGGGGCATCGAAGTCGGAATGCCGCGAAACTCACCGAGTCAAAGCGTTTCGCTGTTTGCGGAAGGAAGTGTGATGTAGAACAAGTAGCAGAAGCATACATGCTCAAGAGGGATCACCGGAAATTCAAAGGCAACTGAATTTCGGCAACTAGGGCATCGAAGTCGGAATGCCGCGAAACTCACCGAGTCAAAGCGTTTCGCCGTTTGCGGAAGAAGTGTGATGTAGAACAAGTAGCAGAAGCATACATGCTCAAGAGGGATCACCCGAAATTCAAAGGCAACTGAATTTTGGCAACCGGGGCATCGAAGTCGGAATGCCGCGAAACTCACCGAGTCAAAGCGTTACGCCGTTTGCGGAAGAAGTGTGATGTAGAACAAGTAGCAGAAGCATACATGCTCAAGAGGGATCACCCGAAATTCAAAGGCAACTGAATTTCGGCAACCGGGGCATCGAAGTCGGAATGCCGCGAAACTCACCGAGTCGAAGCGTTACGCTGTTTGCGAAAGGAAGTGTGATGTAGAACAAGTAGCAGAAGCATACATGCTCAAGAGGGATCACCCGAAATTCAAAGGCAACTGAATTTCGGCAACCGGGGCATCGAAGTCGGAATGCCGCGAAACTCATCGAGTCAAAGCGTTTCGCCCTTTGCGGAAGAAGCGTGATGTAGAACAAGTAGCAGAAGCATACATGCTCAAGAGGGATCACCCGAAATTCAAAGGCAACTGAATTTCGGCAACCGGGGCATCGAAGTCGGAATGCGGCGAAACTCACCGAGTCAAAGCGTTTCGCCTTTTGCGGAAGGAAGTGTGTTGTAGAACAAGTAGCAGAAGCATACATGCTCAAGAGGGATCACCCGAAATTCAAAGGCAACTGAATTTCGGCAACCGGGGCATCGAAGTCGGAATGCCGCGAAACTCACCGAGTCAAAGCGTTTCGCTGTTTGCGGAAGGAAGTGTGATGTAGAACAAGTAGCAGAAGCATACATGCTCAAGAGGGATCACCCGAAAAATTACCAAAGGGCAATGAATTTCGGCAATCGGGGCATCGGAAGTCGGAAAAGCGCTAAACTATCCGAGTCAAAGCGTTACGCCCTTGGGCAGAAGAAGAAGTGTGGTTGTAGAACAAGTAGCAGAAGTATCCATGCTCAAAGAAGGGAATCACCCGAAATTCAAAGGGCACTGAATTTCGGCAACGGGGTGGGTATCGAAGTCGGAATGCTCGCTAAACACTCATTCCAAGTCAAAGCGTAACGCACGTTTGCGGAAGGAAGTATGGTGTTTAGAACAGAGTAGCAGAAGTATACATGACTCAAGAGGGTATCACACGAAATTCAATAGCAACTGAATTTCTCGGCATACCGGGGCATCGAAGTCGAGAATGCGCCGAAACTCATCCATTCAAAGCGTTACGACCTTTGCGGAAGGAAGTGTGATGTAGAATAGAATAGTAGCAGAAGAGAATTACATGCTCAAGAGGGATCACCAGGAAATGCCAAAGGGCAACTGAATTTCGGCAACCGGGGCATCGATATAGTCGGATTGCCGCGAAAAATCATCGATTCAAAAGCGTTAGCCTTTGCGGAAGGAAGTATGGTGTAGAACAAGTAGCAGATGTATACTTGCTCAAGAGGGATCACCCGAAATTCAAAGGGAAAGAAATTTCGGCCCAACCGAGGGCATCGAAGTCGGTAATGCCGCGAAACTATCCGATTCAAAGCGTTACGACCTTTTGGTGGAAGGAAGTGTGCTGTAGAACAAGTAGAAGAAGCATACATGGCTCAAGAGGGATCACCCGAAATTCAAAGGCAACTGTAATTTCGGCAACCGGAGGCCATCGAAGTCGGAATGCCGCGAAAAACTCATCCGAGTCAAAGCGTTACGGACCTTTCGCGGAAGGAGTGTGATGTAGAAAACAAGTTGAAGAAGCGTTTACATGCTCAAGAGGGATCACCAGAAATTTCAAAGGCAACTGAATTTCGGCAACCGGGGCATCGAAGTCGGAATGCCGCGAAACTCACCGAGTCAAAGCGTTTCGCCGTTTGCGGAAGGAAGTGTGATGTAGAACAAGTAGCAGAAGCATACATGCTCAAGAGGGATCACCCGAAATTCAAAGGCAACTGAATTTCGGCAACCGGGGCATCGAAGTCGGAATGCCGCGAAACTCACCGAGTCAAAGCGTTTCGCCCTTTGCGGAAGGAAGTGTGATGTAGAACAAGTAGCAGAAGCATACATGCTCAAGAGGGATCACCCGAAATTCAAAGGCAACTGAATTTCGGCAACCGGGGCATCGAAGTCGGAATGCCGCGAAACTCACCGAGTCAAAGCGTTTCGCTGTTTGCGGAAGAAAGTCTGATGTAGAACAAGTAGCAGAAGCATACATGCTCAAGAGGGATCACCCGAAATTCAAAGGCAACTGAATTTCGGCAACCGGGGCATCGAAGTCGGAATGCCGCGAAACTCACCGAGTCAAAGCGTTTCGCCTTTGCGGAAGGAAGTGTGATGTAGAACAAGTAGCAGAAGCATACATGCTCAAGAGGGATCACCCGAAATTCAAAGGCAACTGAATTTCGGCAACCGGGGCATCGAAGTCGGAATGCCGCGAAACTCACCGAGTCAAAGCGTTTCGCCGTTTGCGGAAGAAGTGTGATGTAGAACAAGTAGCAGAAGCATACATGCTCAAGAGGGATCACCCGAAATTCAAAGGCAACTGAATTTCGGCAACCGGGGCATCGAAGTCGGAATGCCGCGAAACTCACCGAGTCAAAGCGTTTCGCCGTTTGCGGAAGG
Organism: Populus alba x Populus x berolinensis; assembly: GCA_029228515.1. NCBI lineage: Eukaryota > Viridiplantae > Streptophyta > Magnoliopsida > Malpighiales > Salicaceae > Populus > Populus alba x Populus x berolinensis. The sequence goes on from CM055348.1 coordinate 856,433, forward strand.
AAGTGTGATGTAGAACAAGTAGCAGAAGCATACATGCTCAAGAGGGATCACCCGAAATTCAAAGGCAACTGAATTTCGGCAACGGGGCATCGAAGTCGGAATGCCGCGAAACTCACCGAGTCAAAGCGTTTCGCCGTTTGCGGAAGGAAGTCTGATGTAGAACAAGTAGCAGAAGCATACATGCTCAAGAGGGATCACCCGAAATTCAAAGGCAACTGAATTTCGGCAACCGGGGCATCGAAGTCGGAATGCCGCGAAACTCACCGAGTCAAAGCGTTTCGCTGTTTGCGGAAGAAGTCTGATGTAGAACAAGTAGCAGAAGCATACATGCTCAAGAGGGATCACCCGAAATTCAAAGGCAACTGAATTTCGGCAACCGGGGCATCGAAGTCGGAATGCCGCGAAACTCACCGAGTCAAAGCGTTTCGCCTTTGCGGAAGGAAGTGTGATGTAGAACAAGTAGCAGAAGCATACATGCTCAAGAGGGATCACCCGAAATTCAAAGGCAACTGAATTTCGGCAACCGGGGCATCGAAGTCGGAATGCCGCGAAACTCACCGAGTCAAAGCGTTTCGCTGTTTGCGGAAGAAGTGTGATGTAGAACAAGTAGCAGAAGCATACATGCTCAAGAGGGATCACCCGAAATTCAAAGGCAACTGAATTTCGGCAACCGGGGCATCGAAGTCGGAATGCCGCGAAACTCACCGAGTCAAAGCGTTTCGCCGTTTGCGGAAGGAAGTGTGATGTAGAACAAGTAGCAGAAGCATACATGCTCAAGAGGGATCACCCGAAATTCAAAGGCAACTGAATTTCGGCAACGGGGCATCGAAGTCGGAATGCCGCGAAACTCACCGAGTCAAAGCGTTTCGCCGTTTGCGGAAGGAAGTGTGATGTAGAACAAGTAGCAGAAGCATACATGCTCAAGAGGGATCACCCGAAATTCAAAGGCAACTGAATTTCGGCAACCGGGGCATCGAAGTCGGAATGCCGCGAAACTCACCGAGTCAAAGCGTTTCGCTGTTTGCGGAAGAAAGTCTGATGTAGAACAAGTAGCAGAAGCATACATGCTCAAGAGGGATCACCCGAAATTCAAAGGCAACTGAATTTCGGCAACCGGGGCATCGAAGTCGGAATGCCGCGAAACTCACCGAGTCAAAGCGTTTCGCCGTTTGCGGAAGGAAGTGTGATGTAGAACAAGTAGCAGAAGCATACATGCTCAAGAGGGATCACCCGAAATTCAAAGGCAACTGAATTTCGGCAACCGGGGCATCGAAGTCGGAATGCCGCGAAACTCACCGAGTCAAAGCGTTTCGCTGTTTGCGGAAGAAGTGTGATGTAGAACAAGTAGCAGAAGCATACATGCTCAAGAGGGATCACCCGAAATTCAAAGGCAACTGAATTTCGGCAACCGGGGCATCGAAGTCGGAATGCCGCGAAACTCACCGAGTCAAAGCGTTTCGCCGTTTGCGGAAGGAAGTGTGATGTAGAACAAGTAGCAGAAGCATACATGCTCAAGAGGGATCACCCGAAATTCAAAGGCAACTGAATTTCGGCAACCGGGGCATCGAAGTCGGAATGCCGCGAAACTCACCGAGTCAAAGCGTTTCGCCGTTTGCGGAAGGAAGTGTGATGTAGAACAAGTAGCAGAAGCATACATGCTCAAGAGGGATCACCCGAAATTCAAAGGCAACTGAATTTCGGCAACCGGGGCATCGAAGTCGGAATGCCGCGAAACTCACCGAGTCAAAGCGTTTCGCTGTTTGCGGAAGAAAGTCTGATGTAGAACAAGTAGCAGAAGCATACATGCTCAAGAGGGATCACCCGAAATTCAAAGGCAACTGAATTTCGGCAACCGGGGCATCGAAGTCGGAATGCCGCGAAACTCACCGAGTCAAAGCGTTTCGCTGTTTGCGGAAGGAAGTGTGATGTAGAACAAGTAGCAGAAGCATACATGCTCAAGAGGGATCACCCGAAATTCAAAGGCAACTGAATTTCGGCAACCGGGGCATCGAAGTCGGAATGCCGCGAAACTCACCGAGTCAAAGCGTTTCGCCGTTTGCGGAAGAAGTTGATGTAGAACAAGTAGCAGAAGCATACATGCTCAAGAGGGATCACCCGAAATTCAAAGGCAACTGAATTTCGGCAACCGGGGCATCGAAGTCGGAATGCCGCGAAACTCACCGAGTCAAAGCGTTTCGCTGTTTGCGGAAGGAAGTGTGATGTAGAACAAGTAGCAGAAGCATACATGCTCAAGAGGGATCACCCGAAATTCAAAGGCAACTGAATTTCGGCAACCGGGGCATCGAAGTCGGAATGCCGCGAAACTCACCGAGTCAAAGCGTTTCGCCGTTTGCGGAAGAAGTCTGATGTAGAACATAGTTAGCAGAAGTAATACATGCTTAAGAGGGGATCACCCGAAATTCAAAGGCAACTGAAATTTCCGGCAACCGGGGCATTCGAAGTCGGAATGCCGCGAAACTGGACGAGTCCAAAGCGTTTCGCCATGTTGCGGAAGGATGATGTGATGGTAGAACAAGTAGCAGAAGCATACATGCTCAAGAGAGATCCACCCGAAATTCAAAGGCAACAGAATTTCGGCAACGGGGCAACAAAGTTGGAATGCCGAGAAACTGACCGAGACAAAGCGTTTCGATGTTTGCCGGAAGGAGTGTGATGTAGAACAAGTAGCAGAAGCATACATGCTCAAGAGGGGATCACCCGAAATTCAAAAGGCCAACTGAATTTCGGGCAACCGGGGGCTCCAAGTCGGAATTCCGCGAAACTGACCGAGTCAAAGCGTTTGTTGTTGTTTGCGGAAGGACAGTGTGATGTAGAACAAGTAGCAAAGAAGCATACATGCTCGAGAGGGATCACCCGAAATTCAAAGGCAACTGAATTTCGGCAACCTGGAGGCGTGCGAAGTTTCGGAAATGCCGCGAAACTCACTCGAGTCAAAGCATTTCGTCTGTTTTGCGGAAGGAAGGGTGATGTAGAACAAGTAGCAGAAGCATACATGCTCAAGAGGGATCACCCAAAATTCAAAGGAAACTGAATTTCGGCAACCAGGGCATCGAAGTCGGAATACCGCGAAACTCACCAAGTGAAAGCCTTTCGCCGTTTGCGGAAGGAAGTGTGATGTAGAACAAGTAGCAGAGGCATACATGCTTAAGAGGGATCACCCGAAATTCAAAGGCAACTGAATTTCGGCAACCGGGGCATCGAAGTCGGAATGCCGCGAAACTCACCGAGCCAAAGCGTTTGGCCATTTGCGGAAGAAGTCTGATGTAGAACAAGTCGCAGAAGCATACATGCTCAAGAGGGATCACCCGAAATTCAAAGGCAACTGAATTTCGGCAACCGGGGAATCCAAGTCGGAATGACGCGAAACTCACCGAGTCAAAGCGTTTCGCTGTTTGCGGAAGGAAGTGTGATGTAGAACAAGTAGCAGAGGCATACATGCTCAAGAGGGATCACCAGAAATTCAAAGGCAACTGAATTTCGGCAACCGGGGCATCGAAGTCGGAATGCCGCGAAACTCACCGAGTCAAAGCGTTTCGCTGTTTGCGGAAGGAAGTGTGGTGTAGAACAAGTAGCAGAAGCATACATGCTCAAGAGGGATCACCCGAAATTCAAAGGCAATTGAATTTCGGCAACCGGGGCATCGAAGTCGGAATGCCGCGAAACTCACCGAGCCAAAGCGTTTGGCCATTTGCGGAAGAAGTCTGATGTAGAAGAAGTAGCAGAAGCATACATGCTCAAGAGGGATCACCCGAAATTCAAAGGAAACTGAATTTCGGCAACCTGGGCATCGAAGTCGGAATGCCGCGAAACTCACCAAGTCAAAGCATTTCGCTGTTTGCGGAAGGAAGGGTGATGTAGAACAAGTAGCAGAAGCATACATGCTCAAGAGGGATCACCCGAAATTCAAAGGAAACTGAATTTCGGCAACCAGGGCATCGAAATCGGAATGCCGCGAAAGTCACCAAGTGAAATCCTTTCGCCGTTTGCGGAAGGAAGTGTGATGTAGACCAAGTCGCAGAAGCATACATGCTCAAGAGGGATCACCCGAAATTCAAAGGCAACTGAATTTCGGCAACCGGGGCATCGAAGTCGGAATGCCGCGAAACTCACCGAGCCAAAGCGTTTGGCCATTTGCGGAAGAAGTCTGATGTAGAACTAGTCGCAGAAGCATACATGCTCAAGATGGATCACCCGAAATTCAAAGGCAACTGAATTTCGGAAACCAGGGCATTGAAGTCGGAATGCCGCGAAACTCATCGAGTGAAAGCGTTACGCCCTTTGCGGAAGGAAGTGCGGTGTAGAACAAGTTGCAGAAGCATACATGCTCAAGAGGGATCACCCGAAATTCAAAGGCAACTGAATTTCGGCAACCGGGGCATCGAAGTCCGAATGCCGCGAAACTGATCGAGTCAAAGAATTTCGATGTTTGCGGAAGTAAATGTGATCTAGAACAAGTAGCAGAAGCATACATGCTCAAGAGGGATCACCCGAAATTCAAAGGCAACTGAATTTCGGCAACCGGGGCATCGAAGTCGGAATGCCGTGAAACTCACCGAGTCAAAGCGTTTCGCTGTTTGTGGAAGAAAGTCTGATGTAGAACAAGTCGCAGAAGCATACATGCTCAAGAGGGATCACCCGAAATTCAAAGGCAACTGAATTTCGGCAACGGGGAATCCAAGTCGGAATGACGCGAAACTCACCGAGTCAAAGCGTTTCGCTGTTTGCGGAAGGAAGTGTGATGTAGAACAAGTAGCAGAGGCATACATGCTCAAGAGGGATCACCCGAAATTCAAAGGCAACTGAATTTCGGCAACCGGGGCATCGAAGTCGGAATGCCGTGAAACTCACCGAGTCAAAGCGTTTCGCTGTTTGTGGAAGAAAGTCTGATGTAGAACAAGTCGCAGAAGCATACATGCTCAAGAGGGATGACCCGAAATTCAAAGGCAACTGAATTTCGGCAACCGGGGAATCCAAGTCGGAATGACGCGAAACTCACCGAGTCAAAGCGTTTCGCTGTTTGCGGAAGGAAGTGTGATGTAGAACAAGTAGCAGAGGCATACATGCTCAAGAGGGATCACCCGAAATTCAAAGGCAACTGAATTTCGGCAACCGGGGCATCGAAGTCGGAATGCCGCGAAACTCACCGAGTCAAAGCGTTTCGCTGTTTGTGGAAGAAGTCGAATGTAGAACTAGTAGCAGAAGCATACATGCTCAAGAGGGATCACCCGAAATTCAAAGGCAACTGAATTTCGGCAACCGGGGAATCCAAGTCGGAATGACGCGAAACTCACCGAGTCAAAGCGTTTCGCTGTTTGCGGAAGGAAGTGTGCTGTAGAACAAGTAGCAGAGGCATACATGCTCAAGAGGGATCACCCGAAATTCAAAGGCAACTGAATTTCGGCAACCGGGGCATCGAAGTCGGAATGCCTCGAAACTCACCAAGTCAAAGCGTTTCGCTGTTTGCGGAAGAAAGTGTGATGTAGAACAAGTAGCAGAAGCATGCATGCTCAAGAGGGATCACCCGAAATTCAAAGGCAATTGAATTTCGGCAACCGGGGCATCGAAGTCGGAATGCCGCGAAACTCACCGAGTCAAAGCGTTTGGCCGTTTACGGAAGGAAGTGTGATGTAGAACAAGTAGCAGAGGCATACATGCTCAAGAGGGATCACCCGAAATTCAAAGGCAACTGAATTTCGGCAATCGGGGAATCCAAGTCGGAATGACGCGAAACTCACCGAGTCAAAGCGTTTTGCTGTTTGGGGAAGGAAGTGTGATGTAGAACAAGTCGCACAAGCATACATTCTCAAGAGGGATCAACCGAAATTCAAAGGCAACTGAATTTCGGCAACCGGGGAATCCAAGTCGGAATGCCGCGAAACTCACCGAGTCAAAGCGTTTCGCTGTTTGTGGAAGAAAGTCTGATGTAGAACAAGTCGCAGAAGCATACATGCTCAAGAGGGATCAACCGAAATTCAAAGGCAACTGAATTTCGGCAACCGGGGCATCGAAGTCGGAATGCCGCGAAACTCACCGAGTCAAAGCGTTTCGCTGTTTGCGGAAGGAAGTGTGATGTAGAACAAGTAGCAGAGGCATACATGCTCAAGAGGGATCACCCGAAATTCAAAGGCAACTGAATTTCGGCAACCGGGGCATCGAAGTCGGAATGCCGCGAAACTCACCGAGCCAAAGCGTTTGGCCATTTGCGGAAGAAGTCTGATGTAGAACAAGTCGCAGAAGCATACACGCTCAAGAGGGATCACCCGAAATTCAAAGGCAACTGAATTTCGACAGCCGGGGAATCCAAGTCGGAATGACGCGAAACTCACCGAGTCAAAGCGTTTCGCTGTTTGCGGAAGGAAGTGTGATGTAGAACAAGTAGCAGAAGCATACATGCTCAAGAGGGATCACCCGAAATTCAAAGGCAACTGAATTTCGGCAACCGGGGCATCGAAGTCGGAATGCCGCGAAACTCACCGAGCCAAATCGTTTGGCCATTTGCGGAAGAAGTCTGATGTAGAACAAGTCGCAGAAGCATACATGCTCAAGAGGGATCACCCGAAATTCAAAGGCAACTGAATTTCGGCAGCCGGGGAATCCAAGTCGGAATGCCGCGAAACTCACCGAGTCAAAGCGTTTCGCTGTTTGCGGAAGGAAGTGTGATGTAGAACAAGTAGCAGAAGCATACATGCTCAAGAGGGATCACCCGAAATTCAAAGGAAACTGCATTTCGGCAACCGGGGCATCGAAGTTGGAATGCCGTGAAACTCAACAAGACAAAGCATTTCGCTGTTTGCGGAAGGAAGGGTGATGTAGAACAAGTAGCCGAAGCATAGATGCTCAAGAGGGATCACCCGAAATTCAAAGGAAACTGAATTTCGGCAACCAAGGCATCGAAATCGGAATGCCGCGAAAGTCACCAAGTGAAAGCCTTTCACCGTTTGCGGAAGGAAGTGTGATGTAGAACAAGTAGCAGAAGCATACATGCTGAAGAGGGATCAACCGAAATTGAAAGGCAACTGAATTTCGGCAACCGGGGCATCGAAGGCGGAATGTCGCGAAATTCACCGAGTCAAAGCGTTTCGCTGTTTGCGGAAGGAAGTCTGATGTAGAACAAGTAGCAGAAGCATACATGCTCAAGAGGGATCACCCGAAATTCAAAGGCAACTGAATTTCGGCAACCGGGGCATCGAAGTCCGAATGCTGCAAAACTGATCGAGTCAAAGAATTTCGATGTTTGCGGAAGTAAATGTGATCTAGAACAAGTAGCAGAAGCATACATGCTAAAGAGGGATCACCCGAAATTCAAAGGCAACTGAATTTTGGCAACCGGGGCATCGAAGTCGGAATGCCGTGAAACTCACCGAGTCAAAGCGTTTCGCTATTTGTGGAAGAAAGTCTGATGTAGAACAAGTCGCAGAAGCATACATGCTCAAGAGGGATCACCCGAAATTCAAAGGCAACTGAATTTCGGCAACCGGGGAATCCAAGTCGGAATGACGCGAAACTCACCGAGTCAAAGCGTTTCGCTGTTTGTGGAAGAAAGTCTGATGTAGAACAAGTAGCAGAAGCATACATGCTCAAGAGGGATCACCCGAAATTCAAAGGCAACTGAATTTCGGCAACCGGGGCATCGAAGTCCGAATGCCGCGAAACTGATCGAGTCAAAGAATTTCGATGTTTGCGGAAGTAAATGTGATCTAGAACAAGTAGCAGAAGCATACATGCTCAAGAGGGATCACCCGAAATTCAAAGGCAACTGAATTTCGGCAACCGGGGAATCCAAGTCGGAATGACGCGAAACTCACCGAGTCAAAGCGTTTCGCTGTTTGTGGAAGAACGTCTGATGTAGAACAAGTCGCGAAAGCATAGATGCTCAAGAGGGATTAACCGAAATTCAAAGGCAACTGAATTTCGACAACCGGGGCATCGAAGTCGGGATGCCATGAAACTCACCGACTCAAAGGTTTCGCTGTTTGTGGAAGAAAGTCTGATGTAGAACATGTCACAGAAGCATACATGCTCAAGAGGGATGGAACAACCCGGCTTTCCAAGCCCAACACAAACAGTAATTTTTTTTTTTATATATATATATATTTAATCAACATGGTGCCGGAAATCAAAGA
>CM055348.1:871215-907176 GCA_029228515.1 Populus alba x Populus x berolinensis
CCACTTGGCATGTATGCTTCTGCTACTTGTTCTACATCACACTTCCTTCGCAAACGGCGAAAACGCTTTGACTCGGTGAGTTTCGCGGCATTCCGACTTCGATGCCCGGTTGCCGAAATTCAGTTGCCTTTGAATTTCGGGTGATCCCTCTTGAGCATGTATGCTTCTGCTACTTGTTCTACATCACACTTCCTTCCGCAAACACGAAACGCTTTGACTCGGTGAGTTTCGCGGCATTCCGACTTCGATGCCCCGGTTGCCGAAATTCAGTTGCCTTTGAATTTCGGGTGATCCCTCTTGAGCATGTATGCTTCTGCTACTTGTTCTACATCACACTTCCTTCCGCAAACAGCGAAACGCTTTGACTCGGTGAGTTTCGCGGCATTCCGACATCGATGCCCCGTTTGCTGAAATTCAGTTGCCTTTGAATTTCGGGTGATCCCTCTAGAGCATGTATGCTTCTGCTACTTGTTCTACATCACACTTCCTTCCGCAAAGAGCGAAACGCTTTGACTCGGTGAGTTTCGCGGCATTCCGACTTCGATGCCCCGGTTGCCGAAATTCAGTTGCCTTTGAATTTCGGGTGATCCCTCTTGAGCATGTATGCTTCTGCTACTTGTTGTACATCACACTTCCTTTCGTAAACAGCGAAACGCTTTGACTCAGTGAGTTTCGCGGCATTCCGACTTCGATGCCCCGGTTGCCGAAATTCAGTTGCCTTTGAATTTCGGGTGATCCCTCTTGAGCATGTATGCTTCTGCTACTTGTTGTACATCACACTTCCTTTCGTAAACAGCGAAACGCTTTGACTCGGTGAGTTTCGCGGCATTCCGACTTCGATGCCCCGGTTGCCGAAATTCAGTTGCCTTTGAATTTCGGGTGATCCCTCTTGAGCATGTATGCTTCTGCTACTTGTTCTACATCACACTTCCTTCCGCAAAAGCGAAACGCTTTGACTCGGTGAGTTTCGCGGCATTCCGACTTCGATGCCCCGGTTGCCGAAATTCATTGCCTTTGAATTTCGGGTGATCCCTCTTGAGCATGTATGCTTCTGCTACTTGTTCTACATCACACTTCCTTCCGCAACGGCGAAACGCTTTGACTCGGTGAGTTTCGCGGCATTCCGACTTCGATGCCCCGTTGCCGAAATTCAGTTGCCTTTGAATTTCGGGTGATCCCTCTTGAGCATGTATGCTTCTGCTACTTGTTCTACATCACACTTCTTCCGCAAACAGCGAAACGCTTTGACTCGGTGAGTTTCGCGGCATTCCGACTTCGATGCCCCGGTTGCCGAAATTCAGTTGCCTTTGAATTTCGGGTGATCCCTCTTGAGCATGTATGCTTCTGCTACTTGTTCTACATCACACTTCCTTCCGCAAACGGCGAAACGCTTTGACTCGGTGAGTTTCGCGGCATTTCGCTTTGATGCACCGGTTGCCGAAATTCAGTTGCCTTTGAATTTCGGGTGATCCCTCTTGAGCATGTATGCTTCTGCGACTTGTTCTACATCAGACTTTCTTCCACAAACAGCGAAACGCTTTGACTCGGTGAGTTTCGCGGCATTCCGACTTCGATGCACCGGTTGTCAAAATTCAGTTGCCTTTGAATTTCAGGTGATCCCTCTTGAGCATGTATGGCTCTGCTACTTGTTCTACATCACACTTCCTTCCGCAAACAGCGCAACTCTTTGACTCGGTGAGTTTCGCGTCATTCCGACTTGGATTCCCCGGTTGCTGAAATTCAGTTGCCTTTGAATTTTGGTTGATCCCTCTTGAGCATGTATGCTTCTGCTACTTGTTCTACATCGCACTTCCTTCCGCAAACAGCGAAACGCTTTGACTCGGTGAGTTACGCGTCATTCCGACTTCGATGCCCCGGATGCCGAAATTCAGTTGCCTTTGAATTTCGGTTGATCCCTCTTGAGCATGTATGCTTCTGCTACTTGTTCTACAACACACTTCCTTCCGCAAACAGCGAAAGGCTTTGACTCGGTGAGTTTCGCGGCATTCCGACTTCGATGCACCGGTTGCCGAAATTCAGTTGCCTTTGAATTTCGGGTGATCCCTCTTGAGCATGTATGCTTCTGCTACTTGTTCTACAACACACTTCCTTCCGCAAACATCTAAATACTTTGACTCCGTCAGTTTCGCGGCATTCCGACTTCGATGCCCCGGTTGCCGAAATTCAGTTGCCTTTGAATTTCGGGTGATCCCTCTTGAGCATGTATGCTTCTGCTACGTGTTCTACATCACACTTCCTTCCGCAAACGGCGAAACGCTTTGACTCGGTGAGTTTCGCGGCATTCCGACTTCGATGCCCCGGTTGCCGAAATTCAGTTGCCTTTGAATTTCGGGTGATCCCTCTTGAGCATGTATGCTTCTGCTACTTGTTCTACATCACACTTCCTTCCGCAAACAACGAAACGCTTTGACTCGGTGAGTTTCGCGGCATTTCGACTTCGATGCCCCGGTTGCCGAAATTCAGTTGCCTTTGAATTTCGGGTGATCCCTCTTGAGCATGTATGCTTCTGCTACTTGTTCTACATCACACTTCCTTCTTCCGCAAACGGCGAAACGCTTTGACTCGGTGAGTTTCGCGGCATTCCGACTTCGATGCCCCGGTTGCCGAAATTCAGTTGCCTTTGAATTTCGGGTGATCCCTCTTGAGCATGTAGCTTCTGCTACTTGTTCTACATCAACTTCCTTCCGCAAAACGAAACGCTTTGACTCGGTGAGTTTCGCGGCATTCCGACTTCGATGCCCCGGTTGCCGAAATTTAGTTGCCTTTGAATTTCGGGTGATCCCTCTTGAGCATGTATGCTTCTGCTACTTGTTCTACATCACACTTCCTTCCGCAAACAGCGAAACGCTTTGACTCGGTGAGTTTCGCGGCATTCCGACTTCGATGCCCCGGTTGCCGAAATTCAGTTGCCTTTGAATTTCGGGTGATCCCTCTTGAGCATGTATGCTTCTGCTACTTGTTCTACATCACACTTCCTTCCGCAAACGGCGAAACGCTTTGACTCGGTGAGTTTCGCGGCATTCCGACTTCGATGCCCCGGTTGCCGAAATTCAGTTGCCTTTGAATTTCGGGTGATCCCTCTTGAGCATGTATGCTTCTGCTACTTGTTCTACATCACACTTCCTTCCGCAAATGGCGAAACGCTTTGACTCGGTGAGTTTCGCGGCATTCCGACTTCGATGCCCGGTTTGCCGAAATTCAGTTGCCTTTGAATTTCGGGTGATCCCTCTTGAGCATGTATGCTTCTGCTACTTGTTCTAGGTCACACTTCCTACCTCAAACAGTGAAACGCTTTGACTCTGTGAGTTTCGCGGCATTCCGACTTCGATACCCCGGTTGCTGAAATTCAGTTGCCTTTTAATTTCGGGTGATCCCTCATGAGCATGTATGCTTCTGCTACTTGTTCTACATCACACTTCCTTCCTCAAACAGCGAAACGCTTTGACTCGGTGAGTTTCGCGGCATTTCGACTTCGATGCCCCGGTTGCCGAAATTCAGTTGCCTTTGAATTTCGGGTGATCCCTCTTGAGCATGTATGCTTCTGCTACTTGTTCTACATCACACTCACTTCCTTCCGCAAACGGCGAAACGCTTTGACTCGGTGAGTTTCGCGGCATTCGACTTCGATGCCCGGTTGCCGAAATTCAGTTGCCTTTGAATTTCGGGTGATCCCTCTTGAGCATGTATGCTTCTGCTACTTTGTTCTACATCACACTTCCTTCCGCAAACAGCGAAACGCTTTGACTCGGTGAGTTTCGCGGCATTCGACTTCGATGCCCCGGTTGCCGAAATTCAGTTGCCTTTGAATTTCGGGTGATCCCTCTTGAGCATGTATGCTTCTGCTACTTGTTCTACATCACACTTCCTTCCGCAAACGGCGAAACGCTTTGACTCGGTGAGTTTCGCGGCATTTCGACTTCGATGCCCGGTTGCCGAAATTCAGTTGCCTTTGAATTTCGGGTGATCCCTCTTGAGCATGTATGCTTCTGCTACTTGTTCTACATCACACTTCCTCCGCAAACAGCGAAACGCTTTGACTCGGTGAGTTTCGCGGCATTTGACTTCGATGCCCCGGTTGCCGAAATTCAGTTGCCTTTGAATTTCGGGTGATCCCTCTTGAGCATGTATGCTTCTGCTACTTGTTCTACATCACACTTCCTTCCGCAAACAGCGAAACGCTTTGACTCGGTGAGTTTCGCGGCATTCCGACTTCGATGCCCCGGTTGCCGAAATTCAGTTGCCTTTGAATTTCGGGTGATCCCTCTTGAGCATGTATGCTTCTGCTACTTGTTCTACATCACACCCCTTCCGCAAACGGCGAAACGCTTTGACTCGTGAGTTTCGCGGCATTTCGACTTCGATGCCCCGGTTGCCGAAAGTCAGTCGCCTTTGAATTTTGGGTGATCCCTCTTGAGCATGTATGCTTCTGCTACTTGTTCTACATCACACTTCCTTCCGCAAACGGCGAAACGCTTTGACTCGGTGAGTTTCGCGGCATTCCGACTTCGATGCCCCGGTTGCCGAAATTCAGTTGCCTTTGAATTTCCGGTGATCCCTCTTGAGCATGTATGCTTCTGCTACTTGTTCTACATCACACTTCCTTCGCAAACAGCGAAACGCTTTGACTCGGTGAGTTTCGCGGCATTCCGACTTCGATGCCCCGGTTGCCGAAATTCAGTTGCCTTTGAATTTCGGGTGATCCCTCTTGAGCATGTATGCTTCTGCTACTTGGTCTACATCACACTTGCTTCCGCAAACGGCGAAACGCTTTGACTCGGTGAGTTTCGCGGCATTCCGACTTCGATGCCCCGGTTGCCGAAATTCAGTTGCCTTTGAATTTCGGGTGATCCCTCTTGAGCATGTATGCTTCTGCTACTTGTTCTACATCACACTTCCTTCCGCAAACGGCGAAACGCTTTGACTCGGTGAGTTTCGCGGCATTCCGACTTCGATGCCCCGGTTGCCGAAATTCAGTTGGCTTTGAATTTCGGGTGATCCCTCTTGAGCATGTATGCTTCTGCTACTTGTTCTGCATCACACTTCCTTCCGCAAACAGCGAAACGCTTAGACTCGGTGAGTTTCGCGGCATTCCGACTTCGATGCCCCGGTTGCCGAAATTCAGTTGCCTTTGAATTTCGGGTGATCCCTCTTGAGCATGTATGCTTCTGCTACTTGTTCTACATCACACTTCCTTCCGCAAACGGCGAAACGCTTTGACTCGGTGAGTTTCGCGGCATTCCGACTTCGATGCCCGGTTGCCGAAATTCAGTTGCCTTTGAATTTCGGGTGATCCCTCTTGAGCATGTATGCTTCTGCTACTTGTTCTACATCACACTTCCTTCCGCAAACAGCGAAACGCTTTGACTCGGTGAGTTTCGCGGCATTCCGACTTCGATGCCCCGGTTGCCGAAATTCAGTTGCCTTTGAATTTCGGGTGATCCCTCTTGAGCATGTATGCTTCTGCTACTTGTTCTACATCACACTTCCTTCCGCAAACGGCGAAACGCTTTGACTCGGTGAGTTTCGCGGCATTCCGACTTCGATGCCCCGGTTGCCGAAATTCAGTTGCCTTTGAATTTCGGGTGATCCCTCTTGAGCATGGATGCTTCTGCTACTTGTTCTACATCACACTTCCTTCCGCAAACAGCGAAACGCTTTGACTCGGTGAGTTTCGCGGCATTCCGACTTCGATGCCCCGGTTGCCGAAATTCAGTTGCCTTTGAATTTCGGGTGATCCCTCTTGAGCATGTATGCTTCTGCTACTTGTTCTACATCACACTTCCTTCCGCAAACGGCGAAACGCTTTGACTCGGTGAGTTTCGCGGCATTCCGACTTAGATGCCCCGGTTGCCGAAATTCAGTTGCCTTTGAATTTCGGGTGATCCCTCTTGAGCATGTATGCTTCTGCTACTTGTTCTACATCACACTTCCTTCCGCAAACGGCGAAACGCTTTGACTCGGTGAGTTTCGCGGCATTCCGACTTCGATGCCCCGGTTGCTGAAATTCAGTTGCCTTTGAATTTCGGGTGATCCCTCTTGAGCATGTATGCTTCTGCTACTTGTTCTACAACACACTTCTTCCGAAACAGCGAAACGCTTTGACTCGGTGAGTTTCGCGGCATTCCGACTTCGATGCCCCGGTTGCCGAAATTCAGTTGCCTTTGAATTTCGGGTGATCCCTCTTGAGCATGTATGCTTCTGCTACTTGTTCTACATCACACTTCCTTCCGCAAACGGCGAAACGCTTTGACTCGGTGAGTTTCGCGGCATTCCGACTTCGATGCCGCGGTTGCCGAAATTCAGTTGCCTTTGAATTTCGGGTGATCCCTCTTGAGCATGTATGCTTCTGCTACTTGTTCTACATCACACTTCCTTCCGCAAATAGAGAAACGCTTTGACTCGGTGAGTTTCGCGGCATTCCGACTTCGATGCCCCGGTTGCCGAAATTCAGTTGCCTTTGAATTTCGGGTGATCCCTCTTGAGCATGTATGCTTCTGCTACTTGTTCTACATCACACTTCCTTCCGCAAACGGCGAAACGCTTTGACTCGGTGAGTTTCGCGGCATTCCGACTTCGATGCCCCGGTTGCCGAAATTCAGTTGCCTTTGAATTTCGGGTGATCCCTCTTGAGCATGTATGCTTCTGCTACTTGTTCTACATCACACTTCCTTCCGCAAACGGCGAAACGCTTTGACTCGGTGAGTTTCGCGGCATTCCGACTTCGATGCCCCGGTTGCCGAAATTCAGTTGCCTTTGAATTTCGGGTGATCCCTCTTGAGCATGTATGCTTCTGCTACTTGTTCTACATCACACTTCTTCTTCCGCAAACGGCGAAACGCTTTGACTCGGTGAGTTTCGCGGCATTCCGACTTCGATGCCCCGGTTGCCGAAATTCAGTTGCCTTTGAATTTCGGGTGATCCCTCTTGAGCATGTATGCTTCTGCTACTTGTTCTACATCACACTTCCTTCCGCAAACGGCGAAACGCTTTGACTCGGTGAGTTTCGCGGCATTCCGACTTCGATGCCCCGGTTGCCGAAATTCAGTTGCCTTTGAATTTCGGGTGATCCCTCTTGAGCATGTATGCTTCTGCTACTTGTTCTACATCACACTTCCTTCCGCAAACGGCGAAACGCTTTGACTCGGTGAGTTTCGCGGCATTCCGACTTCGATGCCCCGGTTGCCGAAATTCAGTTGCCTTTGAATTTCGGGTGATCCCTCTTGAGCATGTATGCTTCTGCTACTTGTTCTACATCACACTTCCTTCCGCAAACGGCGAAACGCTTTGACTCGGTGAGTTTCGCGGCATTCCGACTTCGATGCCCCGGTTGCCGAAATTCAGTTGCCTTTGAATTTCGGGTGATCCCTCTTGAGCATGTATGCTTCTGCTACTTGTTCTACATCACACTTCCTTCCGCAAACGGCGAAACGCTTTGACTCGGTGAGTTTCGCGGCATTCCGACTTCGATGCCCCGGTTGCCGAAATTCAGTTGCCTTTGAATTTCGGGTGATCCCTCTTGAGCATGTATGCTTCTGCTACTTGTTCTACATCACACTTCTTCCGCAAACGCGAAACGCTTTGACTCGGTGAGTTTCGCGGCATTCCGACTTCGATGCCCCGGTTGCCGAAATTCAGTTGCCTTTGAATTTCGGGTGATCCCTCTTGAGCATGTATGCTTCTGCTACTTGTTCTACATCACACTTCCTTCCGCAAACGCGAAACGCTTTGACTCGGTGAGTTTCGCGGCATTCCGACTTCGATGCCCCGGTTGCCGAAATTCAGTTGCCTTTGAATTTCGGGTGATCCCTCTTGAGCATGTATGCTTCTGCTACTTGTTCTACATCACACTTCCTTCCGCAAAGCGAAACGCTTTGACTCGGTGAGTTTCGCGGCATTCCGACTTCGATGCCCCGGTTGCCGAAATTCAGTTGCCTTTGAATTTCGGGTGATCCCTCTTGAGCATGTATGCTTCTGCTACTTGTTCTACATCACACTTCCTTCCGCAAACGGCGAAACGCTTTGACTCGGTGAGTTTCGCGGCATTCCGACTTCGATGCCCCGGTTGCCGAAATTCAGTTGCCTTTGAATTTCGGGTGATCCCTCTTGAGCATGTATGCTTCTGCTACTTGTTCTACATCACACTTCTTCCGCAAACGGCGAAACGCTTTGACTCGGTGAGTTTCGCGGCATTCCGACTTCGATGCCCCGGTTGCCGAAATTCAGTTGCCTTTGAATTTCGGGTGATCCCTCTTGAGCATGTATGCTTCTGCTACTTGTTCTACATCACACTTCCTTCCGCAAACGGCGAAACGCTTTGACTCGGTGAGTTTCGCGGCATTCCGACTTCGATGCCCCGGTTGCCGAAATTCAGTTGCCTTTGAATTTCGGGTGATCCCTCTTGAGCATGTATGCTTCTGCTACTTGTTCTACATCACACTTCCTTCCGCAAACGGCGAAACGCTTTGACTCGGTGAGTTTCGCGGCATTCCGACTTCGATGCCCCGGTTGCCGAAATTCAGTTGCCTTTGAATTTCGGGTGATCCCTCTTGAGCATGTATGCTTCTGCTACTTGTTCTACATCACACTTCCTTCCGCAAACGGCGAAACGCTTTGACTCGGTGAGTTTCGCGGCATTCCGACTTCGATGCCCCGGTTGCCGAAATTCAGTTGCCTTTGAATTTCGGGTGATCCCTCTTGAGCATGTATGCTTCTGCTACTTGTTCTACATCACACTTCTTCCGCAAACGGCGAAACGCTTTGACTCGGTGAGTTTCGCGGCATTCCGACTTCGATGCCCCGGTTGCCGAAATTCAGTTGCCTTTGAATTTCGGGTGATCCCTCTTGAGCATGTATGCTTCTGCTACTTGTTCTACATCACACTTCCTTCCGCAAACGGCGAAACGCTTTGACTCGGTGAGTTTCGCGGCATTCCGACTTCGATGCCCCGGTTGCCGAAATTCAGTTGCCTTTGAATTTCGGGTGATCCCTCTTGAGCATGTATGCTTCTGCTACTTGTTCTACATCACACTTCCTTCCGCAAACGGAAACGCTTTGACTCGGTGAGTTTCGCGGCATTCCGACTTCGATGCCCGGTTGCCGAAATTCAGTTGCCTTTGAATTTCGGGATCCCTCTTGAGCATGTATGCTTCTGCTACTTGTTCTACATCACACTTCCTTCCGCAAACGGCGAAACGCTTTGACTCGGTGAGTTTCGCGGCATTCCGACTTCGATGCCCCGGTTGCCGAAATTCAGTTGCCTTTGAATTTCGGGTGATCCCTCTTGAGCATGTATGCTTCTGCTACTTGTTCTACATCACACTTCCTTCCGCAAACGGCGAAACGCTTTGACTCGTCTTTTGCGGCATTCCGACTTCGATGCCCCGGTTGCCGAAATTCAGTTGCCTTTGAATTTCGGGTGATCCCTCTTGAGCATGTATGCTTCTGCTACTTGTTCTACATCACACTTCCTTCCGCAAACGGCGAAACGCTTTGACTCGGTGAGTTTCGCGGCATTCCGACTTCGATGCCCCGGTTGCCGAAATTCAGTTGCCTTTGAATTTCGGGTGATCCCTCTTGAGCATGTATGCTTCTGCTACTTGTTCTACATCACACTTCCTTCCGCAAACGGCGAAACGCTTTGACTCGGTGAGTTTCGCGGCATTCCGACTTCGATGCCCCGGTTGCCGAAATTCAGTTGCCTTTGAATTTCGGGTGATCCCTCTTGAGCATGTATGCTTCTGCTACTTGTTCTACATCACACTTCCTTCCGCAAACGGCGAAACGCTTTGACTCGGTGAGTTTCGCGGCATTCCGACTTCGATGCCCCGGTTGCCGAAATTCAGTTGCCTTTGAATTTCGGGTGATCCCTCTTGAGCATGTATGCTTCTGCTACTTGTTCTACATCACACTTCCTTCCGCAAACGGCGAAACGCTTTGACTCGGTGAGTTTCGCGGCATTCCGACTTCGATGCCCGGTTGCCGAAATTCAGTTGCCTTTGAATTTCGGGTGATCCCTCTTGAGCATGTATGCTTCTGCTACTTGTTCTACATCACACTTCTTCCGCAAACGGCGAAACGCTTTGACTCGGTGAGTTTCGCGGCATTCCGACTTCGATGCCCCGGTTGCCGAAATTCAGTTGCCTTTGAATTTCGGGTGATCCCTCTTGAGCATGTATGCTTCTGCTACTTGTTCTACATCACACTTCCTTCCGCAAACAGCGAAACGCTTTGACTCGGTGAGTTTCGCGGCATTCCGACTTCGATGCCCGGTTGCCGAAATTCAGTTGCCTTTGAATTTCGGGTGATCCCTCTTGAGCATGTATGCTTCTGCTACTTGTTCTACATCACACTTCCTTCCGCAAACGGCGAAACGCTTTGACTCGGTGAGTTTCGCGGCATTCCGACTTCGATGCCCCGGTTGCCGAAATTCAGTTGCCTTTGAATTTCGGGTGATCCCTCTTGAGCATGTATGCTTCTGCTACTTGTTCTACATCACACTTCCTTCCGCAAACGGCGAAACGCTTTGACTCGGTGAGTTTCGCGGCATTCCGACTTCGATGCCCCGGTTGCCGAAATTCAGTTGCCTTTGAATTTCGGGTGATCCCTCTTGAGCATGTATGCTTCTGCTACTTGTTCTACATCACACTTCCTTCCGCAAACGGCGAAACGCTTTGACTCGGTGAGTTTCGCGGCATTCCGACTTCGATGCCCCGGTTGCCGAAATTCAGTTGCCTTTGAATTTCGGGTGATCCCTCTTGAGCATGTATGCTTCTGCTACTTGTTCTACATCACACTTCCTTCCGCAAACGGCGAAACGCTTTGACTCGGTGAGTTTCGCGGCATTCCGACTTCGATGCCCGGTTGCCGAAATTCAGTTGCCTTTGAATTTCGGGTGATCCCTCTTGAGCATGTATGCTTCTGCTACTTGTTCTACATCACACTTCTTCCGCAAACGGCGAAACGCTTTGACTCGGTGAGTTTCGCGGCATTCCGACTTCGATGCCCCGGTTGCCGAAATTCAGTTGCCTTTGAATTTCGGGTGATCCCTCTTGAGCATGTATGCTTCTGCTACTTGTTCTACATCACACTTCTTCCGCAAACGGCGAAACGCTTTGACTCGGTGAGTTTCGCGGCATTCCGACTTCGATGCCCCGGTTGCCGAAATTCAGTTGCCTTTGAATTTCGGGTGATCCCTCTTGAGCATGTATGCTTCTGCTACTTGTTCTACATCACACTTCCTTCCGCAAACGGCGAAACGCTTTGACTCGGTGAGTTTCGCGGCATTCCGACTTCGATGCCCCGGTTGCCGAAATTCAGTTGCCTTTGAATTTCGGGTGATCCCTCTTGAGCATGTATGCTTCTGCTACTTGTTCTACATCACACTTCTTCCGCAAACGGCGAAACGCTTTGACTCGGTGAGTTTCGCGGCATTCCGACTTCGATGCCCGGTTGCCGAAATTCAGTTGCCTTTGAATTTCGGGTGATCCCTCTTGAGCATGTATGCTTCTGCTACTTGTTCTACATCACACTTCTTCCGCAAACGGCGAAACGCTTTGACTCGGTGAGTTTCGCGGCATTCCGACTTCGATGCCCGGTTGCCGAAATTCAGTTGCCTTTGAATTTCGGGTGATCCCTCTTGAGCATGTATGCTTCTGCTACTTGTTCTACATCACACTTCCTTCCGCAAACGCGAAACGCTTTGACTCGGTGAGTTTCGCGGCATTCCGACTTCGATGCCCCGTTGCCGAAATTCAGTTGCCTTTGAATTTCGGGTGATCCCTCTTGAGCATGTATGCTTCTGCTACTTGTTCTACATCACACTTCCTTCCGCAAACGGCGAAACGCTTTGACTCGGTGAGTTTCGCGGCATTCCGACTTCGATGCCCCGGTTGCCGAAATTCAGTTGCCTTTGAATTTCGGGTGATCCCTCTTGAGCATGTATGCTTCTGCTACTTGTTCTACATCACACTTCCTTCCGCAAACGGCGAAACGCTTTGACTCGGTGAGTTTCGCGGCATTCCGACTTCGATGCCCCGGTTGCCGAAATTCAGTTGCCTTTGAATTTCGGGTGATCCCTCTTGAGCATGTATGCTTCTGCTACTTGTTCTACATCACACTTCTTCCGCAAACGCGAAACGCTTTGACTCGGTGAGTTTCGCGGCATTCCGACTTCGATGCCCCGGTTGCCGAAATTCAGTTGCCTTTGAATTTCGGGTGATCCCTCTTGAGCATGTATGCTTCTGCTACTTGTTCTACATCACACTTCTTCCGCAAACGGCGAAACGCTTTGACTCGGTGAGTTTCGCGGCATTCCGACTTCGATGCCCCGGTTGCCGAAATTCAGTTGCCTTTGAATTTCGGGTGATCCCTCTTGAGCATGTATGCTTCTGCTACTTGTTCTACATCACACTTCTTCCGCAAACGGCGAAACGCTTTGACTCGGTGAGTTTCGCGGCATTCCGACTTCGATGCCCCGGTTGCCGAAATTCAGTTGCCTTTGAATTTCGGGTGATCCCTCTTGAGCATGTATGCTTCTGCTACTTGTTCTACATCACACTTCTTCCGCAAACGGCGAAACGCTTTGACTCGGTGAGTTTCGCGGCATTCCGACTTCGATGCCCCGGTTGCCGAAATTCAGTTGCCTTTGAATTTCGGGTGATCCCTCTTGAGCATGTATGCTTCTGCTACTTGTTCTACATCACACTTCTTCCGCAAACGGCGAAACGCTTTGACTCGGTGAGTTTCGCGGCATTCCGACTTCGATGCCCCGGTTGCCGAAATTCAGTTGCCTTTGAATTTCGGGTGATCCCTCTTGAGCATGTATGCTTCTGCTACTTGTTCTACATCACACTTCCTTCCGCAAACGGCGAAACGCTTTGACTCGGTGAGTTTCGCGGCATTCCGACTTCGATGCCCCGGTTGCCGAAATTCAGTTGCCTTTGAATTTCGGGTGATCCCTCTTGAGCATGTATGCTTCTGCTACTTGTTCTACATCACACTTCTTCCGCAAACGGCGAAACGCTTTGACTCGGTGAGTTTCGCGGCATTCCGACTTCGATGCCCGGTTGCCGAAATTCAGTTGCCTTTGAATTTCGGGTGATCCCTCTTGAGCATGTATGCTTCTGCTACTTGTTCTACATCACACTTCTTCCGCAAACGGCGAAACGCTTTGACTCGGTGAGTTTCGCGGCATTCCGACTTCGATGCCCCGGTTGCCGAAATTCAGTTGCCTTTGAATTTCGGGTGATCCCTCTTGAGCATGTATGCTTCTGCTACTTGTTCTACATCACACTTCTTCCGCAAACGGCGAAACGCTTTGACTCGGTGAGTTTCGCGGCATTCCGACTTCGATGCCCCGGTTGCCGAAATTCAGTTGCCTTTGAATTTCGGGTGATCCCTCTTGAGCATGTATGCTTCTGCTACTTGTTCTACATCACACTTCTTCCGCAAACGGCGAAACGCTTTGACTCGGTGAGTTTCGCGGCATTCCGACTTCGATGCCCCGGTTGCCGAAATTCAGTTGCCTTTGAATTTCGGGTGATCCCTCTTGAGCATGTATGCTTCTGCTACTTGTTCTACATCACACTTCCTTCCGCAAACGGCGAAACGCTTTGACTCGGTGAGTTTCGCGGCATTCCGACTTCGATGCCCGGTTGCCGAAATTCAGTTGCCTTTGAATTTCGGGTGATCCCTCTTGAGCATGTATGCTTCTGCTACTTGTTCTACATCACACTTCCTTCCGCAAACGGCGAAACGCTTTGACTCGGTGAGTTTCGCGGCATTCCGACTTCGATGCCCCGGTTGCCGAAATTCAGTTGCCTTTGAATTTCGGGTGATCCCTCTTGAGCATGTATGCTTCTGCTACTTGTTCTACATCACACTTCCTTCCGCAAACGGCGAAACGCTTTGACTCGGTGAGTTTCGCGGCATTCCGACTTCGATGCCCCGGTTGCCGAAATTCAGTTGCCTTTGAATTTCGGGTGATCCCTCTTGAGCATGTATGCTTCTGCTACTTGTTCTACATCACACTTCTTCCGCAAACGGCGAAACGCTTTGACTCGGTGAGTTTCGCGGCATTCCGACTTCGATGCCCCGGTTGCCGAAATTCAGTTGCCTTTGAATTTCGGGTGATCCCTCTTGAGCATGTATGCTTCTGCTACTTGTTCTACATCACACTTCTTCCGCAAACGGCGAAACGCTTTGACTCGGTGAGTTTCGCGGCATTCCGACTTCGATGCCCCGGTTGCCGAAATTCAGTTGCCTTTGAATTTCGGGTGATCCCTCTTGAGCATGTATGCTTCTGCTACTTGTTCTACATCACACTTCCTTCCGCAAACGGCGAAACGCTTTGACTCGGTGAGTTTCGCGGCATTCCGACTTCGATGCCCCGGTTGCCGAAATTCAGTTGCCTTTGAATTTCGGGTGATCCCTCTTGAGCATGTATGCTTCTGCTACTTGTTCTACATCACACTTCCTTCCGCAAACGGCGAAACGCTTTGACTCGGTGAGTTTCGCGGCATTCCGACTTCGATGCCCCGGTTGCCGAAATTCAGTTGCCTTTGAATTTCGGGTGATCCCTCTTGAGCATGTATGCTTCTGCTACTTGTTCTACATCACACTTCCTTCCGCAAACGGCGAAACGCTTTGACTCGGTGAGTTTCGCGGCATTCCGACTTCGATGCCCCGGTTGCCGAAATTCAGTTGCCTTTGAATTTCGGGTGATCCCTCTTGAGCATGTATGCTTCTGCTACTTGTTCTACATCACACTTCTTCCGCAAACGGCGAAACGCTTTGACTCGGTGAGTTTCGCGGCATTCCGACTTCGATGCCCCGGTTGCCGAAATTCAGTTGCCTTTGAATTTCGGGTGATCCCTCTTGAGCATGTATGCTTCTGCTACTTGTTCTACATCACACTTCTTCCGCAAACGGCGAAACGCTTTGACTCGGTGAGTTTCGCGGCATTCCGACTTCGATGCCCCGGTTGCCGAAATTCAGTTGCCTTTGAATTTCGGGTGATCCCTCTTGAGCATGTATGCTTCTGCTACTTGTTCTACATCACACTTCTTCCGCAAACGGCGAAACGCTTTGACTCGGTGAGTTTCGCGGCATTCCGACTTCGATGCCCGGTTGCCGAAATTCAGTTGCCTTTGAATTTCGGGTGATCCCTCTTGAGCATGTATGCTTCTGCTACTTGTTCTACATCACACTTCTTCCGCAAACGGCGAAACGCTTTGACTCGGTGAGTTTCGCGGCATTCCGACTTCGATGCCCGGTTGCCGAAATTCAGTTGCCTTTGAATTTCGGGTGATCCCTCTTGAGCATGTATGCTTCTGCTACTTGTTCTACATCACACTTCCTTCCGCAAACGGCGAAACGCTTTGACTCGGTGAGTTTCGCGGCATTCCGACTTCGATGCCCCGGTTGCCGAAATTCAGTTGCCTTTGAATTTCGGGTGATCCCTCTTGAGCATGTATGCTTCTGCTACTTGTTCTACATCACACTTCTTCCGCAAACGGCGAAACGCTTTGACTCGGTGAGTTTCGCGGCATTCCGACTTCGATGCCCCGGTTGCCGAAATTCAGTTGCCTTTGAATTTCGGGTGATCCCTCTTGAGCATGTATGCTTCTGCTACTTGTTCTACATCACACTTCTTCCGCAAACGGCGAAACGCTTTGACTCGGTGAGTTTCGCGGCATTCCGACTTCGATGCCCCGGTTGCCGAAATTCAGTTGCCTTTGAATTTCGGGTGATCCCTCTTGAGCATGTATGCTTCTGCTACTTGTTCTACATCACACTTCTTCCGCAAACGGCGAAACGCTTTGACTCGGTGAGTTTCGCGGCATTCCGACTTCGATGCCCCGGTTGCCGAAATTCAGTTGCCTTTGAATTTCGGGTGATCCCTCTTGAGCATGTATGCTTCTGCTACTTGTTCTACATCACACTTCTTCCGCAAACGGCGAAACGCTTTGACTCGGTGAGTTTCGCGGCATTCCGACTTCGATGCCCCGGTTGCCGAAATTCAGTTGCCTTTGAATTTCGGGTGATCCCTCTTGAGCATGTATGCTTCTGCTACTTGTTCTACATCACACTTCTTCCGCAAACGGCGAAACGCTTTGACTCGGTGAGTTTCGCGGCATTCCGACTTCGATGCCCCGGTTGCCGAAATTCAGTTGCCTTTGAATTTCGGGTGATCCCTCTTGAGCATGTATGCTTCTGCTACTTGTTCTACATCACACTTCCTTCCGCAAACGGCGAAACGCTTTGACTCGGTGAGTTTCGCGGCATTCCGACTTCGATGCCCCGGTTGCCGAAATTCAGTTGCCTTTGAATTTCGGGTGATCCCTCTTGAGCATGTATGCTTCTGCTACTTGTTCTACATCACACTTCTTCCGCAAACGGCGAAACGCTTTGACTCGGTGAGTTTCGCGGCATTCCGACTTCGATGCCCCGGTTGCCGAAATTCAGTTGCCTTTGAATTTCGGGTGATCCCTCTTGAGCATGTATGCTTCTGCTACTTGTTCTACATCACACTTCCTTCCGCAAACGGCGAAACGCTTTGACTCGGTGAGTTTCGCGGCATTCCGACTTCGATGCCCCGGTTGCCGAAATTCAGTTGCCTTTGAATTTCGGGTGATCCCTCTTGAGCATGTATGCTTCTGCTACTTGTTCTACATCACACTTCCTTCCGCAAACGGCGAAACGCTTTGACTCGGTGAGTTTCGCGGCATTCCGACTTCGATGCCCCGGTTGCCGAAATTCAGTTGCCTTTGAATTTCGGGTGATCCCTCTTGAGCATGTATGCTTCTGCTACTTGTTCTACATCACACTTCCTTCCGCAAACGGCGAAACGCTTTGACTCGGTGAGTTTCGCGGCATTCCGACTTCGATGCCCCGGTTGCCGAAATTCAGTTGCCTTTGAATTTCGGGTGATCCCTCTTGAGCATGTATGCTTCTGCTACTTGTTCTACATCACACTTCCTTCCGCAAACGGCGAAACGCTTTGACTCGGTGAGTTTCGCGGCATTCCGACTTCGATGCCCCGGTTGCCGAAATTCAGTTGCCTTTGAATTTCGGGTGATCCCTCTTGAGCATGTATGCTTCTGCTACTTGTTCTACATCACACTTCTTCCGCAAACGGCGAAACGCTTTGACTCGGTGAGTTTCGCGGCATTCCGACTTCGATGCCCCGGTTGCCGAAATTCAGTTGCCTTTGAATTTCGGGTGATCCCTCTTGAGCATGTATGCTTCTGCTACTTGTTCTACATCACACTTCCTTCCGCAAACGGCGAAACGCTTTGACTCGGTGAGTTTCGCGGCATTCCGACTTCGATGCCCCGGTTGCCGAAATTCAGTTGCCTTTGAATTTCGGGTGATCCCTCTTGAGCATGTATGCTTCTGCTACTTGTTCTACATCACACTTCCTTCCGCAAACGGCGAAACGCTTTGACTCGGTGAGTTTCGCGGCATTCCGACTTCGATGCCCGGTTGCCGAAATTCAGTTGCCTTTGAATTTCGGGTGATCCCTCTTGAGCATGTATGCTTCTGCTACTTGTTCTACATCACACTTCCTTCCGCAAACGGCGAAACGCTTTGACTCGGTGAGTTTCGCGGCATTCCGACTTCGATGCCCCGGTTGCCGAAATTCAGTTGCCTTTGAATTTCGGGTGATCCCTCTTGAGCATGTATGCTTCTGCTACTTGTTCTACATCACACTTCTTCCGCAAACGGCGAAACGCTTTGACTCGGTGAGTTTCGCGGCATTCCGACTTCGATGCCCCGGTTGCCGAAATTCAGTTGCCTTTGAATTTCGGGTGATCCCTCTTGAGCATGTATGCTTCTGCTACTTGTTCTACATCACACTTCCTTCCGCAAACGGCGAAACGCTTTGACTCGGTGAGTTTCGCGGCATTCCGACTTCGATGCCCCGGTTGCCGAAATTCAGTTGCCTTTGAATTTCGGGTGATCCCTCTTGAGCATGTATGCTTCTGCTACTTGTTCTACATCACACTTCTTCCGCAAACGGCGAAACGCTTTGACTCGGTGAGTTTCGCGGCATTCCGACTTCGATGCCCCGGTTGCCGAAATTCAGTTGCCTTTGAATTTCGGGTGATCCCTCTTGAGCATGTATGCTTCTGCTACTTGTTCTACATCACACTTCCTTCCGCAAACGGCGAAACGCTTTGACTCGGTGAGTTTCGCGGCATTCCGACTTCGATGCCCCGGTTGCCGAAATTCAGTTGCCTTTGAATTTCGGGTGATCCCTCTTGAGCATGTATGCTTCTGCTACTTGTTCTACATCACACTTCCTTCCGCAAACGGCGAAACGCTTTGACTCGGTGAGTTTCGCGGCATTCCGACTTCGATGCCCGGTTGCCGAAATTCAGTTGCCTTTGAATTTCGGGTGATCCCTCTTGAGCATGTATGCTTCTGCTACTTGTTCTACATCACACTTCCTTCCGCAAACGGCGAAACGCTTTGACTCGGTGAGTTTCGCGGCATTCCGACTTCGATGCCCCGGTTGCCGAAATTCAGTTGCCTTTGAATTTCGGGTGATCCCTCTTGAGCATGTATGCTTCTGCTACTTGTTCTACATCACACTTCTTCCGCAAACGGCGAAACGCTTTGACTCGGTGAGTTTCGCGGCATTCCGACTTCGATGCCCCGGTTGCCGAAATTCAGTTGCCTTTGAATTTCGGGTGATCCCTCTTGAGCATGTATGCTTCTGCTACTTGTTCTACATCACACTTCCTTCCGCAAACGGCGAAACGCTTTGACTCGGTGAGTTTCGCGGCATTCCGACTTCGATGCCCCGGTTGCCGAAATTCAGTTGCCTTTGAATTTCGGGTGATCCCTCTTGAGCATGTATGCTTCTGCTACTTGTTCTACATCACACTTCCTTCCGCAAACGGCGAAACGCTTTGACTCGGTGAGTTTCGCGGCATTCCGACTTCGATGCCCCGGTTGCCGAAATTCAGTTGCCTTTGAATTTCGGGTGATCCCTCTTGAGCATGTATGCTTCTGCTACTTGTTCTACATCACACTTCCTTCCGCAAACGGCGAAACGCTTTGACTCGGTGAGTTTCGCGGCATTCCGACTTCGATGCCCCGGTTGCCGAAATTCAGTTGCCTTTGAATTTCGGGTGATCCCTCTTGAGCATGTATGCTTCTGCTACTTGTTCTACATCACACTTCCTTCCGCAAACGGCGAAACGCTTTGACTCGGTGAGTTTCGCGGCATTCCGACTTCGATGCCCGGTTGCCGAAATTCAGTTGCCTTTGAATTTCGGGTGATCCCTCTTGAGCATGTATGCTTCTGCTACTTGTTCTACATCACACTTCCTTCCGCAAACGGCGAAACGCTTTGACTCGGTGAGTTTCGCGGCATTCCGACTTCGATGCCCCGGTTGCCGAAATTCAGTTGCCTTTGAATTTCGGGTGATCCCTCTTGAGCATGTATGCTTCTGCTACTTGTTCTACATCACACTTCCTTCCGCAAAGGCGAAACGCTTTGACTCGGTGAGTTTCGCGGCATTCCGACTTCGATGCCCCGGTTGCCGAAATTCAGTTGCCTTTGAATTTCGGGTGATCCCTCTTGAGCATGTATGCTTCTGCTACTTGTTCTACATCACACTTCCTTCCGCAAACGGCGAAACGCTTTGACTCGGTGAGTTTCGCGGCATTCCGACTTCGATGCCCCGGTTGCCGAAATTCAGTTGCCTTTGAATTTCGGGTGATCCCTCTTGAGCATGTATGCTTCTGCTACTTGTTCTACATCACACTTCCTTCCGCAAACGGCGAAACGCTTTGACTCGGTGAGTTTCGCGGCATTCCGACTTCGATGCCCCGTTGCCGAAATTCAGTTGCCTTTGAATTTCGGGTGATCCCTCTTGAGCATGTATGCTTCTGCTACTTGTTCTACATCACACTTCTTCCGCAAACGGCGAAACGCTTTGACTCGGTGAGTTTCGCGGCATTCCGACTTCGATGCCCGGTTGCCGAAATTCAGTTGCCTTTGAATTTCGGGTGATCCCTCTTGAGCATGTATGCTTCTGCTACTTGTTCTACATCACACTTCTTCCGCAAACGGCGAAACGCTTTGACTCGGTGAGTTTCGCGGCATTCCGACTTCGATGCCCCGGTTGCCGAAATTCAGTTGCCTTTGAATTTCGGGTGATCCCTCTTGAGCATGTATGCTTCTGCTACTTGTTCTACATCACACTTCCTTCCGCAAACGGCGAAACGCTTTGACTCGGTGAGTTTCGCGGCATTCCGACTTCGATGCCCCGGTTGCCGAAATTCAGTTGCCTTTGAATTTCGGGTGATCCCTCTTGAGCATGTATGCTTCTGCTACTTGTTCTACATCACACTTCCTTCCGCAAACGGCGAAACGCTTTGACTCGGTGAGTTTCGCGGCATTCCGACTTCGATGCCCGGTTGCCGAAATTCAGTTGCCTTTGAATTTCGGGTGATCCCTCTTGAGCATGTATGCTTCTGCTACTTGTTCTACATCACACTTTCTTCCGCAAACGGCGAAACGCTTTGACTCGGTGAGTTTCGCGGCATTCCGACTTCGATGCCCCGGTTGCCGAAATTCAGTTGCCTTTGAATTTCGGGTGATCCCTCTTGAGCATGTATGCTTCTGCTACTTGTTCTACATCACACTTCCTTCCGCAAACGGCGAAACGCTTTGACTCGGTGAGTTTCGCGGCATTCCGACTTCGATGCCCCGGTTGCCGAAATTCAGTTGCCTTTGAATTTCGGGTGATCCCTCTTGAGCATGTATGCTTCTGCTACTTGTTCTACATCACACTTCCTTCCGCAAACGGCGAAACGCTTTGACTCGGTGAGTTTCGCGGCATTCCGACTTCGATGCCCCGGTTGCCGAAATTCAGTTGCCTTTGAATTTCGGGTGATCCCTCTTGAGCATGTATGCTTCTGCTACTTGTTCTACATCACACTTCCTTCCGCAAACGGCGAAACGCTTTGACTCGGTGAGTTTCGCGGCATTCCGACTTCGATGCCCCGGTTGCCGAAATTCAGTTGCCTTTGAATTTCGGGTGATCCCTCTTGAGCATGTATGCTTCTGCTACTTGTTCTACATCACACTTCCTTCCGCAAACGGCGAAACGCTTTGACTCGGTGAGTTTCGCGGCATTCCGACTTCGATGCCCCGGTTGCCGAAATTCAGTTGCCTTTGAATTTCGGGTGATCCCTCTTGAGCATGTATGCTTCTGCTACTTGTTCTACATCACACTTCCTTCCGCAAACGGCGAAACGCTTTGACTCGGTGAGTTTCGCGGCATTCCGACTTCGATGCCCGGTTGCCGAAATTCAGTTGCCTTTGAATTTCGGGTGATCCCTCTTGAGCATGTATGCTTCTGCTACTTGTTCTACATCACACTTCCTTCCGCAAAAGCGAAACGCTTTGACTCGGTGAGTTTCGCGGCATTCCGACTTCGATGCCCCGGTTGCCGAAATTCAGTTGCCTTTGAATTTCGGGTGATCCCTCTTGAGCATGTATGCTTCTGCTACTTGTTCTACATCACACTTCCTTCCGCAAACGGCGAAACGCTTTGACTCGGTGAGTTTCGCGGCATTCCGACTTCGATGCCCCGGTTGCCGAAATTCAGTTGCCTTTGAATTTCGGGTGATCCCTCTTGAGCATGTATGCTTCTGCTACTTGTTCTACATCACACTTCTTCCGCAAACGGCGAAACGCTTTGACTCGGTGAGTTTCGCGGCATTCCGACTTCGATGCCCCGGTTGCCGAAATTCAGTTGCCTTTGAATTTCGGGTGATCCCTCTTGAGCATGTATGCTTCTGCTACTTGTTCTACATCACACTTCCTTCCGCAAACGGCGAAACGCTTTGACTCGGTGAGTTTCGCGGCATTCCGACTTCGATGCCCCGGTTGCCGAAATTCAGTTGCCTTTGAATTTCGGGTGATCCCTCTTGAGCATGTATGCTTCTGCTACTTGTTCTACATCACACTTCCTTCCGCAAACGGCGAAACGCTTTGACTCGGTGAGTTTCGCGGCATTCCGACTTCGATGCCCCGGTTGCCGAAATTCAGTTGCCTTTGAATTTCGGGTGATCCCTCTTGAGCATGTATGCTTCTGCTACTTGTTCTACATCACACTTCCTTCCGCAAACGGCGAAACGCTTTGACTCGGTGAGTTTCGCGGCATTCCGACTTCGATGCCCGGTTGCCGAAATTCAGTTGCCTTTGAATTTCGGGTGATCCCTCTTGAGCATGTATGCTTCTGCTACTTGTTCTACATCACACTTCCTTCCGCAAACGGCGAAACGCTTTGACTCGGTGAGTTTCGCGGCATTCCGACTTCGATGCCCCGGTTGCCGAAATTCAGTTGCCTTTGAATTTCGGGTGATCCCTCTTGAGCATGTATGCTTCTGCTACTTGTTCTACATCACACTTCCTTCCGCAAACGGCGAAACGCTTTGACTCGGTGAGTTTCGCGGCATTCCGACTTCGATGCCCCGGTTGCCGAAATTCAGTTGCCTTTGAATTTCGGGTGATCCCTCTTGAGCATGTATGCTTCTGCTACTTGTTCTACATCACACTTCTTCCGCAAACGGCGAAACGCTTTGACTCGGTGAGTTTCGCGGCATTCCGACTTCGATGCCCGGTTGCCGAAATTCAGTTGCCTTTGAATTTCGGGTGATCCCTCTTGAGCATGTATGCTTCTGCTACTTGTTCTACATCACACTTCTTCCGCAAACGGCGAAACGCTTTGACTCGGTGAGTTTCGCGGCATTCCGACTTCGATGCCCCGGTTGCCGAAATTCAGTTGCCTTTGAATTTCGGGTGATCCCTCTTGAGCATGTATGCTTCTGCTACTTGTTCTACATCACACTTCCTTCCGCAAACGGCGAAACGCTTTGACTCGGTGAGTTTCGCGGCATTCCGACTTCGATGCCCCGGTTGCCGAAATTCAGTTGCCTTTGAATTTCGGGTGATCCCTCTTGAGCATGTATGCTTCTGCTACTTGTTCTACATCACACTTCCTTCCGCAAACGGCGAAACGCTTTGACTCGGTGAGTTTCGCGGCATTCCGACTTCGATGCCCGGTTGCCGAAATTCAGTTGCCTTTGAATTTCGGGTGATCCCTCTTGAGCATGTATGCTTCTGCTACTTGTTCTACATCACACTTCCTTCCGCAAACGGCGAAACGCTTTGACTCGGTGAGTTTCGCGGCATTCCGACTTCGATGCCCCGGTTGCCGAAATTCAGTTGCCTTTGAATTTCGGGTGATCCCTCTTGAGCATGTATGCTTCTGCTACTTGTTCTACATCACACTTCCTTCCGCAAACGGCGAAACGCTTTGACTCGGTGAGTTTCGCGGCATTCCGACTTCGATGCCCCGGTTGCCGAAATTCAGTTGCCTTTGAATTTCGGGTGATCCCTCTTGAGCATGTATGCTTCTGCTACTTGTTCTACATCACACTTCCTTCCGCAAACGGCGAAACGCTTTGACTCGGTGAGTTTCGCGGCATTCCGACTTCGATGCCCGGTTGCCGAAATTCAGTTGCCTTTGAATTTCGGGTGATCCCTCTTGAGCATGTATGCTTCTGCTACTTGTTCTACATCACACTTCTTCCGCAAACGGCGAAACGCTTTGACTCGGTGAGTTTCGCGGCATTCCGACTTCGATGCCCCGGTTGCCGAAATTCAGTTGCCT
Source organism: Populus alba x Populus x berolinensis (assembly GCA_029228515.1). NCBI lineage: Eukaryota > Viridiplantae > Streptophyta > Magnoliopsida > Malpighiales > Salicaceae > Populus > Populus alba x Populus x berolinensis. The sequence goes on from CM055348.1 coordinate 894,936, forward strand.
TTGAATTTCGGGTGATCCCTCTTGAGCATGTATGCTTCTGCTACTTGTTCTACATCACACTTCCTTCCGCAAACGGCGAAACGCTTTGACTCGGTGAGTTTCGCGGCATTCCGACTTCGATGCCCGGTTGCCGAAATTCAGTTGCCTTTGAATTTCGGGTGATCCCTCTTGAGCATGTATGCTTCTGCTACTTGTTCTACATCACACTTCCTTCCGCAAACGGCGAAACGCTTTGACTCGGTGAGTTTCGCGGCATTCCGACTTCGATGCCCCGGTTGCCGAAATTCAGTTGCCTTTGAATTTCGGGTGATCCCTCTTGAGCATGTATGCTTCTGCTACTTGTTCTACATCACACTTCCTTCCGCAAACGGCGAAACGCTTTGACTCGGTGAGTTTCGCGGCATTCCGACTTCGATGCCCCGGTTGCCGAAATTCAGTTGCCTTTGAATTTCGGGTGATCCCTCTTGAGCATGTATGCTTCTGCTACTTGTTCTACATCACACTTCCTTCCGCAAACGGCGAAACGCTTTGACTCGGTGAGTTTCGCGGCATTCCGACTTCGATGCCCGGTTGCCGAAATTCAGTTGCCTTTGAATTTCGGGTGATCCCTCTTGAGCATGTATGCTTCTGCTACTTGTTCTACATCACACTTCTTCCGCAAACGGCGAAACGCTTTGACTCGGTGAGTTTCGCGGCATTCCGACTTCGATGCCCCGGTTGCCGAAATTCAGTTGCCTTTGAATTTCGGGTGATCCCTCTTGAGCATGTATGCTTCTGCTACTTGTTCTACATCACACTTCTTCCGCAAACGGCGAAACGCTTTGACTCGGTGAGTTTCGCGGCATTCCGACTTCGATGCCCCGGTTGCCGAAATTCAGTTGCCTTTGAATTTCGGGTGATCCCTCTTGAGCATGTATGCTTCTGCTACTTGTTCTACATCACACTTCCTTCCGCAAACGGCGAAACGCTTTGACTCGGTGAGTTTCGCGGCATTCCGACTTCGATGCCCCGGTTGCCGAAATTCAGTTGCCTTTGAATTTCGGGTGATCCCTCTTGAGCATGTATGCTTCTGCTACTTGTTCTACATCACACTTCTTCCGCAAACGGCGAAACGCTTTGACTCGGTGAGTTTCGCGGCATTCCGACTTCGATGCCCCGGTTGCCGAAATTCAGTTGCCTTTGAATTTCGGGTGATCCCTCTTGAGCATGTATGCTTCTGCTACTTGTTCTACATCACACTTCCTTCCGCAAACGGCGAAACGCTTTGACTCGGTGAGTTTCGCGGCATTCCGACTTCGATGCCCCGGTTGCCGAAATTCAGTTGCCTTTGAATTTCGGGTGATCCCTCTTGAGCATGTATGCTTCTGCTACTTGTTCTACATCACACTTCCTTCCGCAAACGGCGAAACGCTTTGACTCGGTGAGTTTCGCGGCATTCCGACTTCGATGCCCGGTTGCCGAAATTCAGTTGCCTTTGAATTTCGGGTGATCCCTCTTGAGCATGTATGCTTCTGCTACTTGTTCTACATCACACTTCCTTCCGCAAACGGCGAAACGCTTTGACTCGGTGAGTTTCGCGGCATTCCGACTTCGATGCCCCGGTTGCCGAAATTCAGTTGCCTTTGAATTTCGGGTGATCCCTCTTGAGCATGTATGCTTCTGCTACTTGTTCTACATCACACTTCTTCCGCAAACGGCGAAACGCTTTGACTCGGTGAGTTTCGCGGCATTCCGACTTCGATGCCCCGGTTGCCGAAATTCAGTTGCCTTTGAATTTCGGGTGATCCCTCTTGAGCATGTATGCTTCTGCTACTTGTTCTACATCACACTTCCTTCCGCAAACGGCGAAACGCTTTGACTCGGTGAGTTTCGCGGCATTCCGACTTCGATGCCCGGTTGCCGAAATTCAGTTGCCTTTGAATTTCGGGTGATCCCTCTTGAGCATGTATGCTTCTGCTACTTGTTCTACATCACACTTCCTTCCGCAAACGGCGAAACGCTTTGACTCGGTGAGTTTCGCGGCATTCCGACTTCGATGCCCCGGTTGCCGAAATTCAGTTGCCTTTGAATTTCGGGTGATCCCTCTTGAGCATGTATGCTTCTGCTACTTGTTCTACATCACACTTCCTTCCGCAAACGGCGAAACGCTTTGACTCGGTGAGTTTCGCGGCATTCCGACTTCGATGCCCCGGTTGCCGAAATTCAGTTGCCTTTGAATTTCGGGTGATCCCTCTTGAGCATGTATGCTTCTGCTACTTGTTCTACATCACACTTCCTTCCGCAAACGGCGAAACGCTTTGACTCGGTGAGTTTCGCGGCATTCCGACTTCGATGCCCCGGTTGCCGAAATTCAGTTGCCTTTGAATTTCGGGTGATCCCTCTTGAGCATGTATGCTTCTGCTACTTGTTCTACATCACACTTCTTCCGCAAACAGCGAAACGCTTTGACTCGGTGAGTTTCGCGGCATTCCGACTTCGATGCCCGGTTGCCGAAATTCAGTTGCCTTTGAATTTCGGGTGATCCCTCTTGAGCATGTATGCTTCTGCTACTTGTTCTACATCACACTTTCTTCCGCAAACGGCGAAACGCTTTGACTCGGTGAGTTTCGGCATTCCGACTTCGATGCCCCGGTTGCCGAAATTCAGTTGCCTTTGAATTTCGGGTGATCCCTCTTGAGCATGTATGCTTCTGCTACTTGTTCTACATCACACTTCTTCCGCAAAGGCGAAACGCTTTGACTCGGTGAGTTTCGCGGCATTCCGACTTCGATGCCCGGTTGCCGAAATTCAGTTGCCTTTGAATTTCGGGTGATCCCTCTTGAGCATGTATGCTTCTGCTACTTGTTCTACATCACACTTCCTTCCGCAAACGGCGAAACGCTTTGACTCGGTGAGTTTCGCGGCATTCCGACTTCGATGCCCCGGTTGCCGAAATTCAGTTGCCTTTGAATTTCGGGTGATCCCTCTTGAGCATGTATGCTTCTGCTACTTGTTCTACATCACACTTCTTCCGCAAACGGCGAAACGCTTTGACTCGGTGAGTTTCGCGGCATTCCGACTTCGATGCCCCGGTTGCCGAAATTCAGTTGCCTTTGAATTTCGGGTGATCCCTCTTGAGCATGTATGCTTCTGCTACTTGTTCTACATCACACTTCTTCCGCAAACGGCGAAACGCTTTGACTCGGTGAGTTTCGCGGCATTCCGACTTCGATGCCCCGGTTGCCGAAATTCAGTTGCCTTTGAATTTCGGGTGATCCCTCTTGAGCATGTATGCTTCTGCTACTTGTTCTACATCACACTTCTTCCGCAAACGGCGAAACGCTTTGACTCGGTGAGTTTCGCGGCATTCCGACTTCGATGCCCCGGTTGCCGAAATTCAGTTGCCTTTGAATTTCGGGTGATCCCTCTTGAGCATGTATGCTTCTGCTACTTGTTCTACATCACACTTCCTTCCGCAAACGGCGAAACGCTTTGACTCGGTGAGTTTCGCGGCATTCCGACTTCGATGCCCCGGTTGCCGAAATTCAGTTGCCTTTGAATTTCGGGTGATCCCTCTTGAGCATGTATGCTTCTGCTACTTGTTCTACATCACACTTCCTTCCGCAAACGGCGAAACGCTTTGACTCGGTGAGTTTCGCGGCATTCCGACTTCGATGCCCGGTTGCCGAAATTCAGTTGCCTTTGAATTTCGGGTGATCCCTCTTGAGCATGTATGCTTCTGCTACTTGTTCTACATCACACTTCTTCCGCAAACGGCGAAACGCTTTGACTCGGTGAGTTTCGCGGCATTCCGACTTCGATGCCCGGTTGCCGAAATTCAGTTGCCTTTGAATTTCGGGTGATCCCTCTTGAGCATGTATGCTTCTGCTACTTGTTCTACATCACACTTCCTTCCGCAAACGGCGAAACGCTTTGACTCGGTGAGTTTCGCGGCATTCCGACTTCGATGCCCCGGTTGCCGAAATTCAGTTGCCTTTGAATTTCGGGTGATCCCTCTTGAGCATGTATGCTTCTGCTACTTGTTCTACATCACACTTCCTTCCGCAAACGGCGAAACGCTTTGACTCGGTGAGTTTCGCGGCATTCCGACTTCGATGCCCCGGTTGCCGAAATTCAGTTGCCTTTGAATTTCGGGTGATCCCTCTTGAGCATGTATGCTTCTGCTACTTGTTCTACATCACACTTCCTTCCGCAAACGGCGAAACGCTTTGACTCGGTGAGTTTCGCGGCATTCCGACTTCGATGCCCGGTTGCCGAAATTCAGTTGCCTTTGAATTTCGGGTGATCCCTCTTGAGCATGTATGCTTCTGCTACTTGTTCTACATCACACTTCCTTCCGCAAACGGCGAAACGCTTTGACTCGGTGAGTTTCGCGGCATTCCGACTTCGATGCCCCGGTTGCCGAAATTCAGTTGCCTTTGAATTTCGGGTGATCCCTCTTGAGCATGTATGCTTCTGCTACTTGTTCTACATCACACTTCCTTCCGCAAACGGCGAAACGCTTTGACTCGGTGAGTTTCGCGGCATTCCGACTTCGATGCCCCGGTTGCCGAAATTCAGTTGCCTTTGAATTTCGGGTGATCCCTCTTGAGCATGTATGCTTCTGCTACTTGTTCTACATCACACTTCTTCCGCAAACGGCGAAACGCTTTGACTCGGTGAGTTTCGCGGCATTCCGACTTCGATGCCCCGGTTGCCGAAATTCAGTTGCCTTTGAATTTCGGGTGATCCCTCTTGAGCATGTATGCTTCTGCTACTTGTTCTACATCACACTTCTTCCGCAAACGGCGAAACGCTTTGACTCGGTGAGTTTCGCGGCATTCCGACTTCGATGCCCCGGTTGCCGAAATTCAGTTGCCTTTGAATTTCGGGTGATCCCTCTTGAGCATGTATGCTTCTGCTACTTGTTCTACATCACACTTCCTTCCGCAAACGGCGAAACGCTTTGACTCGGTGAGTTTCGCGGCATTCCGACTTCGATGCCCGGTTGCCGAAATTCAGTTGCCTTTGAATTTCGGGTGATCCCTCTTGAGCATGTATGCTTCTGCTACTTGTTCTACATCACATTCCTTCCGCAAACGGCGAAACGCTTTGACTCGGTGAGTTTCGCGGCATTCCGACTTCGATGCCCCGGTTGCCGAAATTCAGTTGCCTTTGAATTTCGGGTGATCCCTCTTGAGCATGTATGCTTCTGCTACTTGTTCTACATCACACTTCCTTCCGCAAACGGCGAAACGCTTTGACTCGGTGAGTTTCGCGGCATTCCGACTTCGATGCCCCGGTTGCCGAAATTCAGTTGCCTTTGAATTTCGGGTGATCCCTCTTGAGCATGTATGCTTCTGCTACTTGTTCTACATCACACTTCCTTCCGCAAACGGCGAAACGCTTTGACTCGGTGAGTTTCGCGGCATTCCGACTTCGATGCCCGGTTGCCGAAATTCAGTTGCCTTTGAATTTCGGGTGATCCCTCTTGAGCATGTATGCTTCTGCTACTTGTTCTACATCACACTTCCTTCCGCAAACGGCGAAACGCTTTGACTCGGTGAGTTTCGCGGCATTCCGACTTCGATGCCCCGGTTGCCGAAATTCAGTTGCCTTTGAATTTCGGGTGATCCCTCTTGAGCATGTATGCTTCTGCTACTTGTTCTACATCACACTCCTTCCGCAAACGGCGAAACGCTTTGACTCGGTGAGTTTCGCGGCATTCCGACTTCGATGCCCCGGTTGCCGAAATTCAGTTGCCTTTGAATTTCGGGTGATCCCTCTTGAGCATGTATGCTTCTGCTACTTGTTCTACATCACACTTCCTTCCGCAAACGGCGAAACGCTTTGACTCGGTGAGTTTCGCGGCATTCCGACTTCGATGCCCCGGTTGCCGAAATTCAGTTGCCTTTGAATTTCGGGTGATCCCTCTTGAGCATGTATGCTTCTGCTACTTGTTCTACATCACACTTCTTCCGCAAACGGCGAAACGCTTTGACTCGGTGAGTTTCGCGGCATTCCGACTTCGATGCCCCGGTTGCCGAAATTCAGTTGCCTTTGAATTTCGGGTGATCCCTCTTGAGCATGTATGCTTCTGCTACTTGTTCTACATCACACTTCCTTCCGCAAACGGCGAAACGCTTTGACTCGGTGAGTTTCGCGGCATTCCGACTTCGATGCCCCGGTTGCCGAAATTCAGTTGCCTTTGAATTTCGGGTGATCCCTCTTGAGCATGTATGCTTCTGCTACTTGTTCTACATCACACTTCCTTCCGCAAACGGCGAAACGCTTTGACTCGGTGAGTTTCGCGGCATTCCGACTTCGATGCCCCGGTTGCCGAAATTCAGTTGCCTTTGAATTTCGGGTGATCCCTCTTGAGCATGTATGCTTCTGCTACTTGTTCTACATCACACTTCCTTCCGCAAACGGCGAAACGCTTTGACTCGGTGAGTTTCGCGGCATTCCGACTTCGATGCCCCGGTTGCCGAAATTCAGTTGCCTTTGAATTTCGGGTGATCCCTCTTGAGCATGTATGCTTCTGCTACTTGTTCTACATCACACTTCTTCCGCAAACGGCGAAACGCTTTGACTCGGTGAGTTTCGCGGCATTCCGACTTCGATGCCCCGGTTGCCGAAATTCAGTTGCCTTTGAATTTCGGGTGATCCCTCTTGAGCATGTATGCTTCTGCTACTTGTTCTACATCACACTTCTTCCGCAAACGGCGAAACGCTTTGACTCGGTGAGTTTCGCGGCATTCCGACTTCGATGCCCCGTTGCCGAAATTCAGTTGCCTTTGAATTTCGGGTGATCCCTCTTGAGCATGTATGCTTCTGCTACTTGTTCTACATCACACTTCCTTACCGCAAAACAGCGAATCGCTTTGACTCGGTGGGTTTCGCTGGCATTCCGAGCTTCGATGCCCGGTTTGACGAAATTCAGTTGCCTTTGAATTTCGGGTGTGATCCCTTTTGAGATTGTATGCTTTCTGCTACTTGTTATACATCACATTCCTTCCGCAATTCGAAGAAAGAATCGCTTTGACTAGTGTGAGTTTAGCGGCATTCCGACTTCGGATGCCCTAGTTGTCGAAATTCAGTTGCCTTTGAATTTCGGGGGTTATCCCTCTTGTGGAGCATGTATGCGTCTGCTGACTTGTTCTACATCTCACTTTTTTCCATCCGCCAAACACGCGAAAACGCTGTTGACTACGGTGAGTTTCGCGGCATTCCGCCTTCGATGCCACGGTTGCCGAAATTCAGGTTGCCTGTTGATATTTCGGTGGTTGATCCCTGTTGAGCATGTATGCTTCTGCTACTTTTTCTGATCACCCTTCCTTCCGCAAATAGCGAAACGCTTTGACTCGTCGTGAGTTTCGCGGCATTCCGACTTCGTTGCCCCGGTTGCCGAAAATCAGTTGCCTTTGGTCTTTCGGGTGATCCATTTTTGAGCATGTATGCTTCTGCTACTTGTTCTCCATCCACACTTCTACCGCATACAGCGAATACGCTTTGACTCCGGTGAGGTTTCGCGGGACATTCATGCCTTCGATGCCACGGTTGCCGAATTTCAGTTGCCTTTGAATTTCGGGGTGATCCCTCGTTGAGCATGTATGCTTCTGCTACTTGTTCTTACATCACACTTTCCTTCCGCTAATCAGCGAAACGCTTTGACTCGGTGAGTTTTCGCGGCATTCCGCCTTCAATTGCCACGGTTGCCGAAATTTAGTTCCTTTTGAATTATCGTGGTGATCCCTTTTGAGCATGTATGCTTCTGCTACGTGTTCTAAATCACACTTCCATCCGCAAACAGCGAAACGCTTTGAGTCGGTGAGTTTCGCGGCATTCCGACTTCGATGCCCGGGTTGCCGAAATTCAGAGTTGACTTTGAATTTCGGGGTGATCCCTTTTGTGCATGGAGGCTACTGACTAACTTGTTCTACATCACACTTCCATCCGCAAACAGCGAAACGCTTTGACTCGGTGAGTTTCGCTGGCATTCCGCCTTCGGGATGACCCGGGTTGCCGAAATTCAGTTGCGTTTTGAATTTCGGGTGTTACCCTGTTGAGCATGTATGCTTCTGCTAACTTTTTCTACAGCACACCTTCTTCAGCAAACAGCGAAACGTTTTTAACTCGGTGAGTTTCGCGGCATTTCCGACTTCGATGCCCCGGTTGCCGTAATTCAGTGGCCTTTTTTGAATTTCGGGTGATCACTTTTGTGCATGTTATGCTTCTTGCTACATGTTCTACATCCACACTTCCTTCACAAACAACGAACCGCTTTGACTCGGTGAGTTTCACGGCATTCCGCCTACGATGACCGGTTTGACCTAATTCAGTTGCGTTTGAATTTCGGGTGATCATGGTTGAGCATGTATGCTTCTGCTACTTTTTCTACATCACCCATCTTCCGGCAAACAGCGAAACGCTTTGACTCGGTCTTGAGTTTCGCGGCATTCCGTCTTCGAATGTCCCCGAGTGCCGAAATTCAGTTCTGCCTTTGAATTTCGGGTGATTCCTTTTTGAGCATGAATGATTCTGCTACTAGTTCTACATCACACTTCCTTCCGCAAATGGCGAAACGCTTTGACTAGGTGAGTTTTCGCGGCATTCCGACTTCGATGCCATAGTTGTTGATAATTCCTTGTTGCCTTTGAATTTTGGTTGTGTGATCCCTTTTGAGCATGTATGCTTCTGGCACTTGTTCTAACATCAAACTTCCTTCCAGCAAACGAGGAAATGCTTGGACTCGGTGAGTTGCGCGGAATTCCGCCTTCGATGCCCCGGTTGCCGAAATTCAGTATGCTTTGGAATTTCGGGTGATCCATGTTGTGCTTGTATGCTTCTGCTACTTGTTCTACATCACACTTCCTTCCGCTAACAGCGAAACGCTTTGACTCGGTGAGTTTCGCTGGCATTCCGACTTCAATGCCCCTTGCGTATGCCGAATTTATTTTGCCTTTTCGAATTTTAGGGTGATCCCTGTTGAGCATGTATGCTTCTGCTTCGTGTTTTCTAAATCACACTTCCTTCCGCCAAACAGCGAAACGCTTTGACTCGTGTTGAGTTTCGCGGCATTCGGACCTTCGATGCCCCGGTTGCCGAAATTCAGTTGCCTTTGAATTTCGGGTGGTTGTTTCCTTTTGAGCATGTATGATTCGGCTACTTGTTTCTACATCATCACTTCCTTCGCAAATGGCGAAACACTTTGACTAGGTGAGTTTCGCGGCATTCCGATCTTCGATGCCTATAGTTGTCGAAATTCAGTTGCCTTTGTATTTCGGATTTGATCCCTATGAGCATGTATGCTTCGGCCACTTGTTCTTTTTTTTTTTACAGCACACTTCCTTCTCAAACAGCGAAACGAGTTTTGACTCTCGTGAGTTTCGTGGCATTTCCGCCTTCGAGTCCCGGTTGCCGAAATTCCAGTTGTATTTGAATTATCGGGTGATCCCTGTTGAGCATGTATGCTTATGCTTAATAGATCTACATCCACCCTTCCTTCCGAGCAAACAGCGAAACGCTTTGGACTCGGTGTGTTTCGCCGCATTTGGACTTCGATTGCCACGGGTTGCCGAAATTCAGTTGCCTTTGAATTTCGGGTGATCCCTTTTGTGCATCTAAGCTTCTGCTACGTGTTCTACATCACATTCCATCCGCAATCAGCGAAACGCTTTGAGTCGTTGAGTTTCGGCGGCATTCCGACTTCGATGCCCCGGTTGACGAAATTCAGTTGCCTTTGGAATTTTGGAGGTGATTTCTTTTGTGCATGTATGCTTCTGCTACTTGTTCTCACTTTCACACCTTCCTTCCGCAATTGGCGAAACTATTTGACTCGGTGAAGTTTCGCCGGCATTCCGACTTCGATGCCCTAGGGTTGTCGAAATGCAGTTGCCTTTTGAATTTCGGTGGATCCCCCTTTTGAGAATGTATGCTTCTGCCAATTGTTTCTACATCAAACTTTCTTCCGCATACAGCGAAACGCTTTGAACTCGGTGAGTTTCGCGGGCATTCCGTCCTTCGATGCCCCTGGTTGCCCCGAAATTCAATTGCTTTTGAATTTCGTGGTGATCCCTCTTGAGCATGATATGCTTCTGCTACTTGTTTTCTACATCACACTTCCATCCGCAAACACGAAACGCTTTGACACGGTGAGTTTCGCGGCATTTCGACTTCGATGCCCCGAGTTGCCGCAATTCAGTTGCCTTTGAATTTCGGGCTGATCCCTTCTTGAGCATGTATGCTTCTGCTACTTGTTCCACATCATCCCTTCCTTCCGCAAATGGCGAAAACGCTTTTCCTCGGTGAGTTTTCGCGGCCATTCCGGATCTTCGATGCCCCGGTTGCCGAAATTCAGTATGGCCTTTGAATTTCGGGTGATCCCTCCTTGAGCATGTATGCTTCTGCTACTTGTTCTACCATCACTTTCCTTCCGCAAACACGGCGAAATGCTTTGACTCGGTGAGTTTCGCGGCATTCCGACTGTCGATGACCTGTTGCCGAAATTCAGTTTGCCTTTGAATTTCGGGGTGATCCCTCTTGAAATGTATGCTTCTGCTAAACTTGTTTCTACCATCACACTTCCTTCCGGCAAAACAGGCTAAACGCTTTGATCTCGGTGAGTTTCGCGGGCATTCCGACTTCGATGCCCCGGTTGTCGAAATTCAGTTGCCTTTGAATTTCGTGGTGATGCCCTCTTGACGCTTGGTATGCTGGCTGCTACTTGTTCTACATCACACTTCCTTCCGCAAACGCGGAAACGCTTTGGACTCGGTGAGTTTCTGCGGCTTTCGGCCGTCGAAGCCCCCAGGTTGCCGGAAAATTCAGTTGTTCCTTTGAATTTCGGGTCGTGATCCCTCTTGAGCATGGTATGCCTTCTGCTACTTGTTCAACATCACACTTCCATCCGCAAACAGCGAAATGCTTTGACTCAGGTGAGTTTTCACGGCATTTCCGGCCCTCGATGCCCCGGGGTTGCCGAAATTCAGTTGCGTTTGAATTTCGGGGGGTGATCCCTCTTGAGCATGTATGCTTTATCTGCTACTTGTTCGTACATCATAACATCCGTCAGGCAAACTGCGAAAACGCTCGGTTGAGTTGGTGAGTTTCGCGGGGCATTACTACCTTCGAGTGCCCCGGTTGCCAAAATTCAGTTGGGCCGTTTGAATTTCGGGTGATCCCTCTTGAGCATGTATGCTTCTGCTACTTGTTCTACATCACACTTCCTTCCGCAAACGACGAAAAGCTTTGACTCGGTGAGTTTCGCGGCATTCCGACTTCGATGCCCAGGTTGCCGAAATTCAGTTGCCTTTGAATTTCGGGTGATCCCTCTTGAGCATGTATGCTTCTGCTACTTGTTCTACATCACACTTCCTTCCGCAAACGGCCAAACGCTTTGACTCGGTGAGTTTCGCGGTATTCCGACTTCGATGCCCAGGTTGCCGAAATTCAGTTGACTTTGAATTTCGTGTGATCCCTCTTGAGCATGTATGCTTCTGCTACTTGTTCTACATCACACTTCCTTCCGCAAAATGGCGAAACACTTTGACTCGGTGAGTTTCGCGGCATTCCGCCTTCGATGCCCGGTTGCCGAAATTCAGTTGCCTTTGAATTTCGGGTGATCCCTCTTGAGCATGTATGCTTCTGCTACTTGTTCTACATCACACTTCCTTCCGCAAACGTCGAAACGCTTTGACTCGGTGAGTTTCGCGGCTTTCAACTTCGATGCCCGGTTGGCGAAATTCAGTTGCCTTTGAATTTCGGGTGATCCCTTCTTGAGCATGTATGCTTCTGCTACTTGTTCTACATCACACTTCCTTCCGTAAACAGCGAAACGCTTTGACTCGGTGAGTTTCGCGGCATTTCAACTTCGATTGCCCCGTTGTCCGAAATGCCGTTGCCTTTTGAATTTTCGGGTGATGCCAATCTTGAGCATGTATGCTTCTGCTACTTGTTCTACATTCACCACTTCCTTCCAGCAACAGCCGACAAGCTTTGACTCGGTGAGTTTCACGGCATTCTGACTTCGATGCCCTGGTTGACGAAATTCAGTTGCCTTTGAATTTCGGGTGATCCCTCTCTTGAGCATGTATGGTTCTGCTACTTGTTCTACATCACTTTCCTTCCGCAAACGGCGAAACGCTTTGACTCGGTGAGTTTCGCGCATTCGACTTCGATGCCCAGTTGCCGAAATTCAGTTGCCTTTGAATTTCGGGTGATCCCTCTTGAGCATGTATGCTTCTGCTACTTGTTCTACATC